>JADMNL010000039.1:31587500-32092500 GCA_016271365.2 Neoceratodus forsteri | reverse complement strand
TTGACCATTCCTCTAACCTTGCCAAGTCCCTTCTCATCCTTTCCACCCCACCCTGTGCATCAACTCTGTTGCAGATCTTTGTGTCATCTGCAAAGAGATTTACTTTTCCTTCCAGTCCCTCTGCAATGTCACTTATAAAGACATTGAAGAGGACTGGTCCTAATACTGAACCCTGCGGTACCCCACTACTAACTCCCCTTTTTTCAGAGTGGACTTCATTTACTATTACTCTCTGTGTCCTATTCCCCAGCCAATTTTTACCCAGGCTGTCATCTTGGGACCCACTCCCAGGCTGGCTAACTTGTATATTAATCTTTTGTGTGGGACTGTGTCAAATGCCTTGCTAAAGTCTAGGTAGGCCATGTCCACAGCCCCTCCCTGATCAACTACTTTGGTCACCCAGTCAAAGAAATCTATCAGATTTGTTTGGCATGACCTTCCGGCTGTGAATCCATGCTGCCTTGGGTCCTGTGCCCCTCTGGCCTCTAGACATTTAACAATTCTTTCCTTCAGAAGTGATTCCATAATTTTCCCTACCACTGAGGTTAAACTAACAGGTCTATAGTTTCCTGCTTCTGCCTTGCTCCCACTTTTGTGGAGGGGAATCACATCTGCCCTCCTCCAGTCCTCGGGTACCACCCCATCCTCCCATGATTTGTTAGAGGGTAGTCAGTGGTGTCACTAGTTCTACCCTTAGTTCTTTTAGAATTCTGGGATTAATCCCATCAGGCCCCATTGCTTTGTCCACCTTCAGTTTTAAGAGTTCTTTCAGAACCCTTTCTTCTGTAAATGGGCTGGTATCAACTTCTGTATCCAGAGTGTTTCTACTGTTTGTTTTAGGTACCTCCCCCTCTTCCTTTGTAAATACTGAGCAAAAATATTTGTTTAGTATCTCTGCCTTTTCACAGTCACCCTCTGCCCACCTCCCTCCCTTTATTAAGCCTCACTATCCCTCCCTTGGTCTTCCTTCGCTCCCTGATGTGCCTATAAAAGGTTTTATCCCCCTTCTTAACTGAGTTGGCTATCTTTTCCTCAGTTTGGTCCTTTGCTGATCTGACTGCCTTCCCAGCTTCCTTTTGCTTTAACTGATATAGTTCTCTGTCCTGTTCCTTCTGTGATTCCTTGTACTTCCTGAATGCTTTCTTTTTCTCTTGAACCTTCACTGCCACTTCCTTTGAGAACCATAGTGGTTTCTTACCTAGTTTCATTTTGTTTATTTGCTTTACACAAAGGCTTGATACCTCTGTGATGGCAGCTTTTATTATTCCCCATTGTTCTTCCACCCCTCCTTCCTGCCCATTTGCTAGTGCATTCCTTAGGCACTCACCCATTTTGACAAAGTCAGCCCTCCTAAAATCCAGTACCTCAGGTTCTGAGAGGGGAGGGAGGTCAGAATACAGCACGACTCCATTAGAAGAAACACAATTACTAAGGTGAGTAATTTTTTCTTCAAACATGAAGTCTTGCTGTATTCTGACTATACGCAGACTACCAAGCAGTACCTCCAAGGAGGAGGGTACCGAACCTATTTTTGGGAATAGGCTCTGCAGTACTGCTGTACCTAACCTAGCATCGCTCCTAGCTTGGATATCCAGAGTAATGCTTGCTGAATGTATGGCCTGTTTTCCAGGTGGCTGCTTTGCATATTTCTAACAAAGGTATATCTCTGGCAGCAGCCAGAGAAGCAGCTGTACCCCCTAGTTGAATGAGCCCTCAGGCCTGAGGGGGTATTTTGCCTAGCTTTTCATAGCAGAATTGTATACAAGAGACCATCCACCTGGCAAGAGTTCTCTTAGTAGCAGGTTTACCCTTTCCCATTTCACCATAAGTGAGAAGCAACTGAGAACAGTCAAACCTAAGTGCCTTAGTGCGCTCTATGTAGTAGCTAAGTGCTCTTAACATCCAAACTGTAATCTTCTTTCCTCTGAAGAAGAACACAGGAAGAGTCATGGACTGGTTCAAATGAAAATGTGAAACCACCCTAGGTAAGAACCTTCTATTGGTTCTTTTTTTTTTGTACTTAGTTTTTTATTTATAGTTTATCATACTGATACATCTTAGGCAGAATTCCATTCTCAATACATGACCGAATTATAGCAATTAATCAACTTATTCAATACAGATTTTTTTTTTCACAATTGCTTTCCAATGTACTGCCTTCAGTTACTATTTTCTTTTTATAATACATAAAACTATGACAGCAATGTAGCATAACTCCAAAAGGTAGAAAACTACCTTACTGCCCTTAAACTACTCAGACTTTTTTATTTGACGTGGATTTAATTCTTAACCGCCTAGTCTCTCTATTCACACAAAGCTTCCTTGCTCAGGTCTCATGTTATCTTTACATTTTCTCACCCTTATCTCCTTACTGTCAGTTGAAGACCCATCTCTCTGATTATGCCCCTCAGTTCTGAAGAAGCTGTTCTAGAACTGAAATTCCTTCAGTATCTTCAATATAATCATAAAATGGTAACCACCTCGCATTATATTGATCCACTCTAAGATTTAACTGTGCTGTGATCGCCTCCATGATTTTAATTTTCCTAATATTACTTCTCCATATACCTTTGGTCAGTGAAAATTTTTTTTTTTTTTTTTAACCATTGCTGGGTGATAACCTTAAGGGCTGCGGTTACCAGGATATAAAATAAGTATTTTTGGTTCTTTGTTCTAATTTCCTTTGGGGTCAAAATTAATGTCATGTTAAGAGATTTTCCTGAAGATGGAAAATGTTTTGTAATGCCTACATAATTTCCTGCCAAAAGTCTCTAATCAGGGTGCAATCCCAGAAAATGTGTCTGTGTCTGTGTCCCTTTTCCCACATCCCCTCCAACATAAATCCGTAGAAGGAGTAGTATAGTGTGCGGAGATCACCGGAGTAATAAAATACCTAGAGGTGACCTTCCACTTAAATTCTTTCCACCCAGGAGAGCTTGTGGTTTTAGGGATTCTCCCCCCACAGATTTTGCCCCATTCCACTTCAGTTATTATAGTGTTCAGTTCCTTTTGCCACTCATTCTCTATTTTAGCCACTTGTGCTTTCCCCACATCTTCTTGTAGAGCTTTATATATGAGTGAGATGTATCCTTTCTAGGAACATGGATATGTTGTTCATCCACACTTATTGGCAGGTATCCTTGCCGCTTTAAATCTTGCCGGAAGGTCTTCAAGCTTGCTCCTCCCACCCACCCGGGTGGTATAACTCTCGGCTCCGCCCCATGACGCCAGATCTTCCTTACCGCTTGGAAGCTCAGGTTCCCTCCTTAACGCTCTGCATTTGAGACTGGTTCCTATTTCTCCGCTTATGGATTTAAAATAAATTTTGCAAAAAGATCCACACTCCACGCGTGTCTACTGCTTAGGCCTTGAGCACGACCCGCAGGCTTGCGACCTGTGCTCATCTTTCTCGGCCTCACGTCCTCGAAGACCGTGCTGCCCGATTGCAACTGGGCCGTCCGAGCGTTTCCCTCGGTGAAGTCAAGGAAGCCGGTTGAGCGGTGTCATGGCCCGAGCTCGGCGGATCAGCTCGAGCGGATGGTCGCCCTCGAAGAGGAGGCGGCGCGGGCCGTATCTTCCTCGGCCGCGGCATTTATCCCGCTTCTCTGGGTTCTTCCTACACGGCTTCTTTTAAGGAGCTTTGTCTGTCCCTCTCCACTAAGGGAGAAGGGCCTGCGTCTTCTGGACCTTATTCTCGGTCCAAAAAGAGGGACAGGGGTAAGTCCCTCCGTCGACGCTCTTGGGAGCGGGAAAGGTCCCTCTCCCCGAGCCGTCGACCGTCGGCCGATTGACCGCTCTTGCCGCCACTGGCCTCACGGTGTCCCCGTCAGGTCAGTTGACAGAGACTCCCACCGATGAAGTCGAGATTTTTCTCGACCCATTGGACGGGCTGTCGCCTTTAGCAGCCGAGATTCCCCTCTCCCCGGTTCCCCCGGGAGGAGTTCAGGATCCCGTGGGCTCGCCTGTGCCTCCGGTTCCGGAGCCCTCGGATGGACCATCCGAGCGAAGGGGTGCGGTTCGGCCGACACCTCCCGCACCGACCTCGGAAATTCGGGACTCTGGTCTCGGACCTCTTGGTCCAGCCGATCCCACCGCCATGGCGGTCTCGGTCTCGGCTTGTGATGGCAGCGTCGCCGCTCGTCCTCGTCCTCCTCCTCGGATGAGGGGAGGCTTCGGCGTAAATTACGTCGACGGTACGAGGACCTTATGTTGCAACAGCTCCTCCTGGCCGGGAGTAAGCCGACCCCGTCGCCTTCCCTGGCCATTAAGTGGCTGTCACCGGAGCGGCCGACACAAACCCTCGACTTATCCGAGGAGCCTATACCCAGGCCGGTTGTTCGGCCAAAACCAGCTGCTCCACCGATTCCGGTGGAACCTCCGCCTCCACAGCCACCAATTGGGGCTCCGACCAAGGATTCTCGGTCGGCTAAGGGTCTACCCCATCGGCTGTCAGTTACCCTCACTCCCGACCGACCTCGGCAGGTGAAGGGTGGCTCAGGCCGGTCCGAAGATGATTCCTCCTTTTCTCCAGCGACTGGACTTGGAGTCTTCAGGAGGTCAGTCAATGGACGATCAGCCCGCCGTCCTTCCTAGGACTACTCGCTCATCTCGAATCCACCGGATGGAGCTCGAACCAGTTTCAAACGGGCCAGGTATCCCCTCACGGAGATTCTGGACCGAGGATCTCCGATGGAGGCCTTTCCGTGGCCGAGGCATAGTGGGTCCGGCACTGGAGCTTTGGCAGCGCCTGCTTCCTGCTCCTCTTCGGCCAGGATGGCCAGGAAGCACGGTCCCCTACCGTTCCTTGTCCGGTTTTCAGAACACCCCTCTGCGGAGGGGTTGGTTACTGACAGCGTTCTCCGGCGCGTCGGCAACGCCAGGGATGTGGACAAACCTCCTGACAAGGAATCCAAGAAATTGGACTATGTCGGGCGAAAAGTCTACGCTGCGTCCTCTCTCGGCCTTCGTCAGGCCAGTTCGGCCGTCCTCATGGCACATTTTTCTCATGCCCTGTTGGGCTCCCTGGATGAGGTCATCCCTCATCTTCCCGCCGATCTGCAGACTACGGTTAAGCAGGTGTGGGACCAGGGCAGGGCAGTGGCCAAACAGCAGCTCCAGACTGCTTTGGATATAGGGGACTCATGTGCCAGATCGGTGGCGGCCGCAGTGGCTATGCGTCGGCGGGCTTGGCTGAGGATATCCACCTTTACTTCGGATACCCAGCACAAGTTGGCGGATGTTCCCTTTTTGGGGACT
Organism: Neoceratodus forsteri; assembly: GCA_016271365.2. Taxonomy (NCBI): domain Eukaryota; kingdom Metazoa; phylum Chordata; order Ceratodontiformes; family Ceratodontidae; genus Neoceratodus; species Neoceratodus forsteri. The sequence continues at coordinate 32,087,244 of JADMNL010000039.1, read as the reverse complement.
GACCTCTTCGGCCCTGGGGTGGAAGGTCACCTGCAGAGGATCGAGAAGTCCAATGCTACCTTGGACTCGGTCTCTTCCGCTCAGAAGGACAAGGCGTGAAACCACAGCCCTAAGCCCTTTCGTTCTTCTATGCCCCGGCGCCGCCGCCCAGCAACGCCAGGGCCAGCAGGCTCGGCCTTGGCATCCCAAACCCAAGCCGCCGCTTCCTCTAACAGGAGGCAGGAGGAAAGGCCCAGGAGGTCCCTCGGCGGTCCCTCCTCCAAAGCCTGCCCAGTGACGGGCTGAGGGTGTCGCCCCATTCCGTCACCTTTCCTGGGTCCCCATGGGGGACGGCTCCGCACTTCCGTTCCGCCTGGTCCGCTGTTTCCACGGACAGGTGGGTCTTGAGGTGGTGGGAAGAGGCCTGCCTCTGGAATTCGAGCAGGCACCACCCTTCAGAGCCGCCGCCTCGGGGCTTCGGGATCCCCAGCTCACTGGCGGCTCGTCGAGCGACATCGCTCTCCTCCTCCAGAAGGAGGTGATAAGAGAGGTGGTGGACCCTCCTTCAGACCCAGGGTTTGTGTCCAGGTACTTCCTGGTTCCGAAGCGGACGGGGGGCTGGCGCCCCATTCTCTACCTACAATCAACCTAATCAAGTTCCTAAGGTCTCGAACCTTCAGGATGGTCACTCTGGCTCAGATAATACCATCCTTGGAACGCGGCATGTGGTTCTGCTCTCTGGACTTGCAGGACGCGTTTTTTCACGTCCCTATCCGTCCGTCTCACTAGAGATTCCTTCGCTTCCGAGCGGAAGGATCCCTCTTCGAGTTCCAAGCCATGCCCTTCGGCTTGTCTCCAGCTCCCAGGGTCTTCACCAAATGCATGGCAGTGGTGACAGCATCTCTCAGCGCCGAGGGTCCGGGTGTACCTTACCTGGACGACTGGCTGATAGCAGCTCCTCCAGGAAGGAGGCGGAATGGTCCAGAAATCTGGCCCTCCAGGTCTGCTCTCAACTGGGCCTCCTTATCAACGAGGCCAAGTCGGAACTCGAGCCGAAGCAGGTGATTCTATTCATCGGGGCGCAGCTCGACTCTCTTCGAGCCAGAGCGCGGCTCCCGGCGGACAGGGCCGAGGTTCTTTCCTCCTTTGCCCGATCATTTCTGGTTGGGCAATTGCGCCCTGCCCGGACTTCCTGCGCTCCTGGGTCTCATGGCGCCTGCACCAGCGTGGTCCGTTGGGCCGCGCTGGAACATGCGTCCCTTTCAGTGGGGACTGGCCAGCCAGTGGTCACAACGCTGCGATCCTTGGACCAGCTTGTGTCGGTGACAAGGGGATGTGGAACGCCTCCAGTGGTGGACCGCCCAGCTCATTTGCAGGAGGGCATCCCGTTCGCCCGCCCCTGAGCCGACGGTCTCTATCGACCGATGCCTCTCTGATGGGTTGGGGTGCCCATCTGGGGAACACCGGCTCATGGCCTCTGGTCCCCAGGAGTCCCGATGCCACATCAACCTGCTGGAGCTCCGGCGGTCCGCCTAGCTCACCGCCTTTGCTCCGTTCCTCCGGGTCAAGTGGTCCGAGTCCAGACGGACAATACCACGACCATGTACTATCTAAACTGCCAGGGGCGGGCGCTCCCTGCTTCTATGCAAGGAAGCTCTCCCATTTGGTCACTCGTGCGCAGCCTGAGGCGGATCTCCTAGCCATTCACGTGGCAGGAGCCTCCAACACCCTGGCCGATGCCCTGAGCCGGATAGGGGCTGCATCCCACGAGTGGTCTCTCCTGCCGGGTAGACAGCATCTGTTCTCCCATTGGGGCACACCTCAGGTGGACCTGTTTGCCTCAGGAGAACGCGAAGCTGAGTCTGTTCCTTGCCCGCCCCTCAGCAGGGCTCGCTGCAGGGGATGCCTCACGAGGCAGTGGACCCCGGGCCTTTTACGCCTTTCCCATTTCCCTTGATCCACAAGGTGCTTCTCAAGCGAGGAGGGACAAGGCGCAGGTGATTCTGATAGCCCCAGACTGGCCTCGCCAGTTCTGGTACCAGATCTCCTCAGTCTCAGCTCAGGACTCGCGGCAGCTTCCAGCTCGCCCGGACCTGCTCTCAGTCAATCAGGGGAAGGTGTTCCATCCGGACCTTCAATCCCTGCACCTGACGGCCTGGTTCCTGAGCGGCTAGAGTTCCAGGCCTTGGGTCTTTCCGACGAGGTCCTCAATGTAGTTGAGGCGTCCCGTAATGAGTTGACCAGAAAATGCTATGCCTTCAAATGGAAAAGGTTTTCATTTGGTGTCAGGGCAAGGGCTTGGACCCTTCCTCCTGCTCCTTGGCAAGCATCTTGGACTATTTATGGTCCCTTTCTAGTCAAGGGCTTAGGTCGACGACCTTAAGGGTGCACCTGGCAGCCATCTCGCTTACCGGCGCGGGCCGGAAGCAGTCGGTGGCGCAGGAGAAGGTGGTCTGGCGCTTTTCAAAGGCCTTGATCACATTTCCTCAGTGCGGGAAACCCCACCTCCGTGGGATCTACTGCTGGTACTGGTAAAGCTCATGGCAAGCTATTGAACCTATGCACAGGTGTGCTCTCTCTCACCTGTCGTGGAAGACCGCTCTTGGTGGCTATCACGTCAGCCAGAAGGATGGGAGAGCCCAGGCGCTTCCATCGAGTCTCCTTACCTGGTCTTCCACAGGGACAGTTGTCCTGCGCCTCCACCCAAATTCCTTCCGGTGGTGTGTGAGTTTCACCTTAACCAGGTGTTGACTCTGCCGGTGTTCTCACCCCAATCACACCGAGGGGCCGAATATAGGCTCCATACTGGACCCTAGAAGGGCTGCTTATTATAAGGAGCGCACGGCTGAAATTCGGGAGAGGTTCGCCAGCTGTTTGTCACCTACGCTGAAGCCTCGATCTGGCAGACCTGCAGCCAGCGGACGATAAGCAGGTGGGTAACCTCCGCATAGATCTCTGTTATAAGTTGGCGGGTGGAGCTCCAGAGGGATAAGAGCTCATTCTACCCCTATACTGCTGTGAACGGTGGCTGCTTCCCAGGACGCCCCTATCCAGTAAATCTGCAGGGCTGCTACCTGGAAGTCAGCAAACACCTTATTACCCATTACCACATCGACCTTGAGTCACGCCGGATGCTGGTTTTGGGGCCTGCTTCCAGTCTCTTTTCCCAAGTAAGTATTGGGTGTGCGTCTGCCTCCTCCTCCCGGAGAACTGCTGGAGTCTGCCAATAAGTGTGGATGAACAACATATCCATGTCCCTAGAAATACAGGTTACTCACCTGTAACAGGAGTTCTAGGAATGGTATATGTTGTTCATCCACACCGACTCAACCGACCTCCCGGCTTCGGGACAGCACAACCTGAGCTTCCAGCGGGCCAGATCTGCGTCATGGGGCGGAGCCGAGAGTTATACCACCCGGTGGGTGGGAGGAGCAAGCTTGAAGACCTTCCGCAAGATTTAAAGCGAAAAGGATACCTGCCAATAAGTGTGGATGAACAACATATACCATTCCTAGAACTCCTGTTACAGGTGAGTAACCTGTATTTCTGGTCAGCCAAGTGGCTTTTTTGGTGGGTGGCTATTAAGGGGGGGAGGAGGACAAGTTTTTAGGGCTTCCACCCCTACCATAGTGGTGATATAGTGCCTGCATTGTAGGTATTTAAAAAAATCTGTTCTTGTGAGGTTATATTCTCTCTGCAGGTCAGCAAATGATTTGACCTCTTCTCTCTCTATAAACTGGGTAAGATTGTTCAACCCCGCCCCTCTCCAACTGGAAAAGCAACCATCCCCTTGACTGGTGGGGAACCCAGGGAGATGATTTAAAGGTATATATTCCCAGACTGGACTTGGGATCTCCCACCATTGCCGTGTGTCTAACCAGAGCTTTATTGTGTGTTTGGTGTATCTGTTCTTGATTAATTTAATGTCTGGCTGAGTGGCTTTCCATGGTGGTAATTTCAAAGGTACCGTAAGATGGGCCTATGTTTCCGTTACGTACCAACCCCAACTTTGATCTGCGTTTAATATTTTAAGGATTGGAAGAACTTGTGCTGCTCTGTAATAGTTATGAAAATTGGGTATCCCTCTCCTCCCTTTGCTCTTATCTACCGTAAGAAGCTCCCATCTCTTCCTCGGCTTTCTCCCTGCCCAAATAAATCTAGAAAGTTTATGTCTCAGTTCCTTCCAATCTTTATGTGGAAAAGGGATGGGTAGATTTGTAAATAAAAATAGGTATCTGGGTAACGCATTAACCTTGACTGTGTCAATCCTATTTGTAAAAGTCAAAGGGAGTGATTGCCATCTGTTAATATCTTCAAAGATCTTCCTTTGAAGTAACCCATAATTCAGTTGGTATAATTTGGAGATCCTGGTTGAAATCTGTATTCCCAAATACCTAACTTTCTCTTTCACCCATTTAAACTGGATCCCCCCGAATGTTGTAGATGGAGCTCCCCCAATTAAATGATTTCAGATTTATCTTTGTTTATTTTGAACCCCGACATTTTACCAAAAAATGTAAGTAATTCCAGCACTGGGGGAATCGACGTATCTGGGTCTGATAAATAAATCTGGGTATTGTCGGCATATAAGGATATTTTATTTACTGCCCCCCCCACTTGGATTCTTTTAATATCTTTTCTCGTCCTAATTGCCTGGGCCAGGGGTTCCATCGCAATGGCAAACAGTAGCGGGGATAATGGGCAACCTTGCCTGGTGCCCCTTTCAGTTGTAAATCCCCTCCGACATTGTGCCATTAACCTGAACCCTAGCCTTGGGATTTTGATATGCCGCCATAATCCACTGCATAAAAGAGCCTTCAAAACCCATATGTAGAAGTACCTCCTGTAAATATGTCCAATTCAGCCAATCAGAGGCTTTTTCCACATCCCAAAAAATTGCTGCTTGAGATGATGATGGTTTGCTCTCATTACTAATTATATTGAGGAGTCTTCTAATATTATCAGATAAATGTCTATGGGGAATAAAACCCGTTTGGTCTGGGTGAATTAGGGTCCCAATATGTTTTTGTATTCGATTGGCAGATCTTTGTCCATATTTTAAAATCCTGATTCAACAGGGATATGGGTAGGAATGACTGCAGCATGGGGGGGCCTTGCCTGGTTTAGGGAGTACTGTAATGATTGCGTCCTGCCAGGAAGAGGGGAATTTTATTCTCCTCCAAGACAGCATTCATGACAGCAGTCAATTTCGGAACTAAGGAATTCTTCAGTTTTTTGGAAAAATTCGGAGGGCAGCCCATCTGGGCCCGGTGATTTACCGGTTGGAAGGTTCATGATAACCTCTCGAACCTCCTTCTCTGTTATAGGAGCTGGCAGCTCTTTCTTTATTTCTGGGGTTAATTTGGGGAAGTCCCTGGCCTTTAGAAATTCCACTGTGTCCCTTTTAACTTCCTGTGGGTTTCCTTCTATTGGTTCTAAGGACCACCTTATCTCTATGGATTGAGATAAAATCTTGCTCCACTTTCAGAGCTTGTGGTTCACTAATACGCCTGGCAGATGTGATGGCTACCAGGAACACAGTTTTCCAAGTCAAATACTTAACTTCTGCTGAAGCCGAAGGCTCAAAGGGGGGGTTGCATAAGCTGAGCAATGCAAACCTTAAGATCCCAGGCAGGAGTAGGGTCCTTAAAAGGAGGGTTGGTATGAAGCAAACCTTTAAAGAACTTTCAGAAAACAGGGTGAGATGCCTGGGAGGAAGCCTTCCCCACTGACGGAAATGCAGAGACAGCTGCTAAGTGCACTTTCAGAGTGGCTGTTTTGAGACCTAGGCCATTGAGATTGACTATATAATCCAGAACAGTAGCCAGATCAGCAGTGTCTGGTAAAACATCCTTATTGGAGCACCAGATGCTGAATCTCTTCCATTTAGAATACGTTTTTCTGGTGGCAGGCTTTTGAGAAGCTTTAAGAATATCCAGAACCCCCCCGAGACAAATGTAGATTTGCATACTCTAACTCTTCAAGAGCCACGCCTTGAGATTGAAAGACTAAAGATTGGGGTACCAGATTCTCCCCTGAGAGGAGGTTAACAGGTTGTGCCTCTTGGGAAGAGATGGGGGAAGATGGACTGCTAGGGACATCAACAGGGGATACCAAGGCTGTCTGGTGCAATCAGGATCACCTTGCACGGTTGTGACCTGATCTTGGCTAGGACCTTGAATAACAGGGAAAGGGAGGAAAGGCATAAAGGAATCCCCATCCCGAACCAGAACATCCAGGGGAACTGTGCACGTGACTGGGGGTCTGCAACAGAAGAGAAGAAGTTGATTGTCTGGGGATGCAAAGAGATCTCTCTGGAGTGCCCCACCTGGAGAAGACTACTTTCAATATGAAGGAGTCCAGGGCCCATTCGTGATGGCCCTGAGAGATCCTGCTCAGGGCATCTGCTAGCACATTGTCCTTCCCTGGTAGATGGACTGCTGCCAGAGATGCCTGTCGGGCATAAATCAGAGACCAAATTTTCATGGCTTCCGTGCACAAGGCCATAGACAGAGTGCCTCCCTGCTTGTTGATGTACCACATGGTGGTGGTATTGTCTGTCCTGATCTGAACCACCTTGCTCTTTACTGAGTCTGAGAAAGCTTGGAGAGCCAGGAATACTGCCCTGAGTTCCAGAAGATTGATATGAAGTAGAGACTCCTGAGGGGACCACACCCCTCATGCTGTGAGGGCACCTAAGTGAGCTCCCCAGCCCAGGAGAGAAACATCTGTGGTATGCACCACTGAATGAGTCTGACTGAATGGGACTCCTTGCCTGAGATTGTCCTGATCCAGCCACCATTTGAGAGCTTGGATCAGAGTCTGAGTCACTGGAATCACTTTGGTTAGAGGATCTTTTTTCTGAGACCAAAAAAGACCTCAGATGGAACTGAATGTCCCTCATCTGAAATCTGGCTTCCTGTACCACTGCAGTGGAAGTTGCCATGTGGCCTAGGAGCTAAAGAAAATGTCTTGCTGGTAGACACCAGAAGGCGGAAAGAAGAAGCAGGGTCTGTAAGGGCCTTTGCCCTTGCCAGAGGAAGAAAAGCCTTTGCTTGGACAGTATCCAACTGTATCCCTGTGAAGGTCAGGAGTTGCACTGGTTCGAGAACTGACTCTGGTAGGTTTAGGAGGAATCCTAGGGAAGTGAGCAATTGTTGTCACTTGCAATTTTGACTTGACTTGGTCGGGAGACTGCCCCACAATAAGCCAGTCATCCAGGTATGGAAAAATGGAGATGTTCTGTCTCCTGAGAAAGGCCACTACTACTGCTAGGCATTTTGTGAATACCCTTGGAGCTGATGTTGGGTCGAAAGGCATTGCTCTGAACTGATAATGGCCTGAAGGCAATTTGAACCTGAGGTACTTTCTGTGGGAGCATCTAATGGGAATGTGAAAGTAGGCATCTTAGAGGTCCAGGGAGGCTAACCAATCCCCTGGCCTTAGAGAGGGAAGAATTATTCCCAGAGTCACCATTTTGAATCTTGGCTTGACAAGGTGCTTGTTTAGGTATCTTAAGTCTAGGATGGACTGCCACTCCCCTGTCTTTTTTGGGGTAAGGAAGTATCTGGAGTACAGACCCTTGCCCTTGTATGGAGTAGGAACTCTCTCTGTGGCTCAGAGTCAGCATAGAGGAAACCTCTGCCTCTAGGGCAATGGTTTCAGAGATGTTTGCAGGTGGAAAAGACCTGACCCTCAGTTCTGGAATCTTTTTGAAGCTGAGGGTCAGTCCCTGGCTTACTACTTCCAGGACCCACTTGTCTGAGGTAACAGACTTCCAGGCCTGGAAGTAGTAAGCCAGCCTGCCTCCTACTATAATAGAGGAGTCTACCTGGGCTGACACATCAGGGCGTCTGCTTGGCAGGAGCCTTAGACTGGGAGGAGGATGCAGCCCTGCTCATCCCCCTTCTGCCTTTCCCTCTGAAGAACTCCCTGTGAGGAAAAGGAGAGGAGGCCTGTGCCTGGTAGAAAGGTCTGCCCCTGCCCCTAGACTGCTGCTTTTAAGGAGTTGCCTGCCTTTCCTTGGCCTGTGCACTCCTGTAGGTGGTCCTGTATTCATCCATTTTGTTCATGTAATTCTCTGTCTGCTCCCCAAACAATTACCCACCAAAGGGAAATCCATCATGTTAGCCCGAGTGTCCTTTGAGAGGCTACTACATCTGAGCCAAGCAGATCTCCGAAGACACAGATGTATCCATGACTCATGATGAGACGACATTTGAGTCCACAGCAGCATGAAATTGTATCTTAGATGCCTCAATCCCATCAGCAGCCACTTCTTCCAGCTGCTTGGCTAGCTGGGGGGAAGCCTGTTTAGCCAGTTCCAGAACAGTAGCCCATCTGGACTTCTGGTATCTGGCTGTGTAGGTCATATCATTTGCCTGCCTGACTCCCAAAGAGGATGCCAAGTACGTGGTGGTGGTGTTTTTTTTTTTGCCATAGTATCCACCTTCCTAGAGTCTTTATCTGGGGTGTGTGAAGCCAATGGTGTATTGGCCTTGTCACAGGCTGCAGCCTGCACGACCCCAACATGGCTGCATTGTTGGAACAAGAACTCTGTACCTGAGCCTGACAACATATACCTCCTGTTCATTTTCTTATCCAGAGGAGGTAAAGAATTTGGTGTTTGAAGGATTTTTTGTGTCTGTTTCCCAAAAGATTTACGGAGGGGAATAGACAGCCTTTTGGACTCTGGGATGTCCATCATTTCTACAAAATCAGACTCCTCTTGTTCCCCAACAGCTTCAATCAGAGGGAGCTGGAGGATCTCTGCCACTTTTTTGTAAAACAAATAGTGGGATGGGGACTCTGAAAGCCTGGGAGGGGAAACATTAGAAACATAAACACAAACCTGGAATTTGACGGCAGATAAGGACCGCTTGGCCCACCTAGTCTGCCCATTTCCCTACCTAATGGATAAGCTACAGAGCCTAGTTAACCAACAGCCTACTTCCTCCTACCCCCACCAGAACTTCCTTATGCCTGTCCCATGCATTCTTGAATTCCCCACTGTTTTTGACTCCACTACCTCCTCAGGAAGGCTGTTCCATGTATCCACAACCCTCTCCATGAAAAAATACTTCTAGGGACATGGATATGTTGTTCATCCACACTTATTGGCAGGTTCCTTGCTGCTTTAAATCTTGCCGGAAGGTTTTCAAGCTGGCTCCTCCCACCCACCCGAGTGGTAAAACTCAGCTCCGCCCATGACGCCAGATCTTCCTTACCGCTGAAGCTCAGGTTCCTCCTTAACGCTTGCGTGATAAGACTGGTTCCTAACTCTTCGGGTTTTCCGAAATTAAACTCCTAGGTTTTCGAGACTTCGTCAACTTTTTCCTCGCGGCCGCGGCGGACAAACTCGACCCCAGTTCCGGAGATGCCCATGCGGGCAGAAGATGTCTCGGACGGATCCGCACTCCACGTGCGTCTACTGCTTGGGCCTTGAGCACGACCCGCAGGCTTGCGACCTGTGCTCTTCTTTCTCGGCCTATGTCCTGGAAGACCGTGCTGCCCGTCTGCAACTTGGGCGACCCGGAAAGCGTTACCCTCCGGTAAAGTTGAAAGAGGCCCGGTTGGCGGTTTCCGCGGCGGCGGGCTCGGCGGATCAGCTTGAGCAGATGATCGCCCTCGAAGAGGAGGCAGCGCAGATCGCATCTTCCTCGGCCGCGGCATTTATCCCGCTCTCCCTGGGATCTTCATATACTGCTTCCTTTAAGGAGCTTTGTCTGTCTGTCTCTCTCCACCAAGGCAGAGGGACCTTCATCTTCGGGACCTTCCTCTCAGTCCAAAAAGAAGGACAAGGGTAAGTCCGTCCGTCGACGCTCTTGGGAGCGGGAGAGGTCCCCCTTCCCGAGTGGTCGACCATCGACCTTCGGCTTCGGCCACTGGCTTCACGGTGTCCCGTCAGGTCAGTTGACCGAGATTCCTGTCGACGGTTGAGATTTTTCTCGACCCGTTGGACGGGATGTCGACCGGAGAAGCCGAAAATCCTCTCCCCGTTCCCCGGTGGAGTTGAGGATCCTGTGGGCTTGCCAGTGCCTCTGGTTCCGGAGCCCTTGGGTGTTCCTTCGAGCCGAGGAGGCGGGTCTCCCCCGCTTCCTGCACCCTCCTCGGAAAAGCCGAGGTTCGGTCTCGTCTCGACTTCTTCCGTGTCCAGCCGATCCCGCCACCATAGGCGGTCTCGTCTCGCACCGCGGCAAGCGCGCCGCTGCCGTCCTCGTCCTCTTCCTCGACGATGGAGGCTTCGACGAAGTTGCGCCGGACGATACGAGGACCTCATGTGGCAACAGCTTCTGCTGACCGGGAATAAGCCGACGACGTCGCCTTCCCCGGCCATTAAGTGGCTGTCACCGGAGCGGCTGAAGCAACCCCTCGCTTTAGCCGAGGTGCCTGTTTCCAGGCCTGTTGCTCAGCCGAAACCAGCTGCTCCACCGATTATGGTGGAACCTCCGCCTCCACAGCCGTTGTTTGGGGCTCTGACCAAGAATTCTCGGTCGGCTCAGGGTTTACCCCATAGGCTGTCGGTCACCCTCACTCCCGATCGCCCTCGGCAGGTGGAGGGTGGCTCAGGCCCGAGGCAGCTCTTTGCGGACTCTTCCGAGTCTGACGACGATTCCTCCCTTTTCTCCAAGCGAGTGGACTTGGAGTCCTCTGGAGGTCAGTCGCTGGACGATAGCCCTTCGTCCTTTCTGGGTTTGCTTAGGCTCATCTCGGAGTCCACCGGGATGCAGCTCGAGCCCGTATCCAAGCGGGCCAAGTATCCCCTCACTGAGATATTGGACCGAGGGGATTCCCCTACGGAGGCCTTCCTGTGGCCGAGGCCATTGTGGGCCCGGCCTTGGAGCTCTGGCAGCGCCCTGCTTCCTGCCCTGCGCCTTCGGCCAGGATGGCCAGGAAGTATGCGGTCCCCCGGTTCCTGTCCGGTTTCTCGGAACATCCTCAGCCGAGGGTTAGTTACCGACAGCGTTTTCCAGCGTGCCGGAATGCTAGGACGACAAACCTCCCGACAAGGAGTCCAAGAAATTGGACTATGCTGGCGAAAGTTCACGCCATGCCCCTCCCTTGACCTTCGTCAGGCCAGCTCGGCCGTGCTTATGGCACATTTCTCCCATGCCCTGTTGGGCTCCCTGGACGAGGTAGTCCCTCATCTCCCGGCTGACCTGCAGACCATGGTTAGGCAGGTGCGGGACCAGGGCAGGGCAGTGGCCAAGCAGCAACTTCAGACTGCTCTGGACATTGGAGACTCATGCGCCAGGTCAGTCGCGGCCGCAGTGGCTATGCGCCGTCTGGCATGGCTGAGGATATCCACCTTCACAGCGGATACCCAGCACAAATTGGCGGATGTCCCCTTCCTGGGGACCGACCTCTTCGGCCCTGGAGTGGAAGGCCACCTCCAGAGGATCGAAAAGTCCAATGCCACTTTGGACTCGGTCTCATCCGCTCAGAGGGACAAGGGCCGCAGACCGCAACCCAAGCCCTTTCGTCCGTCTGCGCCCTCGGCACGTCCGGCCCAGCAACATCAGGGCCAGCAGGCTTGCGCGCATCCCAAACCCAAGCCCGCGGCTTCCTCCTCCAGGAAGCAGGGAGGTAAAGGCCCAGGAGGTCCCTCGGCCGTCCCTCCTCCAAGCCTGCACAGTGACGGGTTGAGGTGTGCTCCCCAACCTCGTCACCTCACCCCAGGTTCCCCTGGGGACTGCTCGCACTTCTTCCGCCTGGTCTGCTATTACCACAGACCGTGGGTGTTGGAAGTGGTAGGAAAGGGCCTGCCTCTGGAGTTCGAGCAGGCCCCGCCTTCAGAGCTGCCGCCTCAGGGGCCTCGGGGTCCGCAGCCCGCTGTCGGCTCGCCGAGCCGACATCGCCTCTCCTCGAAAGAGGTGATCAGAGAGGTGGCGGACCTCCTCAGACCCGGGGTTTGTGTCCAGGTACTTCCTGGTCCCAAAACGGACGGGGGGCTGGCGCCCCATTCTCGACCTACATGACCTAAACAAGTTCCTAAGGTCTCGGACCTTCAGGATGGTCACTCTGGCTCAGATAATACCATCCTTGGAACGCGGCGTGTGGTTCTGCTCTCTGGACCTGCAGGACGTGTTTTTTCACGTCCCTATCCGTCCGTCTCACCAAAGATTCCTTCGCTTTCGAGCGGAAGGATCCCTTTTCGAGTTCCGAGCCATGCCCTTCGGCCTGTCTCCTGCTCCCAGGGTCTTCACCAAATGCATGGCAGTGGTGACAGCATTCCTGCGGCGCCGAGGGGTCCGGGTGTACCCTTACCTGGACGATTGGCTGATAGCAGCCCCCTCCAGACAGGAGGTGGAGCGGTCCAGAGATCTGGCCCTCCAGGTTTGCTCTCAAGTCGGCCTCCTCATCAACGAGGCCAAGTCGGACCTGGAACCGAAGCAGGTGATTCTCTTCATCGGGGCAGAGCTCGACTCTCTTCGAGCCAGAGCACGGCTCCCGGCGGACAGGGCCGAGGTTCTTTCCTCCTTTGCCCAATCATTTCTGGTTGGGCAATTCGCCCCTGCCCGGGACTTCCTGTGCCTCCTGGGTCTCATGGCTGCCTGCACCAGTGTGGTCCGTTGGGCCGCTGGAACATGCGCCCCTTCAATGGGGCTGGCCAGCCAGTGGTCTCAACGCTGTATCCATTGGACCAGCTAGTGACGGTGACCCAGGGGATGTGGAACGCCTCCAGTGGTGGATCGCTCCAGCTCATCTGCAGGAGGGCATCCCGCTTGTCCGCCTCGAGCCGACGGTCTCTATCGACCGATGCTCTCTGATGGGTTGGGGTGCCCATCTGGGGAGCACAGAGCGCACGGCCTCCTGGTCCCGCGGAGTCCCGATGCCATATCAACCTGCTGGAGCTCCAAGCGGTCCGCCAGCTCTCACCGCCTGCTCCGTTTCTCGGGTCAAGTGGTTCGGTCCAGACGGACAATACCACGACCATGTACTACCTAAACCGCCAGGGCGGGATGCGCTCCATGCCTCTGTGCAAGGAAGCTCCTCGCATTTGGTCACTCTGCGCAGCCTGGAGGCGGATCTCCTAGCTATTCATGTGGCAGGAGTCTTCTCGCAAGTGGTCTCTCCTGCCGGAGGTAGTCCAGATCTGTTCTTCCACTGGGGCACACTCTCAGGTGGATCTGTTTGCCTCAGGGAGAATGCTGGTTGAGTCTGTTCCATGCCCGCCCGCTCAGCAGGGCTCGCTGCAGGGGATGCCTTCTCGAGGCCGTGGACCCCGGGCCTCTTCTACGCCTTTCCACCATTTCCCTTGATCCACAAGGTGCTTCTCAAGGCGAGGAGGGACAAGGCACAGGTGATTCTGGTAGCCCCAGACTGGCCCCGCCAGTGCTGGTATCCAGATCTCCTCAGCCTCGGCTCCAGGCTCCCGAGGCAGCTTCCAGCTCGCCCGGACCTGCTTTCAGTCAGTCAGGGAAGGTGTTCCATCCGGACCTTCAATCCCTGCACCTGACGGCCTGGTTCCTGAGCGGCTAGAGTTCCAGGCCTTGGGTCTTTCCGACGAGGTCCTCAATGTAGTTGAGGCGTCCCGTAAGGAGTCGACCAGGAAATGCTATGCCTTCAAATGGAAAAGGTTTTCCATTTGGTGTCAGGGCAAGGACCTGGACCCTTCCTCCTGTTCCTTGGCAAGCATCTTGGACTATTTATGGTCCCTTTCTCAGCAAGGGCTTAGGTCGACGACCCTAAGGGTGCATCTGGCAGCCATCTCTGCTTACCGGGCACAGGCCAGGAAGCAGTCAGTGGCGCAGGAGAAGGTAGTCTGGCGCTTTTTCAAAGGCCTTGATCACATTTCCCCTCCGGTGCGAGAACCTCCACCTCCGTGGGATCTACTGCTGGTACTGGCAAAGCTCATGGGCAAGCCATTTGAACCAATGCACAGGTGTGATCTCTCTCACCTGTCATGGAAGACCGCCGCCTTGGTGGCTATTACGTCAGCCAGAAGGATGGGAGAGCTCCAGGTGCTTTCCATCGAGTCTCCTTACCTGGTCTTCCACAGGGACAAGGTTGTCCTGCGCCCCCACCCGAAATTCCTTCCAAAGGTGGTGTCGGAGTTTCACCTTAACCAGGTGTTGACTCTGCCGGTGTTCTACCCCAATCACACCTCGGAGGCCGAATATAGGCTCCATACTCTGACCCTAGAAGGGCGCCGCTTATTATAAGGAGCGGACGGCTGAAATTCGGGAGAGGTTCGCCAGCTGTTTATCACCTACACTGAAGCCGCACTCTGGCAGACCTGCAGGCCAAGGGATTATAGGCAGGTGGGTCACCTCCTGCATAGATCTCATTAGTTGGCGGGCATGGAGCCTCCCAGAGGATAAGAGCTCATTCTCACCCGCCATACTGCTGCATCGGTGGCTGCTTCCAGGACGTCCCTATCCAGGAAATCTGCAGGGCTGCTACCTGGAAGTCAGCACACACCTTCACCCATTACCACATCAACCTTGAGTCACGCCGGGATGCTGGTTTGGGGCCTCGGTTCTCCAGTCTCTTTTCCTAAGTAAGGTATGTGCTGCCTCCCTCCTCCCGGAGAACTGCTAGGAGTCTGCCAATAAGTGTGGATGAACAACATATCCATGTCCTAAAGACAGGTATTTACCTGTAACAGGAGTTCTAGGAATGGTATATGTTGTTCATCCACACCACCCACCCGACCTCCCGGCCGCCAACCTGAGCTTCCAGCGGCCAGATCTGGTGTCATGGGGCGGAGCTGAGTTTTACCACCCGGTGGGTGGGAGGAGCCAGCTTGAAGACCTTCCGGCAAGATTTAAAGCAGCAAGGAACCTGCCAATAAGTGTGGATGAACAAATATACCATTCCTAGAACTCCTGTTACAGGTGAGTAACCTGTATTTCTTCGCTATACCTGTGACCGCCCCCTCTGTCTTCAGATTGTGCCCTTGTTCTTGCACATCTTTTCTGAAAGATGCTACCTCTTGGACTTTGTTGATTCCCTTGAGGTACTTGAAAGTTGCTATCATGTCCCCCCTCTCCCTCCTTTACTTGAGGGTATACATATTAAGCTCCTTTAATCTCTCTTTGTATGTCTTCTGGTGCAGACCCTGCACCATTTTAGTAGCACCCTCTGGACAGCCTCCATCCTGTCTGTGTCCTTGCGGAGATGGGGTCTCCAGAACTGCATGCAGTACTCCAAATGGGGTCTCACCAACTGTCTGCATAGAGGAATAACTTCCTGTTTTCTACTGATGATGCCTCTCCCTATGCATCCCAGTATCCCGCCAGCCCTCCTTGCTGCCTTCTCACATTGCATGCCCACCTTTGGGTCATCTAGTATGACTACCCCCAAGTCCCTTTCCATTTTTGTTGTTGTTAGTATCTCACCCCCATTGTGTACTCTTCCCCTGGGTTTTTGTCTCCCAGGTGTATTACTTTGCACTCCTTTGCGCTGAATCTGAGCTGCCATACATTTGACCATTCCTACAACCTTGCCAAGTCCCTTCTCATCCTTTCCACCCCACCTTGTGTATCGACCCTGTTGCAGATCTTGGTGTTATCTGCAAAGATACATACTTTTCCTTCCAGTCCCTCCACAATGTCACTTATAAAGACATTAAAGAGGACTGGTCCAAGTACTCAACGTTGCAGTACTCCGCTAGTAAACCCCCTTTCTTCAGAGTGGACTCCATTTACTATTACCCTCTGCGTCCTGTTGTCCATCCAATTTTTTACCCAGGCTGCTACCTTGGGACCCACTCCAAGGCTGGCTAACTTGTATAATAATCTTTTGTGTGGGACTGTGTCAAATGCCTTGCTAAAGTCCAGGTAGGTGTGACAGGGTAGAGTAGGACCCTGTCCCAGTTGTTATGGAGAAAGTGTTTAAATGCAAGGATGTGTCCTTTCCTATCTATTCGTCTGTCTGGTTGCGCAACTAAATTTTCCTGTGAGATGTCTGACTTGATCAACCCGAACAGGATCGCAGTTCTTTGCCTCTCACTGTCTCAGTTTTCTCTTGCTGTTTTCCTCCCTTGCCTATCTAACAATATAAAAATATGTGCAAATCATTGTATGGAAATGTAACTAATAATGGGATCACTTTTTGTTTAGAAAATATATAGTGTTACTGTTGAAATATATATAAATTATATTTTGAGATGATTGCAGAAAGCTATTGTAAAGTCTAGAGGTTACTTGAGTGCAAATCTTCCAGCCGAAGGCCTATCTGGGGAGATGTCCGGTTCAGTGGGCTCATCCAGACCTTCCACACCGTCGTCGTCCTACCTTTCCTCCCCCTCCAAATCTGGTTCGTAATACTCATCCAGACAATATTCCGGAACCGGTGGAACAGACCGAACAGAGCGTCTACTGAGAGGTGCTGGATCGGACGGAGCGATTCTACAATACTTATCGCCCTGGCATCTCTTCGGCGGTTGGACGTTGCAGTTCTGGATCCGAACCGGCAGATTTCCTCTTTCTTAGATGGAACCGACCCCTCAGGATCGGCTCTCCTTTTGCCTGAAGGAGTATCGCCCAGGTCAGTGGCCACTCCCTCGGGTTCGGTCGGAACCGAACCGGGCTGGCCATCCAGATTAACTGACTTCTCGGCCTCCTTTTACCTAAGTCTACCCAATCTCTTATCCAGGGTGGCCTTCGGAAAATTTTTGCAGATTTGGCAGTCTGAATCAAGGAGGTCAAACCCCAGACAATAAACACAGGTGGTGTGAGGGTCTGCCTTAGCAAGGAATCCCACACTCTCACTACAGTGCTGAAACCCAGTGGACCTGTGTGTGTGTGTGTGTGTGTGTGTGTGTGTGTGTGTGTTTTTGTTGTCCGGTTCCCCCTTGGGTTTCTCAGACATGGCCAAGACTAACACTTACCCTTAGTAGCTTAAAAGCCAGGTGGCCCCCAAAATCGGGTTACCATCCGTGTTGCGGGTGGTGGAAAAAACGTTTAAAATAACGTTTTTTTGAAACCGATGGGGACCGTTACCTCGCACTAAGAAATTTTAAGAATAACGCAAACTAAAACAGTCTGTTCCAAACCGGACCAATAGACAGACTTTACAATTTCCACAGAAAATTAAACAATAAAACTAAGTCTACTACCTACAACATTTACTGTACCACAGACAGGGATCTGAACCAAAAGAAAAATTGTCGAAAAAAAAAAAATGTTAACTGACTGACTTTGCCGAACCGAGCAAGTGAAGGAGAAATCTCCCGGAGCTACTGTTCAGTTAGGCGGAGTAAAGAATCTGACAGTTACACACTGAAGCGCAGCAGACAGGTTTGAACTGAGCTTGAGCCCAACGTTCTATGCTCTGGCATAGTTAACTCTTTCCTTTCTAGGACAGTTCAAGTGCTGGGGCTAACTGCATACGTCAGAATACAGCAAGACTTCATGTTGTTTGAAATACAATGTACAGAATGCTTAATAGCAATGGCGTAGTCAAATATACATACAGATATTTAGGTAATTCAAGCAAGGGGCATTATGTACATGACAAGCTGGAGTAAGTTCAGCTGGAGAAGTGGACCCCAGGTATAGATAAGGAATACCAGTCGGAACAGATAAGGGGAGGGGGGGTGTGAGGGAGGGTTAGGGGATGACCGTAAGAGGGGGTGAGGAGGCACTCAAGAACTAGGGGTGGATGGCTTAATCATAACAGAACGTGCATAGCTCCAGTGTGGTGAAGGAGGAGGAGGAGGTTATTCATAGGGAGATGGTGTACAGTTGAGTTGCGATTCATGTCACTGGTTGCAAAGCCTGGAAGTGTGTAAGGATGCTGGGGGCGTGAAGGTGACCACTGTAGATAAGGTGAAACTAGGTAGGGTCAAGGGAGGAGTAGGAGTGACCAAGTAAGAAAGAAACAGGCAGTACCAGGAAAGGTCTGGGGAGAAGCTAGGCCATAGTGGGCTCTAAGGAAGCAGTTACAAGATGCCTTGTGAGAACTAGCATATAATAATTTTTTAAAAGCTGTAAGGTTAATAGGATGAGTCTTCAGCTTATGGAAGCCCTGCCAAAGCATGATTTGACCTTGGGTACCTTCAGTAAAATATAGGAGGTACTTCTCAATGAATAATTGCCTAATAAACATAGAGGAAGACAGTTGGTGATATAAGGCGGCAGCTTCTTGAAGATGGCTCTGGAGGTCCAGAGTGTGGCATTTCTTTGACGTCTGTAATTAAGGGATGACCATCCCATGGCAGCATACAAGGAACAATGGTGTGTGGAGAAGGAAAGACCAGAAATGAACCTTGGGGCCCTATGATGGAGCGTGTCAAGTTTTGTAAGTACTACAGCAGGGCCCTGACTATTGAGGAAGTCCACATAGTCTGATAGAGACAGGAAGGTAGATGGACCAGTCTCAACTTGGCCTCTCCCTCTCCCTCACTCTCTCTGTTAATCCTAGAAAAGAGAGACAGTCTCTGTTTTATTTTTTTTTTTTTTTTTTTGCCAGCTCTATGTAGTTGGTGAAGGAGTCTGCAGTCAATCCAGACTCCCAGGTATTTGAACTTTGTTACATATTCTAGAGGCTCATGTAAGATTTTGGTAATTGTGGTGGGATTATTTCACCGGTGACTAGATTTGGAGCATGGGTGAAGGGCGACAAGAGCATAGCTTTGGTTTTCTTGGCGTTTAGGAGTAATTTTTTATTTAGAAGCTGAAGCTGGTTAAATTCAGATTGGAGATCACTGCAGGCAGCACTCTGGGTAGATCTGCTAATGTAGATCACCCTGTCATCTGCAGACAGATGTGTGTTGGCATCTTTTATGCTCACATCGATATTATTAATATAAATTGCAAACAACAAGGGGCCTAGGATGGAACCCTGGGGTACACCTCTCGAGGAGTTTTGGAGGAGAAAGTTCCCCTTCCGCCTTTACCTGCTGTAGCCATCCAGTAAGGTAATTGGTGAACCATCTTGGGGATATATGGTCTATACCAGTGTTCTGAAGGGTGGAGAGGAGAAGGCTGTGATAGTTGGTGTCAAAGGTCTTGCCTAGGTCCAGGAATACTGTGCAGACCAAAGTGTTTTTTTTTTTTTTTATTGTCCTGGGCACACTGCCAATCATTGGTCACTTTAGCAAGAGCCAAAATAGTAGTGTTGTGCTCTAAACCCTAATTGCAAGGGGTTGAGCAGGTTTACAGCCTCTAAATAGTTCCTGAGTCGAGAATTTACAATTTTCTCCAGTAGTTTGGACATAGTAGGGAGCTAAGCCTGTAATTGTTTAGGTCGCTGGGATCACCAGTTTTGAACGGGGATAACATGAGCTGTTTTCCACAAGGGTGGGAGGTCACCTATGGAGAGGGAGGAGTTAAAGAGATGTGTAAGTGGCACTTGTAGGGCTTGATAACCCATCTTTAGGAAATAAGGGTCTAGAAGATCAGCTCCAGCACTTTTCCCAGTGTCTAACTGTGGAAGGTCTTCAACTTCTTTTAGAGATACAAGCTGAATGGAGAATGCATAGCTAGGGGTGGTGACTTCTTGATCTTGAGAACTTAGTTGTGAGCATAGATTACAGGCAGGGGAGTTATCAAAGGCTAACCCTGCGGTGGCAAAGTGGTTATTGAGGGCATCCAGGATTGTCGATCTATCAGAGATTGTGGATGCACCATTAGCGATTTTTTTGTAGGTAAAGAATTTCCCGAGGCATAACCTGTTACGTCCTTTATTGTTCTTCAGAATTTGGAGGAACACTTCATAGAAGAGTCAAGTTCTGAGCCATAAAAGGTTGCCTTTGCCTCTCTAATCATCCTGATACAGCAGTTATTTGCCCTTCTAAACAAGCTCCAGTCATTTGTAAGCTTAGTTTTTCTGGCAGTTTTCCAAAGCACATCCCTATTTAACATTGCAGCCTTCAGCTCCGGGGTAAACCAATGACAAGATTTATTTCTGACACGGACTTTTGCCAGCGATGCGTGCTTATGCAGGGCCCCTATTACGATTTCATGGAAAATGTTGTACGCCCAGTTAACAGATTTTGCCAAATAAAAATCCTGCCAATGCAGGGACTTTCTCAGGTCAGAAATGTAGGCAGGGGGATCAAAGTTGTGTCTACATCTTAGTGGTAAATTTGGAGGCAGATGGAGGTGAGGTGTTTTGATCTTACACGAGTGATAAAACGGTGATCACTAACGTGAGAGAAAAAAACTCCAGCATGGGAAAATAAGTGTGGTTTTCTTACTACAATGATGTCCAGTAGGATACTGTTAGGGTTTTTCTTGTTGGGCCATGTTGTTTCATTTATGAGTTGGGACAACCCAAGAGAGTAGCAGAATGATTTGAGCGGTGTCTTGAGTTGTAAGCCAGCTGATGGAGGCCTATAACAACCTGTCACACCAAGTGACAGAGTGGTAGAAATCTCCAGTTTGAGACGGACATTCAGATTCATTTGGAGTAGATGTCTAGTCTGAGACAGGGAATTTGTCCTTGACATAAATGGCAACACCATCACCTATAGCCTGCCTATCAGTCCTAAATAGAGAGTAGTTAGTGAAGTGAATATTCCTATCACTGGTACTCTAGCTAAGCCACGACTGACTACCAAAACATCGGGTAAGGTATGGCATATCCAAGCCTGGAAAGAGACAACTTTTTTAACAAACTACACATTGGTGATCCAGCTTGTTGAACTTTACAGCATGAGCAGTCCTAGTGCATGCTTCTCTACACTGGCCCACCTGTGTGCTGCAGTTGTCATGGTGATATACAGACCTCCAACACGGAAGAATTGGGGAGAGGAGACTTCAAATCTGCTGGATGTCGACTTGGAGCCTCCTAGCCCCGGCCTCTGCTAGAAGCAGGGCTATCCTAGACTCCCTGCAGGGGTAGTTTCTCAAGCGTGTAGTCAGAGACCCCACTGAGATGAGGCAATACTGGACCTGGTGCCCACAGACGGAGGCAGTATTGGACTGTCTAGGTGGGATGCTGCTTGGAGAACAGTGATCACTGTACAGTGTAGTTTAACATAAGTGTGGCCGTTAAGACAGATCGCACAAGAACTAGTATCCTGCACTTTCAGAGAGCAGATTGAAGGGGGGGAGGGGGGTGAATGCTTCCAAGACTGCTGGGGAAGGGGGGAGAGATTACCTGGGTGGGGTGAAAGAACAGTGGGTCAAATTTTGGTATGGCACAGTGAAGGCAACAGCTGCTGTGAAAGAAGTGAACAAAAACTGGAGGAAAAGAGATCACTGTGGTTGTTGATGTGGTTGCAAAGGTGAAAGCTAAAGGGGTGGCATTCAGGAGGCATTCAAAATCTCCTCCAGCTGATGATTACGCTGGGCCTAACACAGGTGGTTACTTCCTCGACCCATATAGAGGGTCATTCACTAGATCTGATCTTTCTTTTGGGTATGGAGATCGCTGACTTGGGGGTGGAACCTGTCAGCTGATCTGACCATCACACCATAAGGTTCAGTTTCAGGGCCCCCCCCCAATAGGTCTGCCCGTACAGAGGTGGTTCGGTACCGCCCTTTAAGGGGTATTAACTCCAGTGACCTAACGGCGGTACTGGATCTATCGAGCTTGTCAGGTGAATGCATGAGTCCAGATGATCTTGTACTAACCTATAATAAGGCTGTGGAGATGCTCTGGACAAAATTGCTCCTGTTCGTGTTCAGCCTCTTGCCCTCCGTCCAAGGAGCCCTTGGTTTGATGGCTCCTTGAAGGAGTTAAGGCGAGTTGGCCGAAGGCTGGAGAGAGCCTGGCGGAAGTCGGGCCTTGATGCTGACAGGCTTAGGTTGATGGCACATTATGATGGCTATCAACCAGAAATCACCCGTAAGAAGGCAGAGTTCCTGTCCAGAGAGATTTCTGCTGCACAAAATCGACCGGCTCAGCTTTTCCGGACCATGGACAGATTGTGCAGTCCAATCTGTCTTCAGCCCAGAGAAGCCTTTTCTCAGCTAAGATGCGAGGAGTTCGCTCGGTGTTTTTGCAGATAAGGTTGCCAGCATCAGGTCTGGCATCGGTCCGACCTCTCCTATGGGGGACTGCAGTGGTCGACGAGAAGTGGCATGCCCTCTGTCTGTCTGGTCAGATTTTCGCCGGCTGGAGTTCGGGGTTGTTGTGAAGATCATCCAAACAATGCGACCAACTAGTTGTAGTTTGGATCCAGGCCCTACACCTCTTTTAGTAGGATGTGTAGAAGTTATCTGCCCAATCCTTGCTGACATTGTCTGGAAGTCTTTGGAGAGGGGGGTCTTTCCTGACCCCCTTAAGAAGGCGGTTGTTCGACCACTCCTTAAAAAATCCTCCTTGGATCCAGATTGTCTAGCTAACTACTGGCCTATGTCTAACCTGCCATTTGTTGGTAAGGTTATTGAAAAGGCAGTTGCGTTGCAACTGGATGATCATCTTTTAACTCACAATGTCTATGATACTCTCCAGTCTGGCTTTAGGAAGAAGCATAGCACGGAGACTGCCCTTGTCCAGGTATTGAACGACCTCCTAATGGCTAGAGATCGAAAGGCATGTACCATTCTGGTCCTTCTCGATCTCTCTGCTGCATTTGACACTGTAGACCATGGAGTGCTGTTGGAGCACCTGCGGGTTTTTTGTGGGCTGTCTGGTACAGTCCTCAAATGGTTTCATTCTTACCTCACGGACAGGTCTCAGAGTTGTCACTGGAATCTATTCCTCTGGCGCTCACTCCCTGCCCTGTGGGGTACCACAGGGCTCCATTTTAGTTCCCATGCTGTTTGCAGTGTATATGCTGCCATTGGGAGAAATCAGGCGATACAGTCTGGGTTTCCACTGCTATGCAGATGATACTCAGCTGTATCTGTCCTTTTTCTCCGGTCAGGGTGATGCACTCTCTGTGCTGAATAACTGCCTTGTGGAGATCAGACTTTGGATGAGTTCCAGCTGGCTGAGACTCAATCCGGATAAGACTGAGGTATTGGTAGTGGACCCAGGTCATCCGGGGGCGGGTTTGGGAGCTGGACAACCATCAGGTTTGTTACTTGGTGGTATTCCACTCTCTACCTCTGATCAGGTGCGAAATCTGGGCGTTATTTTTGATGATGGTCTGACCCTAAAATCTCAGGTGTCAGCTGTCGTCAAATCCTCTTTACCATCTGAGGAATATCGCCTGGGTGAAACACCTGGTTCCTCCGGGTGATCTTCCAACATTTGTCCACGCCTTTGTCACTACCCATCTGGACTACTGCAATTCCCTC
Organism: Neoceratodus forsteri; assembly: GCA_016271365.2. Taxonomy (NCBI): domain Eukaryota; kingdom Metazoa; phylum Chordata; order Ceratodontiformes; family Ceratodontidae; genus Neoceratodus; species Neoceratodus forsteri. Next base: position 32,064,121 of record JADMNL010000039.1, on the reverse strand, counting down.
TACCTGGGGTTGATATCCGCCGCCTCCAGCTGGTGCAGAACGCGGCAGTCAGGCTTTTGACTGGGACTTCTAGAACCAGTCCTATTACGCCTGTGCTCTGCGAACTGCACTGGCTGCCTGTTTGGTGGCGGATCACCTTTAAGGTTGGTTTACTAACCTTTAAAGCCCTACATGATCAGGGACCCGGTTACCTGAAATCTCCTGATTCCCTACTGCCCCCTTCGTCCTCTCCGTTCTGCCAACGAGGGATTGCTGGAGATTCCCAAGGTTCGATTAAAGACATCAGTATCTCTTGCTTTTGCTTTTTCAGCACCAACCCTGTGGAATTCTCTACCTCTTTGGTTGAGAGAATGCCCAACCATCGATAGTTTTAAGGTTGGTTTAAAAACATTTATTCAGTTTAGCTTTTACTCAGTCATGGCTGACATATTTTAACGTATGAAAATGTTATTATTGTGTATATGTTTTATGTACAGCACCTTGGATTTGAAAGGCACTATATAAATAAAGTTGGATTGGATTGGATTAGGAGTTACAAGGAGACGAAGAGAGAAGAGGACGGGGGGGGGGAGAGAGTACTAGGAAAAGGGAAGCCAATGAGGGGTGCAAACGCAGGAAAGGATGGCCAGAGGGGTAGCTAAAGGGGACAAGACCTTTTTTTAGATACCTGAGCGAAAGGAGGATGACGAGGGCAGGGGGAGACTGTACAGAGGAAGATCAGGAAAAAGCTGATACCCTGAAAAGAGACTTCTGCTCTGTCTTCACATGGGGGGGGGGGAGTGGAACACACAGAAGCAGCAGGGATACTGCTGGGAGGAAGGTGAACATAAGTTCATTCACAGAGGAGGGAGATCTAAGGGGACCTTTGCATCTCAAAGTGGATAAGGCTATGGGGTTAGACTGGGTACACCAGGGGTGCTGAAGGAGCTCCATGAGGTACTGGCTGCACCTCTGGCAGCCTTATTCAACAACTCGCTGAAAACTGGAGTGGTTCCAGAGGTCTGGAAGAGGGCAGATGTAGTCCCGCTTCATAAAAGTGGTAGGGATGAGGCTGGCGACTAAGGCTGGTGGATTATCTTGAATCCAGCGAGTTATAAGACCTGAGGCAGCTAGGATTCATGGGGGAGGTCATGTCAGATTTCTTCAAATTGGATAACCAGGGAAATGGATCAGAGTGGGGCAGTGAATGTCGTCTACTTAGATTTCAGTAAGGCCTTGGACACTGTATCACGTAGGAGGCAGATAAGGAAACTGGTCAGTTTGGGTGTTGGGCCCAAGGTGGTAAACTGTTACCTATCCATCGACCTGTTCTGTACCCAGAGGGTGACTGGTAAATTGTGTACCCACTCTAGTGAGGGGAGAGTGACCAGCATAGTACTCTGGACTTGGTACTGGGATAAATCCTCTTCATTGTCTTCAGATTTTTTTTTTTTTTAATTACTTCCTGTTTTTTATCCCCCATTTTCGTCTTGCCAGCTACCGGGACCTCCTTCCACCTACCCATGTCCTTCTACCTACTGTAGGAATCCTTCAGTGGTCCAGCCCACCACCAGTGTATGCTCGATAACCTCCCCGGATACCTCTGCCATAATCCACAGCTTATTCCCCGTTGGCAGGACCCCTTGATTCCCTGAGCCAGGAGGAGGAGGATGCTTCATTTCGTTGGGGTCCATGAGGAGGAGCTGATGAGGTGTGGGAGGAGTCGAAGAGACCCTGCTGTGACGTGGGATCTGGGGTGGCTTCATCTGCTTGGTGCTGCTGGGGGTATTTTTGTCCCCTGCTACGCCTCCCCTTATCTCAAACCTGGGCATTGTCCTAAGAGGTGACTTAGCTATTCGTCTGTCAAGGCCATCGGAAGGGCAAGTAAGCCCACCCTACTTTTGGTACTCCCCTGCCAGCCCCACTCTGGGACGGTGATGCCTCTGCATCACTTGTCAGGCGAGAGGGTGCGTGCTGACATGATGTCACCCCAGAGGGACCACTTTTATTCCTTCCCACATGACACCTCCTCCCCAGGTCTCTAGGGGCTGTCGTGCTACGGAAAGAGGTGCTGTCCCTCCCCAAGGCAGAAGGCATTCAAGGGATGCCTGACCCTGTTTCACCAGATGTCTCAGACTCTGGGCTTGAAGCTGGGTAATCTGAATGGCAAGCGGTAACTCCTGCAGTGCTGTCCGGCTGGCCCTTCTTTGTCTTCACAAGCGACATTGCAGAAAAGCTTGAAGAGAAGGTATGCCCCTTTGCAGATGACACCAAAATCTGCAGTACTCTGGAGGGGGTGAAGAGAATGAGTAGAAACCTGAGAACTCTGGCCAAGGTATGGCAGCTGGCTTTCAGTGCAAAAGTGCAGATTCATGCACCTAGGGCACAGAAACCCAGGGGTAGCCCATAAAATGGGGGAAGAGATAATGACATTCACTAAACAGGAAAGAGACCTTGGGGTTATAGCTGATCTCAAGGTCATGGGGCAGTGTGACAAGGCAGTAGGACGGGCCTGTGGTATACTGGGGTGCATCAGGAGGAGAATTGCCAGCAGGAGGGAGAGAGGTGGTTTTCCCACTGTTTTCTATCATTGGTGAGACCCCACCTGTAGCACTGTGTCCATTTCTGGAGATCACATCTTGGAGAGGTCATAGAATAGAGGCTGTCCAAAGGAGGACAACTAAAATGGCACAGGGGATGCATCATAAGCCGTATGAGGAGAAACTGCAGGTACCCAATATGTACACTGGAGGAGGGAGATGATGGAGACCTATAAATGCCTCACAATGGTGAAGAAGGTACAGGAGGTGAGTATTTTTCAGAAAAGAAGGTGCACAAAAACAAGGGGGCATGCAGTGAAGCTGGAAGGAGGACATTTTAGGAGGGATGTGAGGAAGTACTGCTTCACTGAAATAGTGGTGGACACCTGGAACAGTCTTCTAGTGGAGGTGGTGGGGGGTGAAAACTGATGGGCCTCAAGCATGCATGGGATAGGCACAAAGGAATTTTGGTAGGAAAGTGTGGAGGGTGGGGGCTAACCAGGTAGGGTCTGCCGTGATAGGCAGGGACAGAATCGGCAAGGTAATCTTTATCTGGTGACAAATTCTGTGTTTTATAAAGGGCTCACCTCGTACATGAGTCATGTAGGAGTAGAGGTACCATGCTCTTGCAAATATTATTATATGACGCACAGTTCCTGGTCTGTCTTGTGTTTTATACAATGCTTATTAACGTAGCCTATGGTAGTTTTGTCGTGGGCCTTCAGTCCCTCAGAGAGGTGAGGTTAACTTGGCTGTAACCACAAACTGTGCTGTGTAGATTCCACTCTTTTCTTTAACACAAAGTAACAGGAGCTCCCTTACCTCCATGGGAGTGCTTCTGTTGTAAAAGCATCCTTTTGGGTTATACCCCCGAAGGAAGGGAAGGGATCGTAAATTGCCCCTGAAGGACTAGTGGTGCGATCCCTTTCCACTTCCATGTTGCGGGCCATGCCCGTTTTTATGATGCAGGCAGGGGGGCGCACTCCAAAGTCTGTGGAGTGTGATTTGAAAACAGTTTGCAGCTGTTAAGTGGCCATTTTAAATCATGCTCTCTAGACTTGAATGGAGTGCACCCCTGCACTCTCGACTTGTATCATAAAACAGGGCATGGTCAGCAACAGGGAAGTGGAAAGGGATCACGGCGATAGCCCCTCAGGAGCAATTTATGATCCATTCCCTTCTTTTAGGGGGTATAACCAAACAGGCTGATTTTTACCACAGAGAAGCTCCCGTGGAGGTAAGGGAGCTTCCTCTCATTCGTTTGTGATTTAAAACAAATAGCAGAATGGTTCTCTCCTCTTAGCTGTGTTACTAACTAATTTTAGTGAACTATGATCTGCTTTTATTGTCGAACTGTGTGTGTGTGTGTGTAATATATAAACAAACTTGTGATGGAATGTTTGTGGAGTGCTTAAATAAACAATAATCAACAGCATGACATACTTTAGGTTGTCAGTAGTGACCATTTATTGATTCAGTGCTTTTGAATTTTTGTATACCAGGCACAGCAGTGGAAATGCTTTAGGAATGACTTTCTGTATAGTCTCTTGTTGACTGCTGGCTCCGGAACCACTCCACATCATATAGCAACTGATGTGTAGAAATAGTTCCCCATTTTTTTATTTTTATTTATTTATTTTTTTTTTATTGTGGTGTCAGCATGGGTCTGTGGATGGAACAGATGCTGTAGTGTTGAAAATAACTGGTGTTAAGGAAGTCCCCCTCACCGTAAAGGTTCCACTAAGTGAGGCGGGCAGGCTCTCTGCCCCATTCTCACTCTTCCCAACCGACGTCTGCCTCACCTGGTCTTCCAGGCAGTGCCCCATGAATTCCACCCGGAGAGGGGCAGGAGGATTCCCCATGAAACATCCAGAAGAGCTTGGGAACCTGGTGGTGGTGGTGGTGCAGGTCGAGAGGGAGTTGGTGGGGGCTTCATTAGGTCTGCCTGGCTTCATTTCCATTTTCTCCCTTTCCTACTGCAGCATGTAGCTGCCTGCTTGTGGAGGCATGCACACGCCACAGAACCACGGACCCTCCCTGTGAATCATTTGTAACCTGCATAACCATTGGGCCTCTACCTAGTTGCAGGCAAAGGTTGAGATGTCCAACCACTCCTCACCAGGAAAGAAGAGCAGTCCTTTGGATGCTCGATTCTCTCTTCCCTGCCTCCCCCCCAGCTGACCCCTAGCAACTAGAGTCTGCTTCCGAACTCTGGTTGCTGGCATGGCTGGCAGTAGTGCCACCACTAAGCCTCTCAGCTGGCTGAGTATATCTTCCCATTGTTTACAGAACAGTCATGTACTTTTTGAAGTATAGACTCTGATGTCCATACCATACTCCTTCCTTGGGTATAGCGGAGAATGATCGACTACTTTTCATTATTTGCAACTGTTTCGCACACTGCGGGCATATAAAAATGTTTACTTTACTTGCCCCATTGATGCTTACTGTACCACACTTCTGTCTTCTGCCTCTTTGCCTGTCAGGGCCACTGGTTGCTGCCCCAACCTTTGTATAGATTGCCATCTCTCCTCCCTATACCCTTCGGGGATCCTTCCTGGCAGGGTTTGACTCTTGGTGGTAAGTGTGGGGGGAGCTGGAGAGGAGACCTGGCTTAGTGATGTGGGGCCCCTGGGAATTGATTATCTGGTCAGTTATTCCCCCCCCCCCCCACCATTACTGGGTGCCATCCTGTCGTGCCAGGGTGTGGTGGCAGGACCACAATAATCCTATGCTGTAGGAGGCTCTGGTGTGGCAGGCAGCTTCTTTCCATCTGGAGTTTGAGCAATGCCACTGCAGAGCTCCCTGCATCTTGGGTGTGGAGTTAGGGTCACAGTATGAACCCGCGTTTCCCATATGGTATTGCTATTGCCGGCACCACCTGGCCATGCCAGAGTCTTTACTTAGAATAGGTAATAGTGTTTCTTCCTAGAGTTTGTTGTTCTATACTGGTAACAACTGTTTGGTTAGCATCCCAACCCTCCTTTTGCCTGCCCACATTTACTTACTGTTCTACCAGTATCGGACCCTTACTGTGTAGTGCTTTAAGGTACTTTGTGTAGAAGTCTCTCTTTATAATTTTATTCAGTTCTGTTATCGAGTAACAAAGTTCTGAATGATGCATGTGTAAATACCAAGCCCAAATAATTTTAAGTGGATTTTGTTTTTGTTTCTGTCTTTCCCTTTTTTTTTTTTTTTTTCCTCCTGGCGAGGACTTCCTTGGGAAACCATTCCACTCTGGTGCCGTGCTCACAGACACCAGGCCAGGATGGTGGGTATACTCTCTCTCCCCTCTCCATTGCTCTAGACTCCACTTCTGCAAATACTCCCCCGCCGAACCACCCCGGAACATGGCTGGCAAACTTCACAGAAGGGAACAACCTCCGAGTACTTTCAGCACCCAAAGGGGCTGTAAGAGCCCCTCTGAGGATCGCCAGACCAATGACCAGCAAGCCTTTGTGGACTTTGTGACAGCCGCCACATCATCCACGTAGCGATGCCCATTTTCTCTCAGACCCTTCTTCCACCCACCAACACCCTCTGCCAGTGGACCACCTGCAGTGTCTGAGCTGACCTGTAGGCAAAGGCCTACCTGCTGCCTGTAGTCATCCATTCATTAATTGCCATGATGCCAAGCCACTGTTGGTGCTGCTGCAGTATTGGGTGACCCTGTTCTCTCTTCCCCCACCTTTGGCATGCATTCCAGACTCTGATAGGCATGGGTTTTAAACTTGATAATCTCTAAAATCTGGTGTTTTTTTTTTTTTTTCAGGGTGTATGTAATGTGTTGTAATATACAAGACAAATCAACAGTTGTAAGCCTCAGTTAGGTATACTATTAAAAAGAACTTTATTAAAAACTGTGGATTTATATCTTTTTTTTTTTTTTCCTTTTGTTTCTTTAAGGGATGAGAAGGCTGACTGGAAGAGCAGTTTAATTTGGAGCTGTAATCTCAGAAGAAGAATACATTGAGTCCGAGAACAAAAGAGCATATACATACTTTTGAAAAGTCCAACCTCCTTTGTCAAGTTACTTTCATATTAGCTGTAATTCCTGGTGTGCCAGTCCTAGCCATGCTGGGCTAAAGGAGTTCAAACGGTGAAGTTATTTTTGTGCCCACCTCCCAGCTAACGGAATGGAAGAAAAAGGAAGGTGTAATGCATTCTAATAAAGAAGAAAAAATTACAGTAAATGTGATTCTGAACTGATTACCATTTTCTCATTGATGGACTTTTTGGAAAAGAACATCTAAGAAAATGATTCTGAAGCATCCAAGGCTGTTATTTTCAGGGATAATGATCACGGAGGACACAGAAAGATTAGCATAATGAATGGTCTCTGCACACTTTGGCAGGACGCAATTCTCCGAAACGTCTTACTGATACAGCAGAGTGCAGTTTAAAAGGGAAACTTGAGCCTTGTAAAGAGTTTACTGGTAATTTCTTCTCTTAGAAGAAACTACTGAACAGTGTGTGGGAAGATGATGTGGTAAGAGCGAAAAATCCAGTCCCTGTAACAAAACACTTTGTTTCAAAACAGAGAGAGTGTTAACATAATGAAACCTGGATTGTGAACGTAAAAATAAAAAAAATAAAACTGGAAATTTGAGGATTTCTTACAGTCAAAGTGGATAAACCTCCAAGATGAGCTGTGTGCCATGGAAAGGAGATAAGTTAAAATTAGAGGCGGAATTGCAGGCATCCTCCCAGATTTACCACGAGAAGCAGCGGCGAGAACTCTGTGCACTTCATGCTCTAAATAATGTCTTCCAGGATGGGAGCGCGTTCACTAGGGATGCCCTGCAGGAAATTTTCCAGAGGTGACTGCAGCCTTTATACAACACCAATGGTGATAAATCTGGGAAAATCAATTGTGTTACTACTTTTGTTCATACACAACTTCAAAAATAACATGTCTTTGAGGTTGGGTAGGTGAGAATCTAAATCTTAAAAGGTTGGGTTATTTGTGATGGAACACTTCACCAATCAAAAAAAAAAAATAGTTTTCACAATATTGACTGCCTCACAGTGGCCGTATGTTGCTCTCAGGCCAGCAGTTTGACTCCAAGTTTTTAAAGGAGAAGTTCTCTCGACCTGTTTTCTGTATACATGTGTGGTTTGTAGGCATAAACAGTGATTCCGTCTCTTACACCCCCTAATTTAAATTTAAATAAAGTTGCTTCACTCTGTTCTGCCCTGGTGTGAAAACCTGTTTGACTCCATTGCAAAGGTCATGACCCCACTCATGCAGGGCATCATGGGAGTTGATGATGCGTACATGCGCAAGCCAGCAGAAGTGCTGTCAGTTGGTTCTGTTGTATGTTTTGTCAAGTCCCTGTATTTCTGTCTTGCACTGGCACTCAAACTTTTCAAGGTGAGTTTCCTAATGTTTCTGTTTAAAGTGTGTCTGTTGGGGAAAAAATGCTCTAGGAAGGATGCTGGTGCTTGTAACTGTTGTTCAAAGGAGCTGTTTTCTTACTCAGTGATTGAAGTCCTTTGATGTGCAGATACGCATTATCAACTCCTGTGTTTCCTTTTGCGAGTGGGGTCATGATCTTTGTAATGGAGTCAAACAGGCTTTCACACCAGGGCAGAACAGAATGAAGCAACTTCATCTAAATGTAAATTAGGATGAGATTGGGGGATGCAAGAGTGGGAGTATTTAATGCCTACAAACTACACAGGCATGCAGAAAAAAGGTTAAGGGGATTTTCCCTAAGGACAAGCTGATTGACGCACCTCATAGGTACTTCACACTCAGGGGACTTCTTCATGGTTTGTTTTTTAAATAATATGATTAACGTTTTTTTTTTTTTTTTTTTTTTAAATTTTTATTAAGACAAAACAAGGTAACAGTAAAGGTATAAATAAAACTTCTGATTGACAGTTACTGCTGTAAATCAATACTCCTGTGTTCTTAACCAGGGGCGTAGCTACAGAGGTGCAGGGGGTGCAGTCGCACCCGAGCCCACGAGGTTTAAGGGGCCCAAATCATAATTTTGATTATTCAAAACCGGGTGGGGCCCATTAATATACCCTTGCACCCAGGCCCTCTGGGAATTTGCTACGCTACTGTTCTTAACATTCTACAGTAAGAGTCCTCAACTTTATATAAGGTCTTGGCCAGTCGAGATGTAGCTTGAGGTCTTCATGTACTTTTACTTATCCTGTTAAAGAGCAGCTGACCCCCTCAGGAGAACTTTAATAAAACAATAATATTTAGATACAGTTCAGCTTGTATTTCACATTAGTTCTGTATTTCTCCTTCCTATTATTCATTACTGAGGTTGTTTGTGTAAAAACAGGATCTTTTCTTAAGAGTTCATCTAGTCTTGTTGCTTTCTCCCTAGCTAAGGTCATCATGCACGGCTTGTGACATCAGTTACTGCCATGGCAACAGATTGTGCTGTCACAACAGAGGATAATGACTTGCAGTAGGGAGGAAGGTATAGACACATGAACTCTGAGGGAGAAAGCTCATGTATTCATGTTAATTTCCTAAGTAATAAATATTGGGGAGGAGAAATCTATAGAATATATATGGAATGGAAGCGGAGTGGCTCCTAAATATTATTTGATGTCGGCAGCTCTTTAAGCTGTAGAAGATGGAATGTCATACAATTAAAAGTTCTTATTTTCATCAACTTCCACTAGAGGAAAAAGTAGTTCTTGTTCCGTCCTGGTTTATGTACTTATTTTATCTGATTATAAGAAGGTATTAATCCACGCCGGGGGGGCGGGGGCTTGGAGTCACGAGTTGAAGCCAAGTAACTTCAACCACTCAGGCGTGGATTAATGCTCAGTAAACCCATATCCTGAAGTGGGTTAATACTCTTATAACATGGGTAATGTTATGTTAGAGGTTTACCTAAAGAAATGGTAAAATAAAGCCCTGGGAACATGCAATTGTGGGTATATCGGGGATTAATCAGTGGTCAGGTGACCTGTTTGGACGAATCGGAAGACAGTATTTTAGGAACCCATGTTATAATGTCGGGTAGAGCCTATTATAAATAGTTTCTTAAGATAGTCAAAATATTTTAAACGCAACACTTTATGTTAATGCCACAAAAAAGAAAGAAGAAAGAGGAGAATAGAAAATCAAAGAAATGGTGGGAAGAAGAGCAATGACTAAGTTAGTGGGAAGAGGAGAAGGAGAGGAGGCCACTCATAGGGAATGACGATAGATTTTGGTGGAGTTCGCAATATACTATCTGTGTCTGTGTGTGTTTTGGGGTGGGGGGTTAGTAATTACTCCGTGGGATGCCCAGCTGAATGACCATCTATGGTACAAATTCAGGAAATTTGCCAGCTGGTACAGGACCCACTTGAGCCATCTGATCTCAAATGACTCTGAACGGTTCAACAGCAGGGCGGAAAGTCTCTCCAGTGTATACATGTCCACTGTGAGACTGCGACAGATCTCCAGAGTGGGCATTTTAGGTGTAGTAGGGACTGAGCCTGTGCTTCAGTGAGTTTGGGTAGGGGGAGCTGATAGCATGTTTTAACCTTGTGAATCTGCAGAATTCATGTATTGGCAGCATTCACTGCCCACCCCCTTAATTGATCTAAGAGTTAACCCAAAGCTGCTAGCAGTTTCATCAGGCTGCTCCTCTCTCCTTAACCACAACGGTGTTTTGAACCTGCGTGCCCCCCCCCCCCAACCACAGTTACCACACGACTGGCCCTGGCAGCTGTCACCAGTCTATTTCAGTTGGAGCTCTGTGCTTTAGGCATTTAGGAAGCTAGAAGCAGTTTTGGCAACTCTGTATAAGCAAGTTTTTTGTTTTGTTTTTCTGAAGGGGGCAAAGGCGTTAAGCACATGTAATGCTGTGCACGGCACCTGCTCAGAGATGCACATTCTAAGTTGTCCTTAACAGCTCTACATTGAACATTGAAACCACCAAAGAACATGCTAACCATAAAATTTGATGCACACAGTGGACGGACTCAAAATATACAGTTTGTTACCACTTGTGAGGGGGCAGGACACGCCTTGTTACGATGGCACGGACTTTGCATTAGCTGGAATGTAACCCTACTCATGCTATGTAACCCTGAATGCTGTTGTCCATGAGGAATATGTCTTTTCCTGTGTTGAGAATCTAACAGTGCTAGCTAGCTTTCACAACTTCACTGAGTAGGCTATGGTGTGTTGGGTACTGTGTTTGAAGTAATGTTTTCTGCTGTATCTCCTTATCTTGCCTCTCCCTAAAGTCCGTCGTCTGCCCTGAATGTGGGGGTGGGGGGAGAGGCTCCTTTCCCATTTTGGCCCAGCTGTTCATTGGCCCCATATTTAAAGCAGCAGTATTTGTTAGTTGGCAAAAAAATGTCATCGTATAGTTTTTATCTTTTTAATTTTAGATTCATGATTGGTATATTTTTAGTTTTCTTAGATATTGTTAAAACTGCTTTTACAGCTAATTTTGTAATTAATGATTCACATCGCTAAAGGTGGCTGCAACGCAGCTTTTACAAATCTCTTCTGCCGAAGTTACTGGTTAAATGTACTAACATACTACTAACATACTAAAATGCCAGCAGAATAGGCCTAACAGTCTTTCGTGTCTGCTTGTTTGGTCAGCCTCCACCCTGGGTGCTGACCTTGCTGCCCCCCTCGCCTCCTCTGGCTTCTCCCTTCCCAGTTCCGGATATTCTTGCTGCATTGGATTTTGCTTCCAGAGCCCTTCCCCTGTACCTGTCCCACCCCCTCTTGAACCCCTCCACTGTCTTGCCTCCACCAGCCCCTAGGCAGCGCATTCCATGGCTCCACCACCCTCTCAGTGAAGTAGCACCTCCTCCTTTCTCCCTGATCTTCCCCCTCCAGCTTCCACCCATGTCCTCTAGTGGCCCCTCCTCCTTCCTTCAAGCACGCTGACTGTTCCTCCCCTATTTACCTCTTCATGTACCTGAAGACCCCATCATGTCCCCCGGTCCCTTCTCTCTTCCAATGTGTACATATTTAGCTCTAGGAGCCTCTCCTCATAGGTCCTGTCACCCAAACCCCCAAATCATTTTGGTTGCCCTCCTCTGGACCCTCCAGGAGGTTAATGTCCCTCTTAAGTGTGGCCTCCAAAACTGCATGCAGTACTCAAGGTGCGGCCTCACCAAGCAAGTTATACAGAGGAGTATCACTTCCCTCCTTCTGGAGGTGATCCCCCTAGCGATTCATCCCAGCATCCTGTTGGCCTTGGCTGCTGCCCTCCTACAAGTCTCAGAGTTGTTCATCTTGACATCTACCACCACCCCCAGGTCCTTCTCAGCCATCGAGACTTGTAGCATCCCCAGGGTGTACACTTGGCCTGGGTTTCTGGCCCCCAGGTGGAGTACCTTGCACTTCCCTGCATTGAACCTCAGCTTCCACTTTCTAGACCATCTTTCCAGAGCCTGCAGGTCCCCCTGTAGGGCCACCCTCCCCTCCTCCCCATCCACCACCGCCTCCAGTTTTGAGTCATCCGCAAAGAGACTCATCTCACTCCTGATTCCTGTCCTTATGTCAGAGACGAGGTTGAAGAGGAGGGGCCCATGACTGATCCCTGTGGAACCCCACTCATGACCCTCCTTGGGGATGAGACTATCGCCTAACTATGACCCTGTGGGTCGGGTCCTGGAGCCAATTGCCTATCCATCTGATTATCTGGTTCCCACCCCATTTCTCCCAGCTTATCCAACAGGCCCGTGAGGAACAGAGTCAAATGCCTTGCTGAAGTCTAGAAAGAGGACGCCCACTGGTCTACCCAGGTAAGGCAGCACTCAGCACCCAGTCATAGAACTCACAAGGTTTGTCTGACACAATTTCCCAGGATGAATCCATGCTGTCTATCGTCCAGGCACCCTGACTTTTCCAGGTCCCCCCCAGCCTCTCCTTGACAATGCCCTCCATCACCTTGCCCACCACCGATGTCCGCTAACAGGCCTGTAGTTCCCTGCCACCTCCCTTGACCCCCCTGTGGATAGGTACTATATTCGCCACCTTCCAGTCCTGGGGCACCCACCCTGTACTCAGAGAGATGGTGAAAAGCTCACGGGGGTTTGCCAGGACATCTGCAAGTTCCTTCTGCACTCTGGGATGTAATTTATCCTGCCCCAGTGCTTTCTCTGTCTTAAGGGAGCTGAGGGCTTCCCTCACTCTCTCTGCTGTGATTTCCACTTCCGGTACCTCTTCTCCCTGCTTAGCCCTCCCCCCTCCTGCCAGTGATGCCTCCCCCTCTCCCCAGACCCGCCGATCAGTAAGGGTCCCCCCCTCCTCAGTATCTCTGTCTCCTCCCATGTATGATGCAGCACCCCCATTTTCCTTGGTGAAAACTGAGGTGAAGTACTCATTTAGTACCTCAGCCTGCTCCCCCAGGTCTTGTGCCCATCTCTCCCCTGATTTTAATCCTGCTAATCTGCCCCTTCACCCTTCACTTTTCCCCAATGTATCTGAAGAACCCCTTGTTCCCTCTCCTAATTTCCCTGGCCAGGTTCTGCTCCTTCCTTGCCTTAGCCGCCCTCACCACCCTAGTGGCCCTTCTAACCATCAGCTCATACTCCCCTCGATCCCTTTCACTCCTTGAGCACTTGAATTGCCTATAGGCTGCCTTCTTTCCCCGCACACCTCCTGGACCTCCTGGTCCAACAGCAGGGTTTTGGGCCCTACCGCATTTCGTCTTACTCTTGCACAGGTGCTGGTAGCATCCTGTACCTCTCTCTGATGATTTCCACCTACTATCAGTGTCCATGTCTGACCCAATCACATCCAAATGCTCCTTAAGGATCCTTCCCATTTCCTTAAAATCTGTCCCCCTGAAGTCAGTTACCTCCGTCTTTGTGCAGCCTTCTAGCCCTCCTAGGTCCAGGTAGAACCAGACCGTGGCATGGTCACTCCCCGCCAATGGGTCCCTTACCTCCAGGCCCCCAATCTGGTCACTGTCTGCCAGGACCACATCCAGTTCCCTGGTCACAGAGGATGTCATAGTCTTCCAGTCTGTTCCTGGCATGTTTAAGTCCCCCAACACCACCACCGTTCCTCTGCCCAGTCTGCAGTGTCTCCCAACATCTGCCACCAAACTCTCCTCCAGCTCCTCCGCCAGGTCAATGTACATGCAAGATTTATACTGTGGCTGTATTAAGATGGTGCTACTACATGTTTCTGATGGCACAGCACTGTACCAAGAGGGTTATTGTTATTATATATTATAGTGAGCATGTGGTGGGAGTTGGAACTTTTAACATTTCAATATCCTATATCTTGGTCCAGGAGTAGAAGAAAAGCAAAATAAAAATTCATTCACATAATCGTGCCTGTGTAGTACAGTATGGTCTGCATGTCCATTGACCCACAGTGTGGACCAATGGGTGTACAGCACATATTGTACGCTGTCATTCAATGAACCTGGGCGGTATCCGGGCAGAGTGCAGAGGCCGCTGATGACTTCAGGGGTGGCTGGGTCCTCTGTGGGTGGGATGGGAGGGTCCACTGGGCCACCAGGTAGCATATGTATGTTGCATGCCCGCGATCAGGTGATACGGGAGGGAGGGGGGAATACCACTGGACCACCAGGTATTGTGCTGCATATGATTGCCCGTGATCAGGCATAGCGTGAAGGTGGGGAGTGCAGTGGACCACCGGAGAAGGTGTGGATGCTTCTGGACTGTGTCCCTCCAGGGTGGGTGGCCACCACTGCTGTCGGGTGCTGTGTTGCGCCCTGCAATGCAGCAGCCTGCCTGTGGGTGGCCTGGGTTTGTTCCTACATTTTACAGGCTCAAACTTGTGCCCCCGTATGCGGCACACATCAGGGTTGTGCCAGCATATGCACCGCACATCCCGGGCTGAATATCTGGATGTGCCGCACATGCATGGTGAGTGCCCCTGCATTGCACCGCACTTTGCCTGTGCCCTGGCAGTGGGACTTGTGCCTAGACTGGCAGCCTTTGAATATCCCACCGGGCGCATACGAGGTTGCGCCGGCGCAACACCTTTGAATATCCTGGCACAGAGTACAACAGAAATTCAACAGTACATGGGTTGCAGTGACAAAAAGTTACACAGATTGTGCTGTAGTACATGGTATGCCAGTGTCCTGCGGCAGAGCGAGGCAGAGGCAGACTGTTAGGGTGAGGTAGGGAAGGGGAGTAGGAGCTGGGATAGGAAGGGCAGAGGGAAAGAAAAGAGCCAAGGGGTAGGGGGTGGGAGGCAAGTACTTGGGCAAAGACTTAACTTGGCAGGTCAAGATTGGAAGTGCTGAGGCAGACTAAAGCTGTGGGCGCAAACTAGCGGGGTCACCTGCAGGTACTGTTGTCGGTGAGGTGCCGAGTTTGCACTTAAAGGAACAAAGTGTTGTGGCTCTGGCTATGTCGGGTGGTAGATCAGTTGTCCACAGAGGGGCCTGGTGAGCAAAGGATCGCTGGGCCATAGTTGTGCGGCACCTGGGCACATGAAATATGGTTACTGATAAATACTGCTATTTTAAGTCATTCAGTGACCTGCAGACTGAGTTTGGCCTTCAAAGGGCTGACTTTTATTGATACTGTGTTTACAGCTGTGGATATACACCTTGACACTGACTGGGTGGAGTCGCTAGCTCTCTACTGACTCATTACTGTGTCTCCAGCACTGCAGGATCTCCTGAGTAGCAGATTAATTTCCTGCTTATAGAAGGTGTTGGGAGCCCTAGAACAATGGGATATAAATACTTGATTACAATAAACTGGGCGACAAAATGAGATTCGCAAATTTAGGATGCGACCTGGACGATCATAGTATGTGGTCTTGCCCGAAGGTCCGAGAACACTGGGAGCAGTGTTTTAAAAGAGATGGACAAACTCCATCTGTTCCTAGAGACCCATGCTTTGCATATTTAGGCATGCCTCCCAAACCCCTGAAGGATAAGAAAAAGGGGAAATTGCTCTGTGTCCTCCTTTCCACAGAAGGGAAAACCCTTACTTGAAACTGGCTCACACCTCAAGTACCTTCCCTGTCAAATTGGCACAAACTGGTCCTGGAGCTTTATAACATGGAAAGGATTACCTTTCGAAGGTATCAACACTTGCAAACCTTTGGCAATATCTGGGCCTCATGGGTCCATTATGCATTAGACTCTGACCCTGAATTTGTTCCTTGAAGGACCCTCCCAGACTACACCTAGGAAACACTTTCTCGTTACTGATGCATGCAGGCAAGCTAGATACCAGAGGAATTAATGGTATAAAATGAAAGGGTGGGGAATTTCCCCCAGTGCTCCCCCACCTCCTCCAACCTACCCTCCTTGACAGGCCAGTTTGGAATATCACAGCTGGTTTACTTGTCTTTCACCTGTTTGTACGTAGTTCCTATAGCATTACTTCTGCAAACACTGAGCAATACCATAAGGCATAAAATAAGCGGGTTCGCATAGCAGTTTGCTACTCAAAAAATGTGATTTGCGAACCAAGTACAGCCTTGATTAGCAGAAGCTGCTAATCAACTGATTTGCCACGTTGTAGTAAACATTTACAAATTGTAGCACTTTTTTCCTGTAATTGTGATTATAAAGTACAGATTTGCAGTCTTGCAGTTTGACACTTTATGTTGTCTTCCACAAGCAACATCTTGTGGTAATGACACATTCAGAGGTGTGCTGGTGAACGCAGAGAATGCTTTAGTGGGTGCGTCACTCAGCCAGCAATTAGTGAGCATGCTGCCGACGACAGCAGTTTCAAAGAGAGCCACAGAGTTCAAAGAAATCTGCTGTGCCAGTGAGGTGCAGTTTCCTCATTGGTGCATCAGAAGACAAGGTTCCATTACGTGCCTTTCCTGGTGAACATTCCAGTAAATATGGTGGCTCCTGCTGCCCTCCACAAAGCTGACATCGGGAAGCCCCAGTCCCCATGTCTGCATGCTCCCCCAGTTCAGTTTGTTTTCCAACGGGGATGCCCACTCTGCCTGCAGCATGTCTTCCCCCGCGCACACACACACACACACACACACTTTACCAACGGGGGTGCCCAATCCCTGTCTGCATCATGTCGTGTTCCAACCCCCAAAACTCGTGGCACACTGGGAGCCCACCCCAGTGCCCAGTGTGACAAAAAGATATATATTTTTTTTACCTGTAAATAAAGACCATCCCCGAAGTAGTTTTTACAGGTAAAATTCCCTCGTTCTCCCGCCGTGCATCCAACCCACACCCACCCTCTGCACTCCCACCATACGTATCCAGAGGGCCAGTGTTGTGATCTTTGTGGAGCAGGAACATGTCTGAACTCTTCGAAAAACGACTGGGAACAGAAAAAAATGCAGTAAGCTTTATAATGGCAAGCAATAGGGGTTTCAACTTGGGTGAATATCTCCGCCATTTTTGGGAATTTGGGTACCAGATTTTCAACATGGGGTTCTAGGGAACCCATCTCATGAACACATGCACTGTCCACTCGTTACCGGAAGGTGATTTCGTGGTCACTGAGCGGAATTTCCTTTCGGGACCGATTAACGAAACAGTGCCACTGTTCGTAAGGGTGGTGTCCCCAAGCTTGTTGCAGAATACTGGTGAAAGAATTCCAAAAAATGACTGCGTTATAGTGCAGCATTATGCAGTTTCCATGCACTTCAAAGCTCGGCTAATTTTTTTTTTCTTTTTTCACTCCAGATTTTCAACATTGCCATTTTTTTTTCACACTTCCTTGTGATCAGTACAGCTGTCATTTTTCACATCCTGCCCGAAATATGTTTTCGCACCTGTGGCGCACAGTGGCACAGTCTCTGTGGGAAATCAACTTTCAGGACAGATTAACAAAATCACAGTGCCACCGTTCAAGGGGAGGTCCCAAAATGTCTATGTTGAAAATGTTGTTTTAAAAAAAAAAATCACAAAAATAGAGTTGCGGGCATGCATTGTGCATTTTCTATGCATGCTCATGACTTCAGTTTTTCATATTTTCACTCCACGATTTTCAACATTGCCATTTTTTATTTATTTATTTTTACACCTCCTAATGATCTGTACTGGTGTCGTTTTTCACATCCTGCCCAAAATGGGTGTTCGCACCTGTGGCACCAAATGGTGCAGTTGCTGTGCAAAATAACCTTTCAGCTAACGAGCTGATAGTGCCACTGTTCATGAGGTGGGGGTCACAAAAAGGCCTTGTTGAAAATTTGGAGTGAAAATGCCAACAAACGCCTGGGGCATTAGGGTTTCCATCCATAACGTCCCACCCTGTAGACTGACGGGCATCGGGGGTGTGACTTGGGATCGTCCTCTGTAATGCTCGTGCCATTCCACCCCGACCCCCACCCTGCAGCCAATGACGGGCATAGAGGAGTGCCTTGGAGTCTTTGGCCCCAAAGTTCACCCCATTCCCCTATACTGCACCCATCTCAGCATATTTCCTTGTGGAATGGGGTGCGTGTAAGGCCCAAAGACCCCAAGGCACACTGCGACACTTGTCAATGTCTGCAGGGTAGGGTGAGGTGAAATGGCGTGGCCATTATGGTCGATGTCCCAAAGGCACACCCCAATGCCTGTCAGTCTCTGCAGGGTGTCAGTGGGTTTGGCATCAGTTTAGTACTTCACTGCCATTCCTATTATGCATCCCTCTAACTCCTGCACTACCAATGCCAATGGCAGTGCCAGCAAGACACCATTCGGCATTGACAAATGTTTGTTTTTGCTGCAACTGCACTTTGCCAGACTGTATCCTGTAGATAAAAACAACCATTTTGTGAAATTGCTCCTCACTCCTGGCTGGTTGCTAATCAAAATTTTTTTTTGATTTAGCCGAATACTGCTAATCATGTTTTAAAAACTAATTTGTGCCATGATACCTATATCGCTCTGACACAGGAGTGTCGTAGTTGGTATGCGGCAGAACATAAATGATTAACGAGGACGGGAAATAATTTCTTAGCTGGTAGCTGTTAACCATTTCTGAAAACAGAAATGTAACTCGTATCCCTGAATGATTCACATTTAACTGTACCAGAATAATATAGTATGAGAAACTGTATTTTTGCATTTTTGTTTTCATAGGCAGCATTCTTTTACAGTTTTCTTCATTGAGCCAACAATTGGGACTTTTGACTACGTCATGGTTTGTGTATAGATCTCTAAAGCATTGTTCTGATAGGTTAACCACTCATGCTTGGCATTCTCTACGCAAACCGTGATGTAGTGAAAACTCCAAATTACTAGTTCCATGAAGGGAATGGTGCAGGCTGTTATGCATAAAAACAATGGAAAACGCAGATTTTAATCTGTATTATCTCAGTCATCCCTATGGAACATCAGTCAGTGAAGCAGGATCCACATGGAAGGTTTTCAGCAGTATTACTGGGGCTGCCTACACAGACGACATCAACCCTTATAAAGGCACAAGGAGCTCCGCATTCTCCTTGATTCTTTCCCACTGTTGACTCTGTTTGTATGGGTTTCCACGGAAGCTCGGATTTTAATTTGCGCCATTTTTGCCTCTGACTTTTTTTTGTTTAGTTTTTTAGAATCTTTTTTTTTTTTTTTTTTTTTTAAGAGAGTTTCCTTTATCTTGTTTATGTTGAGAGTTAATCCTTCTACTTCTCTCTTCCACTACTACTGCTGCTGCTGTGGAAAGAAGATTGCTTTTACAGGTGAACCCTCTCTGTGGCTGCTGTCTTGGGCCTGACCACAGTGTCTCTGACTGTGAGTTCTGCCATAAATTTAACCAGACCACCCTTGGGTGACTAAAAAAGGCTCTCTGATACCTAATGGAGCAACAGGTAGCCAGTTCTGGGCAGGGGTCCTCCGGGTCCCTCCTTCTCAGTCGCCTTTTGTGTTCGGCGAGCTCCCAGGCCCGAGATGAGTTTGGGGGGGAATAAAGACTGAGGTCGGGATCGCTTCCCCTGGCGGCCTCTTCTTCATCTGGGAGTTCTGTCGGCAGCAGTTGCACAGACTCCCGCAGCTGCATTGACGCCTGCTGCTGCCTAGGTCTCTGTTTCTTCCAGAGTCCTACCGACAGTGCTGCCACCTGTTGCACAGGGTGGCTGGTCGTTGACCCTCTGGTCATCGACCACTACTTGGTTGACACCAGGTTCGTTGTAGACAGCCATCCCATCGAGGCTTAATACTTCTCCAGGTCCTTGGGCTTCCGGGCCTGACTGATGGGTCATCTCAACCTGTGTCGTCAACCCCCCCCCCCGCTCCCCATCGATGCAGCAGTCTACCGTCTTCGACATCAACAATATTTTGACCAAGTTCAGTTCAGTCTTGGTTCATCAGCTGGGCGCATATAGGCCTGGATCGCCTGCGCCGACTGCACCATCATCATTGACACCACTTTAGCCTCTGCGGGCAGTTGTCGGTCCCTTGTTCGTTGGCCCTCGAGCTGGAGCAGGTCGAGGAGGAGTACCATCCTGACCTCATCTTACCTGAAGAGGAGGCAGAGATGGAGCCTCTCTTCCTCTGACAGGTCCACCGCCTCTTCAGTGAGCGAAGACTCCATCAAACATACTCCCAGGTCTCTTCCAGAGGACCCTACTTTCTTCAAGTTATAAAGCAGCTGTCCTCTGCCATGGGCCAAATGACTGGGCCAAGACATTCTCAACACATGAGACTGGATTCAGATCTGGTGCATTTATTCATTTTATGTCTGTACTGTATTGTGCTAATTTTCCAGGGTAGAGCTATACTGTTGTATGATGTGTGCGAAAATAAATTTTTTTTTTCCTTTGCTGTTCAAATTAGAAAACTTTGACTTAAAATAAAAAGCCCTTCCCTTTTCCCTGACCCCCATGGTGAGGCACCTCCTTCTTCCTCCATGTTGGAAGTTGTTGGCAGGGGGCTCCCCTCGTGCTCGGTGAACAGGTGATGCAGAGTCTGAACATGCTGCTGCTTCATCTCTTGTTGTGCCAAGGTAGAACTTATTCCCCTCATTGTTCTTCCCACTGAGACACCAGCTCCATATATTACCCCAGTATGCTGTGAAGCGGGAACTCGACAGCTACCCATCTCAATGAGGCAAGCGTCCTGTGGGACACTCGTTCCTCCTCCTCCTCAGCCGTCCCTTCGGCATCCTTGTACTCATTCCTGAAGCCAGGTTACTGACGTGGCAAGCAGAAGCCCTTTGGCTGCATGGGTAGACTGGACAACCCCTCTCGGTTTGAGTGCATATCTCCTGTTTTCTGGTTGCACTCAACAGCTCGGACATCAATGTATACTGCACCCTGGCAGTCTTCTTTAGTGTATGGAACATTGATTATCTCCCCTTGCAGCCTTCCCTTCCTGAAACAAATGCAAACAGCAGCACTCTTGTTAAGAAAATCACTCCATAGTAATGGTAGAAAAAGCCATCTGGTGTTTGATCAGTCTGTGAAAGCCACAAGTACGTATACCTCATGGACTATAGTATTCATGTCTGTGGCTGTCCCGGATTGATCAAACATACCAGATGGCTTTTTCTACTATTACTAAGTGATTTTCTTTTTTCTTAAGAATGCTGCTGTTTGTGTTTATCGTTTCAGTCTGACTTTAGCGTGTGAGCACATGGTTGTTCTGCATTTCAGCCTTCTCTTTGCTGCTTAAAAAAAAAAAAGTGTTGTAGACAACATCCGCATAGTTGGAGACTGGAAGAACCATTCTGGTTACCAGCTCCCAGTGGGTGTGGGGGGGGGGGCCATCCATATTTAGTATAGGGAACTGAGTTTAAGGCAGAGTTTGGCACGGTTGGCATTGATGTGGGCAGAGAAGTGAAGCTTGCCATCAGGCTACTCACCAAGGTACTTGAAGGCAGGGACCACCTCCAGACAGGTGTCATCCAGTGTGTGTGTGTGTGTGTGTGTGTGTGTGTGTGTGTGCGTGCGCCCTGAGCCTGGCCAGCTTCTGACTGGTGCTGAAGGTCAACAGTCTTCTTGGTGTTGACCCTGAGTTGGTTGGCGAGGAACCAGTGTAGTATATTGTGGAAGTCCTGCTGGAGCAGACCTTCCACAGCTGAAACCAAAGAGCGGGCAGTGTAAATGACCATGTCATCTGCATACGTGTGGATATGCAAAGAGACACAGGTGGAGGGGAGGTTGTTCAGGAACATAAGGAAACAGGATGGAGCCCTGTGAGTGGAGACCTGTGGGATGGTTGCTAAGATGTGGGGGACAATGCCTCCCACGCATTCCAGCTGTTGACAGCCTGTGAGGCATGAATGGAGCTATTCGACTGCAGATGCAGAGACCAGCAGAACTCAGCTTGTTGAAGAGGAGAGGGTGGGACACTGTGTCAAAGGCTTTGGTCAGATCTATGAATATGGCTGCTTTAATCTCCATGATCCATCCCAGTGAAGATAGTCAGGTACTCTCAGCAAGGAGGCAGTGGAGAGGTGCTTACTAAAAACCAGACTGGAAGGGGGGGAGGAAATCTGAGGAGTAAAGGAAGTCAGCAGGCCTAGAATAGACAGTGGTCTTCTGAAGCTTTGCAAGAGAGGAGGAAAGAGATCAGCCAAAAGTTGCCAGGGCAGGAAGGGTCTCTTCTCGCCCCCCTTGTGCAGAGGCAGTACCTTTGCAACCTACCTGGCCTGAGGGACAGTACTGAGTAAGGAGGAGAGGTTTAGAAGGTGAGTGGAGAGGCAGTGGCCAGAGCGGAGATGCACAGAAGTCTGTGGTCCACTCCATCAGGGCCGGACTTGGAGGAGTTAAGTGAGGGAAGGGTGAGGAAGGTTTCCTGAGGGGGAACTGGAAAGAATTGGAAGCCTTCAAGTGAGTGGTGTGGGGAGAGGCAGCAAAATAAGGGGTGATCAGGAGGGGGGAGGAGAAGGTAGACTACAGGTAGTGAGAATTCATTAAAAGGAACGGAAACTCTGGTAGGATCAGAGACCGTTGAGCCATCCACAAGGATCACGGGGGAAGTGGACTGGCTGGGGGATCGGAGAGGGAGTGGATAACCTTCCAGAATTTAGAGGGGGAGTTAAGGTTAGTCTGGAGGTTAGATTTGAAGTAGTGGGCCTCAGCAGTGCGGACAGCCTTCATGTAGGAGTTCCTGGGTGACCTGTAAGATAGGTCAGACTTGTAGTGCGCTCAGGCTTGGTCCCGGGACTTGGCAAGTATGAGGTATGGGCAAATCCAGGGGTGGTGGAAGTATTTTACTCTGGACTTTCTAAGGGGGTCATGAATATTCCAGATGTTATGGCATGGAAGGAGAGGGCAGTGTCTGTATCTGTATCTGGGGCAGAATAGATGGACCAGTCGGAGGCAGCAGGGTCATTTAGGAGAGCATTTTTGTTAAGTGACCTGGACCAGATATATTTAGGGGCGGAATGAGTGAGCATCACTTGCCTGATACAGAAAGTCATACAGTAGAGTGCCTGCCGTAGTGATGCAGTGAGTGGTGGGAAAGCACCCTGTCCAGGAGGGAGTGATGTGAGGATTGAGCCAGTTGGGTTCGGTGATTAGCTGAAAGGTTTAGGGACTCAGTCCTGTGCAGGGTGGGTCTGGAGGCGGGGAGGAGGCAGTTTATGTTAAGTCCCCAGGGAGGATGAGCTCACTGGAGGCAGCATGGGAAATAATAAATGAGACAGACATCTAGGGAGGAGGGAGAGATTTTAGGAGAGGCATAGAAAATGCCAAAGATGGGGAAAGTGGGAAGGGGAAGGATAGCTTGGCAAGAAAAAGCCTATGAGAGGAATGGGCAGTTTCTCCGAAGGTAATGGAGCAGGATAGGTTATGCGGACATACAAGACAACCCCAACACCATGCTGTCGTGACTGAAGAGGTGGTAATTTGGTAGTGCCAAATTGGGTACCCTGGAGGACAGCAGTTATTCAGAGATGCGTAAGAGGCTGCTGAGATCGACTTTTTTGTACGTTATTGCATTTACATAAAAATACAATAACAAGCACCCTAGTGTCACACATCAAATACAATTCAGGAACCATCCCATGGTACAGAAACAAAGTAATCTAGGCACATACAGTTGCAGGTATAGGGGAAAAATGGATATGGGGGAAAAGCAATCTAGAAATGCTTGCATAAGTAGACCTCTACATGGCTGCACCCCACAAGATAAGGCTGTCAACCCACTATATAAAGATAAAAACCGAACATTCTGAAATCTCAACAATAAATGTTATGACCCCATCCCAAAAATCTTAAGTCTGAAAATGTGTAGTGCCCCAGCAGTAGCACAAAACCGTTAGGGCAGTTCGCTTTTTAGGGAGTGACATATCTCTTCCCTCAAAAAAAAAAACTGTCTTTTGCAGGCCCACTACAAAAACAAACTTCCTCTTTTTTTTTTTTTTTTTAGTCGGTTTAGCGACCAAGAAAGAACCAAGAGTTACCCCGGTTCCTCTTTAAATAAAATAACCAGTCCCAAAAATTTAACTTTAAAAATGCAAGTAAATGGTCTGTTTCCTCCCAGTTAAAAGAACAGAGAAGAAACCAAAACACTAACCAGATTAACACTAAATCTAGACTAATCTACCTGTAAATGCAAGGACAATGCTTTAAAGACTAACAGAAATAAAATTTACTTCAGAAAAAATGAGAAAATAAAATCAAGAAAGATGGAGGGCCCTCCGAGGAGTCTGTATTCAGCATTGCACAGAGTGTGGGGAACCATCTGTTAAAGCTGATCCTCACTTGACTTGTGTCGTCTGTCTGTCTGGGGTTTGAACACCTTCAGGCAGATTGTGAAATCTGCAAGAATCTTCCTCAGTCGACGCTTGATAGGTGATTGAACCGACTGAAGGAAAAAATATATCTGAGAAGGCTGCTGACCCAGTTGCAGACAAAGAATCCTCCTCTCAGAAGGAGAAACCAAAGGAACCGGCTGAACATCCCTCTGACCCAGGGTGAAGGTTCCTGGTGGGTTGAGGTGCCTACAGAAACGGGCCTCTGAACTGGCAGGCTCTGCAAAAAAGAAGAAAAAGGAAAGCACTCTGTTAAGGAACCGCAACCAACTGTTGCAGCGGTTCCAACTGTAGAGGCTATAGTGAATGCTGCGATTGCGGAGTCTGGAAGGGAGGGGGGTGAGAGAGAGAGACCAGTCTGTATAGCACGCATGGCTGAGACTGGGATCCCTGTAGAATCCGAGAGGCAATGCTGGACAAGCTTCCCCGTTGAATGGCTTCAGAGCCCCTGCAGAGAACCTCTCTCTCGACAGGCAGGAAGTAAACTGAGGGCTACAGGATGCAGAGGGGAGGACCTGGTTCCCTTCCAGAGATCTTTTCCTGCCTGTCATGTGGTGCCAGGAAGGACCTCCCACTGATTATGGGCCCAGAGACCAGCTTAGGAAAGGGAATCTTCACTAAACTGTGGTCCCCCCCCCCCCCAAGAGAAAGAAAGAAAGGGGGGGGAAAAAACAAAAAAAAACCCACTGCCCCTGGAGAACAAACATCAGCTTGACAAAAAAAAGCAATCAAATTTCTTGTCAGATGCAGGAGGAAAACACTGGTGAGGGTGGCCACAGCATCACAGATTTGCCCAGCCAGGATGACAAAGTGGGCCTTGTTGCTTATGTGTGTAATAAAGTAAAAGGGAATACCCCTCTGTCGTCATAGCTGTGCCCCTTCTCCAGCCACTCTTGTTAGAAGAAGCTTCCACCACCTCACAGCCAAAACAAACATTTTACGGTGTTCTGCCATGCAAAGATAGGTCTTCTGCAATATGAGTATTTCTGGCTATTCCCTTTTAAACATTTGTAACAATCTGCACCACTTAATTGGATCATAGACTCCACAAAAGATGACATTTTAGTTGGTACAGCCATTAGGAATTGCCATCAGAGCTACTGAGAAACAGATCAACACCAACCATGTAACAGTCCACAGACACTATGAGACTCCCATATAAAACCAGTGGGTAAAGCTACCAACAGACCCTATTTTCCCCAGGACAGTGTTTTCATTTTGTAGGTGTACTCCTTGTAAGTCCTTCTCTTTATTTGCTGAAAGAAGTTTTTATTTGCTTGCTGGTTTTATGGCTCCTGGGTGTTTCCATTGTAGCATTTGTTATGGGTCGTCTTGTTCCTGCTATGCCTGCTGTCCCTTGTGACAGTGATGTGCCCAGGAGCATTGGTTCAGTGAGTAATGGCTGCTGCTGCAGTAGCAGCAATCTACTGTTAGGAGTCTGATATTCTGGCTTCAGCTAGATAACACTGCCTAATTCAGTTTCTGTTTTCTAGATGTGTGTCTAGGACTAGCCAGCAGAAGTGAATGTTGCATTTTTATAGCTTTTCATTTGATCAAACTATATGTAACCATTAAAAAAAGCACACAAATTACCCAAGGTCACAAATGCTATAAGTAGTGAAGACTCTAGCTGTTTCCTTACAGAATAGCCCTCCCAGTTATCACTCAGGCATTTTCCTTCTGGAAATTTAGCCTTCATTAGAGCTCCGTAGACAAGTAAGCATTAAACCATGACAGAGCATGGTTCTGCTGTGGAACTAATCCATGGTTTTTGGGGGGCATAAGGCCACAGGCTGAGTGCCTCCAACCACCCAACAATGGATTAATTCCACAGTAGAACCATGCTCTGGAGTGGTTTATTGCACTTGTAACATGGCAAGTGCAGAAAAAGGGAACGTGCAGAATGCTTCATAAGAGACTGTAACATGACATTCTATATTAGCAAGTACAATAAAATACAAGTATATGTAGAGTGGAATCACCTCCGTTTTTCTGCTGTGTTTACCGTTTTGGATTTGGCTGCTGTGCATTGTGGAAAATGCATACATTTAACTGCATTCTGTATATTGTGAGTGCAACAGCGAACAGTCATTGTCACTGATTACGTGCAGATGTGATCAACATTTCAGAATATGTGTTCGTTTTGACTGACTGACTTACTTTTGTGAACTGTGGAATCCTCTCTTTGCTGTGTTTGCTGTTTGGGATTTGGCTGCTGTGCATTATGGGAAATGCATATTATAGAATCGTAGAAGCTTGATGGCAGAAAAGGTCTATACTGGCTCTTCTAGTTTGCTTTTTTTTTCCCTTTCTCCTTACACCTCCCCCTTCCTGCCAGCCCCCACCCTTGCCCCGATACTCGGCCCCATATGCTTGTCCCATGCCTTCTTGAAGTTTTCCACTGACCAGTCCGTCTGGTAGTCTGTTCCAGGGCTCCACCACCCAGGGGTAGCATTAAGAATTTAGTGTGGTGTGTTCTTCTGTTTCAGAGGAGCACACTTGATTGAACTTCTGCCATGAAATATGTGCTCCGTCGGACCATGATATTGCTCCTACCTATATTTTTATATTTATTATCAGTTACCTGATAGTAAATCATCAGCTGTTGGAGAGTACTAGAGGTTCAGTGGGACCTGTTAGTAATTTAGTCCCATATTACATTACGTAGTATAGTGGTGACAAGGATGAAACCTTTAATTACCTTAAGGGTTTCAGCAGAGTGAATTCTGATGGTCTGTTCAGCTTTAGTTGGAACAAGACCACTATGTGACACTGCCTCAAACTGGTGGTGGGGCGCTTCACAAGGAAAATGACAGTTTCACTGCAAGGGTAGTGGCAAAATGGAACAAATTGCTGGAGGAGGCGGCTATCTCATTGAAAACTCTAGACTGTTTCAAGAGAGGCTGGAACAGGGTAACCAGGAAATTTACATGAACTGGGGAGGAAGGTTGGGAGGGAGGGAACGTATCCCACATTAGTTATTGGGGGGTCTGCAAACTTGGGCAGACTGGTTTGGTTTGACTGTACAGCCTTTTTCTGCTGTCAATTTTGGTATGTCATAAAGCTGGTTTAGTAAACGGAATTACTTTTAACTTTTTTCGCCACCTAACTGAAGAGGAAGAGTCCAGGAAACCTAGAGAGATGAGACCAAGTCTGCTAATTTGTCTATGCTGCTTCACTGTGCTTTGTGATTTGTAAAACCTCCCTCTTCCTGCTAGCAATACCCCTTCCTATGCACCCCAGCATCCCACTAGCCCTTCCGGCTGCCTTTTCACACTGCCTGGCCATCCGATATGATTAGCCCTAGGTCTTTTTCCCTGCTTGGTCTTTCAGTATCACTGTGCTCAGCTTGTACTCTGTTCCTGGGTGTCTATGGGCCAAGTACAGTATTTTTCACTTTTTTGCATTAAAACCAAGCTGCCATACCCTTGCCCACTCTTCCAGTCTTTTTAGATCCCTGCCCATCCTTTCCACCCCGACCCTGAAGTGTCCACTCTATTGCAGATCTTGGTGTCTTCCACAGAAAGTCAGATGTTCCCTTCAAGTTCCTCTGCTATGTCTCTAAGACATTGAAGAGGACTGGTTCCAGCACTGATACCCAAGTTACCCCGCTGGTCACCCTCCTGTCCTCTCCTCCGTGAACTCTGTTTACCACTACCCTCTGTATCCTATCCACTAACCAGTTTCTTACCCAGTTACCACCTTATTACCCACTGTCAAGTTGCCTAATTTGCTTACTAGGCTCCTGTGTGGAATGGTGTCGAAAGCCTTGCTGAAGTCTGGGTAGTCCATGTCCGGACCCCCTCCCTGACTAGACTCCTTTGTTGCCCAAGTAGATTTGACTGGCATGACCCTTCCCCTGTGAAACTATGCTTCCTTGGGTCCAGTAATCTGTTAAAGGCTATTCTGCAATCCTTTCCTTTAGTAGTGTTTCCACTAACTTACTCACCACTGACATCCATTTGACAAGCCTATAATTGCCTTCTTCCTTGCTACCACTTTTGTGCAGTGGGAATGCGTCTGTCCTTCTCTAGTCCTCTGGAACCATGCCAGTCTCCGGTGATCCTTGGGTGTGCATCATCTGGCCCCATATCCTTGTCCATCTTCAGGTTAGCGAGTGCCTTCTGGACTCTATCCTTAGCAAATTGTGTCCATATGCCTCCCAGCAAATTTCCTGGCGCCCTTTCTTGGTCCCTCCCCTTCTACTGTAAACACTGAACAGAAGTAGTTGTTTAAGATGTTTGCTTTTTCTGGATCCCTCTCCGTACAGTCACTTTACCCCCTTTAATCGTACAATCCCTCCCTTTGTTGTCCTTTTTTCAGTAATACACCAAAAATGTCTTGTCCCTTTGGATATTCCCTTAGCTGTTCTTTCCTCGGTTTGTGCCCACTCCTTACTGATTTTGCGTGCCTCCCTCTGTTTTTCCCCTGATAATGCTTCCCTATCCTCCTCTCTCTGGGTCTCCTTGTACCTTCTGAATGCTACTCTTTAGCCTTCACTTTTTCTGCGACCTCCTTTGAGAACCATAGCAGTCTCCTCTTTTTTACTTTTGCTTATCTGCTTCACATAGAGGGTTGTTGTCTTCACTATTCCCTCTTTTAGTTTGGGCCACTTTTCCTCCACCCCCCAGGTAATCTCTGCATTCCAGGTCATTCCTGACACATCAACCCAGCTTAGTAAAATCAGCCCTTCTGAATTCCAGGACACTCTCTCCATTATGTGGTTAGATTCCGCAGTTGTTCTTATGTTGAACCACACTGTACAGTGATCAGTGGTCCCCAGATGGCTTCTGCAGGGCTCTTGGGGACGCGAGGTACCCGTGTCCTTTATGCACCTTTTGTGTGTTGGGACGCTCAGGATTTTTTTTTTTTTTTAATAAAGTCCCAGAGACACTCAGCCACCAAGCTCTGGGAGTCACTTTACAGAGCCGTGCCCCTGGGCCAGCACTGCTTGTACTGTAATATTCTGTAGAGCGGGGGAAGGGGGGGTGGTGGTTCCATTAGTTTCTGTTGGGGCATTTTAAACTACATTTTTTATGTTTCAAAGGGTGATTGCAAACAAATTACTGCCACTGCTCAACTAACACAGCCCTTGTTAGTTGAGCAGTGGCCACAATTGTTTGAATTCACCCTCTGAAACATTAAAAAAAAAAAAAAAAAAAAAATGTAGTTTTAAAGTGCCCCACTGGAAACTAATGGAGCACACCCCCCCACACGCTACAGAATATTACAGTATGAGCAGTGCTGGCGCAGGGGCGCAGCTCCCATGTATTTGAATTGGGACCACTGGAAATGTTCTGGGGACTCCCACTTTTGGGCTGTGGACCCCCCTTTTTTATTTTAGAGCCAGTCCTGGTCCCCCAAACAAAAAAATCCAACGGAGAGCCCTGCTTCTCACATTGATGTCGGCAACACTGTGCCTGTTAGTAAGCACCAGGTCCAGTATTGCCCCATCTAGAATAGGTTCACTGACTAGTTGCCAGAGGAACACCCCTGCAGGGAGACCAGTATGTCCCTGCTCCTAGCTGAAGCTGCAGTGGAGAGGCTCCAGTCTACACCCAGCAGACTGAAGTCCCCCCCCCCCCAAGCAAAACCTCCTGTTTTCCACCATTTTGCAACTGTTTCTGATATTTCTTTTTCTGTCCTTCCCCTGTGCAGGAGGCCTGTAGATCACACCTGTCTGAACAGTGGTTCTGTTTTCTGACTGGAGTGTGACCCACAGCACCTCAGCCCCCCAAGAATTCTCTGTATTTCTGTTGTTTTTATGTTTTCCTTCACATAAAGCACCTCCTCTCTCCTTTCCTTCCTCCCTGTCCCTTCTAAACATTGTGTAGCCTGATATGACCATGTCAGAGCCATGGTTGCCAGTGCATCATGTCTCTGTATTGGCCACAATGTCCAGGTCGGACTCTGCCATAATGGCCTCTAGGTATGGGATCTTATTTCCCAGACTTCTAGCATTGGCACAAATAGCCTTCAAGATGTTGGTTCTATTCTTATTGTTTCCTCCTTTTTTCTTATGTTCCTCCTTCCTCCCTCTTCTCTTCTGACTGCTTTGCTTCCTTCCTTCGATAATCCCATCCTATCTTGATTAACTTGCACTGTGATGGGAGTCTCGCCCACTGATATTTTCCTATATTATTATTATTATTATTATTATTATTATTATTATTATTATTATTATTCCTCTTCCTCCTCTTTTCTTTTTTTTTTTTTTTGACTCTTCTCCTCCTGTTCACCTCTTCCCCCATCCCCCGGGACCGTTGTAACCCCCGCTGGTGTTCACCCTGGATTACCACCCCAAGTACCTCTCCGAACAGTGCCATGTTATGTAGTTCAATGGTGTGGATTTCCAGGGTCGGCTTTGTGGCATTGGGCTACTGGATTTGGCGTCCATTTTGTCCCTTTAGTGATGGGAGGTGTGGCGTACAGACGTACAAGTGCACGCGCCCACATCTGGCACACCTTCTGGAACTACTAAGCCTCTCCTGCGCTGGCTCCCAACCTCCGTTAGGAGTCGTTCGCAGACCGAATGCTTCCCTTCCCCCGGAGGAGAGCAGTCCATCAGATGCTCAGTTCTCCTTTGCCCGGCTTACCCTCTGACTCCCCGAGCTCGCATGTGAACTCTGGTTATTGGCGTCGCAAATGGAAGTCCAACCGCTGCACCGGCAGGCCAGCCTCTCCTTGCATTCTATCTCAGCTTGCTGGGGGGGCAGTTTCTGTGCCCCCCCCCCCAAGCTAGTGGGCTAGTTTAAACATAATTCGAGTAACGTTTGAACTGTCTACTGAGAACTGTGGATTCAGTCCCAGATGGATGCACCTCTGTATAGGCTGTAATCCTCCCAGGTGGGCCTCCAGTCCCCAGTGTAGCCGTAGCCCTTCTCTCTGCACCATTATTTCAATCACAAGTTGAAGGCCATGTTGTGGAGCTCCCTTTCCCTCCCCCTATCATAGATAGGCAGCACCTGTGTAAAAGCTACATTGTGTGTTACCTGTCTAAAACTCCTTCCCAGCTCCCTAAACATCTCCTGCACTGTACACACAACATTAATGCTGCTCACTCCACATCAGCAAAAACAAGAGAACAAATACGGGGTGATTGGGTATAGTTTGGTTGAATGGATCTAATGATATTAAAATGAGCGCAAGTTATTCTGGGGGTAGGTACTAGAGTCCCAAAGCCATGTACAATAATGCAAAATGGACCATTCTCCTGGTACTCTGCAGGAGCACAATGGCATTAAATAATGGTTTGAAAAATGTGCTGCTAATTTAAGCAAATGTGCTCTGAGCACCCTTATAGCTACCCATGCCGACACCCTCTCCATGAAGAAACGCCCTCACGTTGCCCCGTGTCTTTTTCCTTGAAGTCTGAGGCTGTGCCCTCTAGTTCTGACCCCCTCCTTCCTCTTAAGTAAATACACTTCTCCCACTTTAACTGCATTCTATGTATTGTAAGTGCAACAGTGAACAGTCATTCAGTTACTGATTACACACAGATGTGATCAACACTGTGTTTGGGATTTGGCTGCGGTGCATTATGGGAAATGCATATATTTAAGTGCACAGGAGATTTCAGCTCTGGTAGTTGCTCCTGCAGTTCCCTTGGCCAGCCAACAGATGGCTGTGAAACAATTGCAGCAGCACAGCACTGTTTTACAGCCCTTTTTAGATCAATTTCCAGATGTACTGAATTGAGCCAAAGTGTAAGAAAAAAAAATAAATAAAATAAAAAAACATTAAATGGCCATATAGATGTTCTCAAGCTACTGCAGATAGGTTATGACAGGGGGAATAGATATGGTGGCCACTCTGTTGTAAAATGGAGAAGCTGAACACTTGTTGTGAGCATTCTACCATGGATTAATTCAGAAGGAACCATCAAGTACAGGAAACTAAAATGGGAAAGAGAGATGGTGCATACTGTACCTTGGATTAATTGAGAATTAATCATTCAAACAACATGAAGTCTTGCTGTATTCTGACAAACTGCAGTTAGCTCCAGCCTTTAAACTTCCCCAGAGAATACAGGGTTAAATTTCTATGCAGCTCATAGAACGTTGAGCTCAAGTGTCAGTGGCTCAGTAGGTAGCACACTCTCCTCTGAGGCCGGGAGATCAGAGGGATGTGGGTTCAGTTCCCACATCTGGCACTTTGGTTAATATCCCAGTACTGACACTGTAGTGCAGCATGAGAGGGGTGCTGCACTTCTGAGGTGACATCTTTCGGATGAGACGTTAAACCGAGGTCCCATCTGCCTGGATTGGTGGATGTTAAAGATCTCATGGCACTTATCGAAAAGAGTAGGGGAATTTCCCCGGTGTCCTGGCTAAATTTCCCTCATTCACTAAAAAAAAAAAAAAAAAAAAAAAATACCACCAACAGCTTAATCTGGTTCAAGGTCAGTTGGCATTCATCTGTATCCCCCTCCCCCGCGTCGTGCCTGAAAATAGGCAGGATTTGTCTAGTGTACTTACCCGGTCAACAAAAACTAAATAAATAAATAAGAAAAATAAAAGCTCGGTTGAGATCTCTGTCTGCAGCCCTTTGAAATCCAACTGTCGGATTCTTTACTCCACCTCACTAAACAGTCGATCCGGAGATTTCACCTTCAGCTCGGTTCAAAAGTCGGTTAAAGTGTCAGTTTTAAACAGAAATTATTCTGAATTTATTCCGCATCGTCAGTTCAGGCTCTTTCTGCAGTACCGTGAGTACTAGGTGGTTGTTTCTGATTATTGTGTGGAAATTGTAAGTTTGTTCGATTGGGTCGACTGAACCGATCCTTTAGATTGACTTTCTTGTACTTTACTTTAGTGTGTGGTCACTGGTCCTTATCAGTTCTTTAAAAAAAAAAAAAAATATTTCAAACTGTTTCTCCCCCCCCCCCCAATACCTATGACACGATTAGGAACCGATAAGGGAGTCTTGCCTGGTGGTTGCGAAAAAAGTAATTTGGAAGGTTAGCCATGTCTGAGAAACCCAAGGAAAAAAAAAGCAGGCCCACTGGGTTTCAACACTGCAGTGAGTGTGGGAAGTCTTTGCTAAGGCCGACACCCCCACCACACACACACCACCTGTGTTTATTGTCTGGGGTTTGAACACCTTGATACAGACTGCCAAATTTGCAAAATTTTCCGAAGTCTAGCCTGGAAAACAGATTAGGTAGACTTGGGGGGAGGAAAGTCCGCTGACCTGGATGGTCAGCCCAGTTCGGGTTCTGATAGAACCTGGAGGAATGCCCTCGGACCAGGGCGATACTACTTCGGGCAAGAGGAGAGCCGATCCTGAGGGATCAGTTCCTACAGAAAGGAAAAGAAAAGACAAAATCAGCCAGTTCGGATCCAGAGGTTCATGTTACGACCGCTAATGAGATTGCCCGAGCGATTCGGATTGTTGAATCACTTCACCCGGTTCTGTCCGGCTCCAATTATTAGGGGCTTGGTTCAGTCGGTTCCACCAGTTCAGGAATACGCCTCTGAAGATTTTTATTAACCGGAATTTGAGGAGGAGGGGGATTTTGAACAGGATGATGACTATGATGGAGCAGAAAGTCTGGATGTGCCCATTGAAACGGACATCTCCCCAGACAGACCTTCTGGTGTTTCCCCTCCTAGGCTCTCTGAGTTCCCTCCCCACTATTTGTTCTACAGGAAAGTGGCTGAAACTCTTCAGCTTCCTATGGAGGAAGCTACAGAGGATCAAGAGGAGCCTGATTTTGTAGACATGATGGACATCCCAGAGTCCAGGAGGCTGTCTATTCCCTTGCACAAATCTTTTGGGAAATAGACTCAAAACATTTTAAAGTCTCCTAATTCTGTACTTCCTGTTGATGGAAGATTGGATAAGAGGTACACTTTATCAGGCTCAGACACAATTTTTCAACCAACAATGCAGCCATGTTGGGGTCGTGCAGGCTGCAGCCTGTGACGGGGCTAATGTCCCCTTGGCTTCACCCCCCCACCGCTCCGATAAAGACTCCAGGAAGATGGATGATTTGGCAAAGAAGCAATACATGGCATCCTCTTTGGGACTCAGGCAGGCTAATTATGTGGCCTATACAGCCAGGTACCATAAGTCCAGGTGGGTCACTGTACTGGCACTGGCTAAACAGGCCTCCCCCTAGCTGGCCAAGAAGCTGGAGGAGGTAGCTGCGGATGGGATTGAGGCATCTAAGGTACAGTTACATGCTGCTGTGGACTCCATTGATGTGTCATCAAGAGTCATGGCTACATCTGTGGCCCGTTGGAGAATGGCTTGGCTCAGATGTACTAGTCTCTCGCAGGACTACCCAGGCTAA
The DNA here is from genome assembly GCA_016271365.2 of Neoceratodus forsteri. Classification (NCBI taxonomy): domain Eukaryota; kingdom Metazoa; phylum Chordata; order Ceratodontiformes; family Ceratodontidae; genus Neoceratodus; species Neoceratodus forsteri. Next base: position 32,029,708 of record JADMNL010000039.1, on the reverse strand, counting down.
GGCCATGGATTTCCCTGTGGAAGGTTAATTCTGTGTTTGGGGAGCAGACAGAGAATTACATGGAGAAGATGGAGGAGTATAGGACCACTTATAGGAGTGCACAGGCCAAGGAGAGGCAGGCAACTCCTCAAAGGCAGCATTCTAGGGGCAGGGCCAGGCCTTTTCATAGGCCTTTCTACCAAGCACCGGCCTCTTCTCCCTTTTTCACACAGGGGGTTCTTCAGAGGGAGAGGCAGCAGGGGGATGAGCAGGGCTGTTTCCACTCCTCAGCCTAAGGCTTCCGCCAAGCAGACACCCTGATGGGCCTGCCTGGGTCCCCTCTCCTATCCCTGTAGGGGGCAGGCTGGCTTACTTTGTCCAGGACTGGGTGTCTGTTACTTCAGACAAGTGGGTCCTGGAAGTAGTAAGCCAGGGACTGGTTCTCAGCTTCAAAAAATTTCCGAAGTAGAGAGCCAGATCTTTTCCACCTGCAAGTATCTCCAAAACCCTTGCCCTAGAGGCAGAGGTTTCATCTCTTCTGGCCCTAGGAGCCATAGAGAGAGTTCCTACCCTACACTGGGGCAAAGGTCTGTACTCCAGGTACTTCCTTACCCCAAAAAAGACAGGGGAGTGGCGACCCGTCCTAGAGCTAAGATACCTGAACACACATCTTTTAAAACCAAGGTTCAAGATGGTGACTCTGGGAATAATTCTTCCCTCTCTAAGGCCAGGGGACTGGCTAGCCTCCCTGGACCTCAAAGATGCCTACTTTCACATTCCCATCAGGTGCTCCCACAGCAAGTACCTCCGGTTCAAGTTGCCCTCAGGCCATTATCAGTTCAAAGCAATGCCCTTTGGCCTATCATCAGCCCCAAGGGTTTTCACAAAGTACCTAGCAGTAGTAGTGGCCTTTTTAAGAAGGCAGAAGATTTCCATCTTTCCATATCTGGACGACTGGCTCATAATGGGTCATTCTCCAGACCAAATCAAGTCAGACCTGCAAGTGACCCAGAAAGTGTCATCTTCCCTGGGGTTCCTTCTCAGCCTCCACAAGTCAGTCCTCGAACCAGTGCAGCTTTTGCCCTTTATAGGGGCAGAGCTAGATACTGTCAAAGCAAGAGCCTTTCTTCCCCTGGAAAGGGCAAGACTTCTTGTGGAACCGGCTTCTTCCTTCAGCCTTCAGGTATCCTGACCAGTAAGGCACTTCCTTCAGCTCTTGGGCCACATGGCAGCTTCTACAGCAGTGGTCCAAGGAGCAGGATTTCAGATGAGGGACATTCAGTTCCATCTGGGGGCCTTTTGGTCCCAAAAGAAAGACCCTCTTACCAAACTGATTCCAGTGACTCTGACACTGATCCATGCCCTTCAGTGGTGGCAGGATCAGGATACTTTAAGGCAAGGGGTCCCATTTGTCACTCGGTCTCATTTGGTGGTCCTTACCACTGATGCACCCCTTTTGGGATGGGGAGCTCACCTGGGGATCTCGCAGCCTAGGGACTGTGGTCCCCTCAGGAGTCCCTTCTTCATATCAATCTCCTGGAATTCAGGGCAGTTTTTCTGGCCCTGCAAGCCTTCTCTATCTGTGCAGAACAAGGTAGTTCAGGTCGGAACAGACAACACCACCACCATGTGGTATATCAACAAGCAGGGAAGCACTCTGTCTACGGCCTTGTGCACAGAGGCCATGAAATTGTGGTCCCTGGCTTATTCCCTGCAGACCTCTCTGATAGCAGTCCGCCTTCCGGGGAAGGACAGTGTGCTAGCAGATGCACTGAGCAGGATGTCCCTGGACCCCTTAGTGTTTAAAAGTGATTTTCTCGAGGTGGGGCACTCCAGAGATGGATCTCTTTGCAGCCCCAGACAATCAACTTCCTCTGTTTTGTTGCAGACCCCCAGTCTTGGGTTCAGTCCCACTGGATACTCTGATTTTGAACTGGGAAGGGAAATTTCTGTATGTCTTTCCTCTGCTGTTCAATGTTCTAGTCAAGATAAGGTCACAACCTTACAACGTGATTCTGATTGCTCCAGACTGGGCCAGACAGCCTTGGTACCCTTTGTTGCAGTCTCTAGCAGTCCATCTCCCCCGTTTCTTCCCAGGAATTACAACCTGTTAACCTCCTCTCAGGGGAGGATTTGGTATACCAATCTTCGGTCTCAATCTCAAGGCATGGCTCTTGAAGAGTTAGAGTATGCAGATTTGCATCTGTCTTGGGGGGGGGGGTCTGGATATCCTCAAAGCTTCTCGAAAGCCCTCCACCAGAAAGCTTATAACTCCAAATGGAAAAGATTCAGCATTTGGTGTTCCAAGAAGCATATTTCTCCAGACACTGCTGAATTGCCTACAGTTTTGGATTATATGGTCTATCTTAATGGCCTAGGCCTCAGACCAGCTACTCTCAAGGTACACTTGTCAGCTGTTTCTGCATTTTTGTCTGTGGGGAAGTCTTCCTCACCATCTTCTCATCCTGTGTTCTGTAAATTTTTCAAGGGATTGCTTCATACCAATCCCACTTTAGGGATCCTACCCTTGCTTGGGACTTAAATGTTTGCATTGCTCAACTTATGCAACCTCCTTTTGAGCCTATGTCCTCAGCAGAGCTTAAGTACTTGACTTGGAAAACTGTATTTTTTTTTTTTTTTGGTAGCCATTACCTCTGCCAGACATATCAGTGAACTGCAAGCCCTGTCAGTGGAACCTGATTTGATCTCTTTCCATAGGGATAAAGTGGTCCTTAGAACCAATAGGAGATTCTTGCCCAAAGTGGTCTCAGATTTCCACTTGAATCAGTCTGTCTCTCTACCTGTCTTCTTCACTGATCATTCCTCCTCAGGAGAGAGGAGGCTGCACAGTTTAGATGTTAAAAGAGCCCTTAGCTACTGCATAGAGCGTATCAAGGGTCACAGGTTTGATTTCCTCCAGTTGTTCCTCACTTATGGGGAAATGGGAAAGGGCAAACCTGCCGCCAAGAGAACTGTTGCCAGGTGGATTGTGTCTTGCATACAACTCTGCTATGAGAAACTGGGAAAGATTTCACCCTCAGGCCTGAGGGCTCACTCTACAGGAGGTACAGCTGCTTCCCTGGCTGCAGCCAGGGATATCCCTTTGTTAGAAATTTGTCAAGCAGCCACCTGGAAAACAGTCCATACCTTTACCAAGCATTACTCTCTGGATATCCAGACTAGGAGTGATGCTCGGTTTGGCACAGCAATACTTCAGAGCCTATTCCCAAAGCAGGTTCTCTCCCTCCTCCATGGAGGTGCTGCTTGGTAGTCTGCAGTTTCTCAGAATACAGCAAGACTTCATATTTTGAAGAAAAAATTACTCACCTTAGTAATTGTGTTCCTTCTAATGGAGTCTTGCTGTATTCTGACTTCCCTCCCTGCCTCCCCTCTCAGAACCTGTTTTTTGGGAAGTGGGTGGGCAGGTGCAGTGCTGCACCCCAGAGGTGCTTCTTACACACCCTCCTTTTTATTTGGGTGTTTTGTTGTATTGTTATCCTTATTTTGCATTGGTTTTTGGTTTTGGGTTTCCTGACTTTAGTCTTCCTGTCTTCCTTGAGAATCCAAAACTCTCTGCCAGTTAGCTAGTTTAAAATTTTACAATTTCCACATAGTATAGTTAGTGAGTTTTTGCTCGTAAGAATCTGATGGTTGGATTTCAAAGGGCTGCAGACAGACCTCAACTGAGCTCGAGTTCAACATTCTATGCTCTGCATAGAAATTTAACCCTATGTTCTCTGGGGCAGTTTAAAGGCTGGAGTGAACTGCAGTTAGTCAGACTACAGCAAGACTCCATTAGAAGAAACACAATTACTAAGGTGAGTAATTTTTTCATGGCTACCTGTTACAGTTTCTCCAATAGAGCGCAACCCTTTCTTTCCCCATGTTACGAGGAGTGTTAATTATAACAGCTCTACTACTGTGAACAAATGGCTCTTGTTGGCTCCGGAAGCATCACTGTCACATGGGACAGGAGGCAATGTCTGAACAAGAACCTTTGAAAATGCTAATGTGAAGATTCCCAGGGGTCATGAAACCAGCAAGCAAACTTAGAAAAAACTCCTTTCAGCAAATTAAAGGGAAGGATTAGGAGTACACCTACAAATCCAAACATTCTGCACAAAATATTTTTTGTAAATTTTTTGACTTTAATTTTCCTTTTAAAAGTTTTCTATGTGATTAATATTGTGCTGGATGTGTGTGGAACAGCTCTCAGCCTGGTAGCTACCCCGCAAAACTATATCATCAGCAGTGTGATCTCACCGACAGAGACATCACAGGCAACTGACCTGGCTGCTACTGAGTGGCTGATCCTAAGCAGTGTCCGGTCAATGCTGAATATTTAAAGGGGGAGGGCAGAGCTGGATAGGTCAGCTGCCAGACAGCTTGCTGTTCCATACATCACACCTGCTAACATCAGGTAAATACTCTTATAAAATGGGCATCCAAAATAAAGAAGTCTCATTGGTTAAAATGTATCATGTGACTGTGCATGAACTCCATTTAATGCAGTCATCCTGGTCCTAAACCACATTACACAATGAGCAAATCAGTCCTCCTACAACCGGACCATCTTCCGTCAGTTTTCCTACAATCAGAATTGATCTTCCATCACAAACATGGCTGCTACCTTTATACTGTGAAAAAACAGCAAAAACCTTCAGCTGGGCCCTAAAAATAAAACTACCTTTAAATATTAAAAAAAAAAAGTTTCCCTGATCATCATACTTTCCTTACACATATAAACAAATTAGAAACACAAGTATTGTTTATAGATTTCATTACAACTATTTCTTTGCTAACAATGAAAAATCCCTCTCTATCTTTACCTGCTCATCAGGGAAATCTCTTCTGCTTGCCCTGACAGTGAGATGGTCTCTGGCTGTAGAAGAGGTGTGTGTGTGTGTGTGTGTGTGTGTGTGTGTGTGTGTGTGTGTGTGTGTACACGCGTGTGAGTATGTGTGTACAGTATATTAGGAGAGGAACATTCTGCCAGTGGAACTGAGCAGAATTTTGAATCCATGTATTCCATGGTAAACATTCCATATCTTGAATCTTGTTACCAGTGAAGGACAAACTTTGTCCAGCAGTAATATAGTGACATCGTTTGCAGTGGGCGGAAGGACTAATTTATCATAAATGCACACAATTAAATCTGATGTTTCTACAAATAAACATTGCTTTTCCCAACTGTAAAAAGTTAACAAAGAAATTTCTCACACCAGGAATTCTTCAACATGTATTGACAGGTGGAGTATGCCAGCTGGTTTCAGCTGCCCCAGAGAGGAGGAGACAATGCAAATGAGGGAGGCATTGGCCAGTCAGAATGCAGTTAGAGTGCTGCCTGCAGTCAGCCTGAGGGACCACAAAACTTTTTCTCCAATGAGCTGGCAACACTGCCCCAGAGCTCTCCTCTTCAGAGATCTTCCTGTGCCATTTTGTTTCATTTTGAGTGCTGCTGTAAAGGTATTTTGTGTATTTTCTTCATTTTATATATTTTTACCGCAACTGCGCTGGGTTCCGCACAGTCGTATTTTTTTCGCATCCGTGATTATTTTTTTTTTTTTTCCATGAGGTGAAAAGCTGCCGCGTGCATGATTTAGTGTGTCGTTTTTTATTTTAAATTAGAATAAAATGCAATGTGTTTTTACCGCCTTTGCGCTTAAAAACTTTGATTCATTTTTCTAACCACATGAAGTCTTGCTGTAGTCTGACATTATGCAGTTAGCCCCAGCACTTGAACTGCTCTGGAGAGGAAAGAGTTAACTCCATGCCAGAGCATAGAACGTTGGTCTCAAGCGTGGTTCAAACCTCTGACTGCTGCACTTCAAAGTGTAACTGTCAGATTCTTTACTCTGCCTAACTGAATAGTTGCTCCAGAGAAATCTCCTTCTCTTGTTGGTTCGGTCTCAGTAAAACGTCTGTTTTAAACCTTTAATTTTCTTGTTTTTTTTGTTTTTTTTTATCTGTATGTGGTACAGTAAGTGTTGTCGGTAGTGGACACTGGTTTATTTTCTGTATTGTGTGGAAACTGTAAACCTTTCAATTGGTCCGGTTGGAACCGATTGTTTTGATTCAATCTTTCTTTAACTTTTATTCTTTATTTGTATTAGTGTGAGGTGCCAGTCCCTATCTGTTTTTAAAAAAAAAAAAAAAAAAAAAAAAAAAAATATTTTTAGACTTTTTTTCCACAGCCCGTAACACGGTTGGTAACCAGTTGGGGTTGCCTGGCTTAAAGCTGCTAAAGGATAAGTGATTAGGATAGCTACGTCTGAGAAACCCAAAAGAAAAACTGGGCCCACTGGGTTTCAGCACTGTAGTGAGTGTGGGGAGGCCTTTGCTAAAGCAGACCCTTACACCACCTGTGTGTACTGTCTGGGGTTTGACCACCTTGATTCAGACTGCCAGATATGTAAACACTTTCCAAAGGCCACCATGGACAAGAGATTGTGTAAGCTTAGGGAAAAGAAGGCCGAGAAGTCCGCTGATCCGGATAGCCAGCCCGGTTCAGTTCCGACTGAACCTGAGGGAATGCCCACTGACCTGGGCCATACTTCCTCAGGCAAAAGGAGAGCCAATCCTGAGTGGTCAGTTCTGGCAAAAAAAAGAAATCGGCCGGTTCGGATCCAGAACCGTCACATCCAATCACCGAAGAGAATGCCAGGGTGATTAGCATTGTGGAATCGCTCCGTTCAGTTTCGGATGATTCAGCGCCTCCTGGTAGGTGCTCGGTTCTGTCAGTTCCTCCAGTTCTGGAATATTGTCCGGATAATTACTATGAACCGGATTTGGAGGAGGAGGAAGAAGGGGATGAGGAGGAGGAGGAGGAATGCCTGGATGAGCCCATTGAACAGGATATTTCCCCAGACAGGCCTTCCAGTGTTTCCCTTCCTAGGGTTTCTGAGTCTCCTTCCCACTATTTATTTTACAAAAAAGTGGCAGAGACCCTCCAGCTTCCTCTGGTTGAAGCTGTTGAGGAACAAGAGGAGCCTGATTATGTAGAAATGATGGACATCCCAGAGTCCAAAAGGCTGTCTATTCCTCTCCATAAATCTTTTGGGAAATGGACACACAGTCTCAATACCAAATTCATTACCTCCTGTGGACAAGAGAATGGACAGGAGGTATATGCTGTCAGGCTGAGGTACAAAGTACTTGTTCCAACAATGCAGTCATGTTGAGGTCGTGCAGGCTGCAGCCTGTGACAAGGCTAATATACCTTTGGCTTCACCCACCCCCAGATAAAGACTCTAGGAAGGTTGATGCTATGGCCAAGAAACAGTACTTGGCATCTTCCTTGGGACTCGGGCAGGCAAACTGCATAGCCTACACAGCCAGATACCAGAAGTCCAGGTGGGATACTGTTCTGGAACTGGATAAACAGGCTTACCCCCAGCTAGCCAAGGAGCTGGAGGAGGTGGCTGCTGATGGGATTAAGGCATCCAAAGTCCAATTTCATGCTGCTGTGGACTGTAATGATGATTCATCACGAGTCATGGCTACATCTTTGTCTCTTCGGAGATTTGCTTGGCTCAGATGTATTGGCCTTTCACAGGACACCCAGGCTAAGGCCATGGATTTCCCTGTGGTGGGTAATTCTTTGTTTGGGGAGCAGACAGAGAATTATATGAAAAAAGATGGACAAATATAGGACCACCTACAGGAGTGCAAAGGCCAAGGAAAGGCAGGCAACTCCTCAGAAGCAGCAATCTAGGGGCGGACCTTTTCACAGGCCTTTCTACCAGGCACAGGCCTCCTCTCCTTTTCCTTAGAGGGGATTCTTCAGAGGAAGAGGCAGAAGAGGGATGAGCAGGGCTGCATCCTCCTCTCAGTCAAAGGCTCCTGCCAAGCAGACACCCTGATGTGTCAACCCGTGTCTACTCCCCTTTTCCAGTAGGAGGCAGGCTGGCTTACTATTTCCAGGCCTGGAAGTCTGTAACCTCAGACAAGTGGGTCCTGGAGGTAGTAAGCCGGGGACTGGCTCTCGGCTTCAAAAAAATTTCCAAAGCTGAGTGTCAGGTCTTTTCCACCTGCAAACATCTCCAAAACCATTGCCCTAGAGGCAAAGGTTTCCTCTCTGCTGGCTCTCTGAGCCATAGAGAGAGTTCCTACTCCACACAGGGGCAAGGGTCTGTACTCCAGATACTTCCTTACTCCAAAAAAGACAGAGGAGTGGCAGCCCACCCTAGACCTAAGATACTTAAACAAGCACCTAGTCGAGCCAAAATTCAGAATGGTGGCTCTGGGAGTAATTCTTCCTTCTCTGAGGCCAGAGCATCGGTTAGCCTTCCTGGATCTCAAGGATGTCTATTTCCACATTCCCATCAGATGCTCCCATAGAAAGTACCTCCGGTTCGAACTGCCTTCAGGCCATTATCAGTTCAGAGCAATGCCCTTCGGACTATCCTTGGCACCAAGGGTGTTCACAAAATGCCTAGCAGTAGTAGTGGCCCGTCTAAGGAGACAAAGCATTTCCATGTTTACATACCAGGACAACTGGCTCATTGTGGGGCAGTCTCCAGACCAAGTCAAGTCAAACTGCAAGTGACCCAGCAATTGCTCACTTCTCTGGGATTCCTTCTCAATCTTCCAAAGTCAGTTCTCGAACCAGTGCAACTTCTGACCTTCATAGGGATAGAGTTGGACACTGTCCAAGCAAAAGGTTTTCTTCCTCTGGCAAGGGTAAAGGCCCTTACAGACCTGGTTTCTTCTTTCCGCCTTTTGGTGTCTTGACCAGCAAGGCATTTTCTTCAACTTCTGGGCCACATGGCAGCTTCCACTGCAGTGGTACAGGGAGCCAGATTTCAGATGAGGGACATCCAGTACCATCCGAGGTCCTTTTGGTCTCAGAAAAAAGATCCCGTAACCAAACTGATTCCAGTGATTCTGACTCTGATCCAGGCTCTCCAATAGTGGTTGGATGAAGACCACTTCAGACAAGGAGTACCATTCATCACCCAGACTCATTCTGTGGTATTAACCACAGATGCTTCTCTCCTGGGATGGGGAGCTCACTTGGGAGTCCTCGCAGCACAGGGAGTGTGGTCCCCTCAGGAGTCTGTACTTTATATCAGCCTTCTGGAGCTCAGGGCAGTGTACCTGGCTGTTCAAGCTTCCTCTGACTCTGAACAGAAAAATGTGGTTCAGTTCAGGACAAACACCACCATGTGGTACATCAACAAGCATGGAGGCACTCGGTCTACGGCCTTGTGCATGGAAGCCACGAAATTATGGTCCCTGGCTTATTCCCTACAGACATCTTTGGTAGCAGTCCACCTTACAGGGAAGGACAATGTGCTAGCAGATGCTCTGAGCAGGATATTTCCGGTCCCTGGGATGAATGGTCCCTGGATCCCCTAGTAGTGTTAAAAGTAATTTTTCTCAAGATGGGGCACCCCAGAGATGGATCTCTTTGCAGCTCCAGACAATCACCAACTTACTCTCTTCTGTTGCAGACCCCAGTCTTGGGCTCAGTCCCCCTGGATGCTCTGCTTCTGGATTGGGAGGGGAAATTTCTGTATGCCTTTCCCCCTTTCCTCTGTTGTTCAAGGTTCTGGTCAAGATAAGGTCACAATCATACAAAGTGGTCTTGATTGCTCCAGACTGGGCCAAGCAGCCTTGGTATCCTCTGTTGCTGTCTCTCGCAGTCCATCTTCCCCTATCTCTTCCCAAGAAGCGTAATCTGTTAACCACCTCTCGGGAGGATATGGTATTCCGACCTTCGGTCTCTCAGCCTCAAGGTGTGGCTCTGAAGAGTTAGAATATGCAAGTCTGCATCTTTCTCGGGGGTTCTGGATATTCTCAAAACCTCTCGAAAACCTACCACCAGAAAAACTTATAATTCCAAATGGAAAAGATTCAGCATTTTGTGTTTCAGTAGAGAGATGTCTCCAGATACTGCTGATTTTGGCTACAGTTCTGGATTATAAGGTTCATCTAAATGGCTTAGATCACAGGCCAGCTATTCTGAAAGTACACTTGGCAGCTGTTTCTGCATTCCTGTCCGTGGGGAAGGCTTCCTCCCTGGCATCTCATCCTGTTTTCTGTACATTTTTTAAATGGTTGCTCCATACCAACCCTCCCTGTAAGGACCCATCTCCTGCTTGGGATCTTAATGTTTCTATTGCTCAGCTTGTGCAACCCCCTTCAAACAACATGAAGTCTTGCTGTATTCTGACTATATGCAGTTAGCCCCAGCACTTGAACTGCTCCGGAGAGTAAAGGGTTAACTCTATGCAGAGGCATAGAACGTTGAGCTTGAGCTCAGTTTGCAAACCTCTTGTCTATGGTACTCTGAAGTGTAACTGTCGGAGTCTTTACACCACCTAACTGTGAAGTCGCTCCGGAGATTCGTCCTGCGCTTCGGTTCGGTTACAGTACAAATCTGTTGGTTTTTCAAGCTGTTTTCTTCAAGAAATTCGGTATTCTTTCCTCTGTCTCGGTACCAGTAAGTGGTAGTTGTAGGTAGTGGTGTTTTTTTACAAGAAATTATTTTGATTTCAGTTTCTTACCGGTTGGTCCGGTGTGGAACCGAAGCCTATTCTATCTTTGTATTACTTGTTTGTGTGGTTCTTTCCAGTATTTATCAGTTCTTTAAAAAAAAAAAAAAATCTGATTTTTAAGATTTTTTTTTTTTTCTACCTGTGACTCTGTTGCAACCGATAAGGTTTTAGTTGCCTGGCTTAACCACTGTTTTGGATGACTTTCAGTTGAAGACATGTCTGAGAAACCCAAAACGAAAACCGGACTTACTGGGTTTCAGCACTGTGTACCGAGGTGTAAGGAGGCCTTTGCCAAGGCCGACCTTCACCTCGTATGTGTACTTTCTGGGGTTTGACCACCTCAAAGAAGACTGCCAAATATGCACAAACTTTCCCAAAGCCACTCTGGAAAAATGTTTTGAGTAGGCTAAGGGAGAGGGATGCCGAGAAGTCTGCTGACCCGGATGGCCAGCCTGGTTCGGTTATGGCCAAACCTGAGGAGGTGCCCACTGACCTGGGCGATACCTCTTTGGGCAAACGGAGAGCCGATTCTGCAGAATCTGTTCCGAGTAAACAAAAAAGAAAATCTGCCGGTTCTGATCTGACTCCCCATGGTCTGACCGCTGAGGAGATAGCGAAAGCGATTTCCATAGTTCAGTCTCTTTGCCCAGTTCTGACCGAACCGGTCTCTGTTCAAAGCAGACCGGTTTGGTCAGAAATGTGTGCTTCAGACATGGATCCTGAAGCTTACTACGAGGGCAGTTAGGAGGAGGAAGAGGATGAGGGCCTAGATGGGCCGGTAGAGCCTGACATCTCCCCAGACAGGCCTCTAATGTTTCTCCTCCCAGGCTTTCTGAGTCCTCTTCCCATTTCTTGTTTTACAAGAAAGTGGCTAAGACTCTTCAGCTTCCTATGGAAGAGGCTGAAAAGGATCAGGAAGAACCTATTTAGAAACGATGGATGTCTCAGAGTCAAAGAGGGTGTCTATCCCCTTAAAGAAATCCTTGGGGAAGCAGACCCCAAAATTTTAATTTCCTACATCCATACCTCCTGTGGAAAGAGAATGGACAGGAACTGTACCTTGTCAGCTCCTGGGACAGAATTCCTTACCAATCATAACAACCATGTTGAGGTAGTACAAGCTGCAGCCTGTGACAAGGCTAATTTTCCCCTGGCATCTCCCCCCGGCCCCCGACAAGGATTCCAGGAAAGTGGATGCCATGGCAAAAAAAAGCAGTACTTTGCATCCTCTTTGGGACTCTGACAAATACATGGCATATATAGCTGGGTAACAGAAATTTATGTGGGATACGGTTCTGGAGCTAGTTAAGAATGCCTCCCCCCACCTAGCCAAAAAGATGGAGCAAGTGGCTGCAAATGGTATAGAGGGCATCTAAAGTGCAATTCCACACTGCTGTTGACTCTAATGATGTCCATTCCAGGGTCATGGCTACATCTATCTCCATGAGGAGATTTGCTTGGCTTAGGTGTACCATCCTCTCACAGGATACCTAGGCTAAGGCCATGGATTTTCCTGTAACTGGTAATTGTCTCTTTGGCGATCAGAGAATTATATGAAAAAATGGATGAATACAAGACCATCTATAGGAGTGCTGTAGCAAAAGGAAAGGAGACTACTCCTCAGAGGCAGCAGTTTAGGGGCAGGCCTTTTCACAGGCCTTTTTACCAAGCTCAGGCCTCCTCCTCTTTCCAGCAGAGGGGGTTCTTTAGGGGAAGAGGTAGCCGTGGGGTGACTAGGACCCCATCAGCTACTCAGTCTACGCCCCCTGCCAAGCAGACACCCTGAGGTATCAGTCAGGGTCGCCTCCCCAATCCCAGTAGGGGGCAGGCTGGCTCTCTACTCCCAGGCCTGGGAGTCTATTACTTCAGACAAATGGGTCCTGGAAGTAGTGAGCCAGGGACTTGCTTTCAATTTCAAAAGGTTACCAAGAATGAGAGCAAGGTCCTTCAGTTCTCCCTCTCCCTTGGAGACAAAGGCCTTAGAGGCAGAAGTTTCCTCTCTTCTGCTTTTGCAAGCAGTAGAGAAGGTACCTCTCTGTCATAGGGGAAAATGACTGTATTCCAGATACTTCCTAACCCCCAAAAATACAGGGAAGTGGCGACCCATCTTAGATTTAAGGTACTTGAACAAACATTTGACAAAACCGAAGTTCAAAATGGTAACTCTGGGAGTAATTTTTCTCCCTCTGAGACCAGGAGACTGGCTAACCTCCCTGGATCTCAAGGGTGCCTACTTCCACATTCCTATCAGACATTCCCACAGAAAGTACCTTGGGTTCGGGTTGCCCTCAGGCCATTATCAATTCAGGGCCATGCCCTTCGGCCGAACATCTGCTCCAAGAGTGTTCACAAAGTGTCTTGCAGTAGTGATGGCATTCCTCAAGAGGCAGGGCATCCTTCTGTTCCCATACCTGGATGACTGGCTCTTAGTGGGCCAGTCCTCTGACCCAGTCAGGTCAGCCTTAGAGATCACCCAAAAACTTCTAGAATCCTTGGGGTTTCATTCTAAATCTAGAGAAGTCTGTTCTGGAGCCAGCCCAACTTCTCACCTTCGTATGGGTGGAAATGGATACTATTCAGGCAAGGGCATTTCTCCCTTTTTTTTCTGTCTGTGTCTCTGTCTCTCTCTCTCTCTGTCTCTGTCTCTGTCTCTGTCTCTCTCTCTCTCTTCTCTCTCTCTCTCTCTCTCTCTCTCTCTCTCTCTCTCTCTCTCTCTCTCTGTCTCTCTCCAGGGTTCAATCCTTGGTTACTCTGGCCTCCTCTTTTCATCCTCTAGTGTCTTGTCCAGCCAGATACTTTCTACAACTGCTGGGCCACATGGCAGCTTCCACAGCAGTAGTTCAGGGAGCAAGATTTCAGATGAGAGATATTCAGTTTCATCTCAGATCTTACTGGTCGCAGAAAAAGGACCCTCTCTTCAAACTGGTTCCAGTCTCACAGACCTTAGTCCAGGCCCTCCAGTGGTGGCTGGAGGAGGACAGTCTTCGTCAAGGGGTTCCCTTTATCAGTCAAGTCCCTTCTGTGACTCTCATCACAGACGCCTCCATGCTGGGCTGGGGAGCCCACTTAGATCATCTTACAGCTCAGGGAACCTGGTCTCACCAGGAGTCTCTTCTACACGTAAATCTTCTCTAGTTGAGAGCTGTCTTTCTAGTGGTGCAGATCAGAACATACCATACCACAACCATGTGGTACATCAACAAGCAGGGAGACGCTCTGTCCTCGGCCTTGTGCACAGAGGCCATTAAGTATGGTCACTAGCTTATTCCCTTCAGGTTTCCCTGATGGCTGTGCATTTCGCAGGGAAGGACAACATTCTTGCAGATGCTCTCAGCACGATTTCTCTGGGCCATCATGAATGGACCCTGAACCCTCTAGTTTTTCAAGTCATTTTCAAGAGATTGGGCACCCCAGAGATGGATCTCTTTGTAGCCCCAGACAATCCTCAACTTCCTCTTTATTGTTGCAGACCACCCCTTCTGGGTCCTGTCCCTCAGGATGCTCTTCTACTGAATTGGACCAGCAGGTTTCTGTATGCGTTTCCTCCTTTTCCTCTGATAGTCAGGGTTCTAATAAAAATCAGATCTCAGCCTTGCAAGGTGATCCTGGTGGCTCCAGATTGGTCCAGACAGCCTTGGTATCATCTACTGTTGTCACTGTCAGTAACACTGCCCTTGTGTCTTCCCAGGCAACACAATCTCCTCACTTCCTCTCGGAAGGATTCTGTATCCCAACCTTCAGACTCTCATGCTCAAGGCCTGGCTCTTGAAGAGCTAGAATATGCACATTTGCAACTCTCCCAGTCAGTCCTGGATATTTTAAAAGGCGGCAGGAAACCTGCTACTAGGAAGACTTACAACTCCAAATGGAAAAGGTCTGGGTTTTGGTGTTCCAGGAGGCATACTAAGCAAGAACTGGCTGATATTGCCACTGTATTGGACTATTTAGTGCATCTTAACAGTTTAGGCCTCTAGCCTACTACTCTCAAGGTACGTTTGGAAGCAGTATGTCTGCCTTCCTTTCTGCTGGTAAGGGCTCCTCCCTAGCTTCCCATCCAGTTTTCAAGAAATTCCTCAAAGGTTTGGTTCATGTCAATCCTCCCTTTAGGGAGCCTGCCCCTTCTTGGAATCTGAACATATGTATTGCTCAGCTTATGCAGCCCCCTTTTGAACCTTTATCTTCTGCTGAGCTGAAATACTTGATCTGGAAAACTGTTCTTGGTGGCCATTACCTCTGCCAGGAGAATCCGTGAATTACAAGCCTTATCAGTGGAACCTAATTTCATTCCCTTTCATAGGGATAAGGTGGTCCTCCGCACCAATATAAAGTTTCTTCCCAAGGTGATGTCACTTTCATCTGAACCAGTCTGTGTCATTGCCTGTGTTTTTCACTGATCATTCCTCTTCTGGGGAGAGGAGGTTACACAGTGTTGATGTAAAAAGGGCTCTTAGTTACTACATTGAGCATACTAAGGCTCATAGGAAGTACTGCTCTCAGTTGTTTCTCACTTGTGGTGAAGTGGGAAAGGGGAAACCTGCTACCAAGAGGTCTGTTGCCAGGTGGATTGTCTCTTGTATTCAATTCTGCTATTCTGAACTTGGGAAGGAATCTCCCTCATGCCTGAGGACTTATTCTACCAGAGGTACAGCTGCTTCGGTCGCAGCTGCTAAAGATGTACCTTTAGTGGACATATGCAAAGCAGCTACCTGGAAATCTTTTCACACTTTTACCAAGCATTACTCTTTGGACATCCAGTCACGAAGTGATGCTAGGTTTGGCATGGCTGTGCTGCAGTGCCTGTTCCCAAAATAGGTTCTGTAACTCCCTCCTCCAAGGTCGTACTGCTTGGTAGTCTGCATATAGTCAGAATACAGCAAGACTTCATGTTTTGAAGAAAGAATTAATCACCATAGTAATGTTTCTTCTAATGGAGTCTTACTGTATTCTGACCTCCCTCCCTTCCTTCCCTCCTGGAACCTAGTAGTTTTGGGATGTGGTGGGGTAGGCACAGTGCTGCACCCTAGAGGTGTACTGGACATGCCTGTACCTCTTCTTTTAGTTGTTTGAGCATTTTTAGTAAATCACTACCTGTTGGATTCTTTTTGGGTTTTCTCAATTTGAGTCTTTTGACCCTAAAACCTGTTTTTTTGCCTTTTGGCACACAATTTTTGAAACAATTTCTTATTTGAGATGGTTAGTTTAGTGCTCATAAGAATCTGACAGTTGCACTTCAGAGTACCACAGACAGGTTTGAAAACCGAACTTGAGCTCAACGTTCTATGCCTTTGCATAGAGTTAACAGATTACTCTCTGGAGCAGTTCAAGTGCTGGGGCTAACTGCTTATAGTCAGAATACAGCAAGACTCCATTAGAAGAAACACTACTATGGTGAGTAATTTTTTTCTTTTGAGTCTTTGGCCTCAGCTGAACTTGAGTACTTGACTCGGAAAACTGTGTTCCTGGTAGCCATTACCTCTGCCAGGCACATCAGTGAATTACAAGCTCTGTCAGTGGAGCCTGATTTTTATCTCATTCCATAGAGAGAAGGAGGTCCTTAGAACCAACAGGAGGTTCTTAACCAAAGTAGTTTCAGATTTTCGTCTAAATCAGTCCATGTCTCTCCCTGTGTTATTCATTGATCGTTCTTCTTCAGGAGAGGTGGTTCAGTGGCCTCAGCCCCACCATCTCCTCTGCCCCGACAATTGGGATGTTTAAAACTAGGCTCTGGGACGCTCTCACTACCAACAGCTCCTGTGACTGCCCAACTTAACCTTGTTTCTCCACTCCCTGCCTGCTCTAGTGGTCATCCCCCCTCCCTCACTGGATTCTACCCTCACATCTTGGTATACCCAGTGCTGCACTTTCACCCTCCCCCACCCTGCCTACATTCCTTCTCTCCCCCCATGACTCTGGCACTTCCTATCTCTTGTCTGTTTTCTCTGACAAATGCCACTGGCTGCCGTGCTTACAATGTTACCCTTGAATTGTATTAATCTGTAATCTGTTTGCAATGTCCACATTGTTGTAATGTCTGTCTTGATGTTCCCCATAATTTGTATTTCTCTGACGTGGAACCTTTGTAAAAAGAGCCTTGGCTCAAAGGTATTTGTAATCCTAGACTTGACAGATTTAAAAAAAATAAATAAATAAATTGCACAGTCTGGATGCTAAAGAGGGCACTTGCTACTATATTGAGCGCACTAAGGCACTTAGGTTTGACTGTCCTCAGTTGTTTCTCACTTATGGTGAAGTGGGAAAAGGTAAACCTGCTACTAAGAGAACTATTGCCAGGTGAATTGTATCTTGTATACAATTCTGCTATGAAAAGCTAGGAAAAATACCCCCCTCAGGCCTGAGGGCTTATTCGACTAGAGGTACAGCTGCTTCTCTGGCTACTGCCAGAGATATACCCATACTGGAAATGTGCAAAGCAGCCACCTGGAAAACAGTCCATACATTAACCAAGCTTACTCTCTGGATGTCCAGGCTAGGAGTGATGCTAGGTTTGATAGAGCAGTACTGCAGAGCCTATTCCCCAAATAGGTTCGGTCTCTCTCCTCCATGAAGGTACTGCTTGGTAGTCTGCATAATGTCAGAGTACAGCAAGACTTCATGTTGTTTGAAGAAAAAATTACTCTCCTTAGTAACTGTTTCTTCTAATGGAGTCTTGCTTTATTGTGACCTCCCTCCTTGCCTCCCCTCTCAGAACCTGATTTTTTGGGAAGTGGGTTGGTAGGTACAGTGCTGCACCTCAGTGGTGTACTTGGCACGCCCCCCCCCCCCCCCCTTTTAGAAATGGGGAGTGGGTTATGTTTATTTTTTGTAGTTATGTTGTTCACTACCTGGTTATTGTTTTGGGGTGCTCGACTGGAGTCTTTTGGGACCCAAAACATTTGGTTGCCTTTTGGCTACTTAATTTACGATTTCCACCTAGGAGGTATAGTTAGTATTAGCTCGTAAGAATCTGACGGTTACACTTCAAAGTGCAGCAGACCAAGGTTTAAACTGAGCTCGAGCCCAACGTACTATGCTCTGGCATAGAGTCAACACTTTCCTCTCTGGAGCAGTTCAAGTGCTGGGGCTAACTGCATAATGTCAGAATACAGCAAGACTCTGTTAGGAGAGAGACAGTTTCAAGGTGAGTAATTTTTTCTTCGAGCTAGTGCGCTAATTTCTGTTGCACACCTGCGCAAATTTCTGGAACCATTTTTTCTCTATTTCTGTTTAAACTTCGATATTTGAAGAGTAATCCCCCTCCCTTTCTGGGGAGAGACCCTTGATTTTACTATGCAGTGCGCTTTGCTGACAAGAGGTGTGGAGGTGGTTTCTGTTTTCCACTTCTGTGAAAAGAAAAAAAAAATCTCTTAAGGTAATTTTGATTTGGTTAGTTTGGCCTAATTCCCTTATCATGGCCTCTGTCTACCTCCCCCTCCTCTAAAAGTGCTGACGAGGGGACCTCAAGTTGACACAAAAGTAATACTGCAAGTCCCTTTGGGACTTTTATTATTATAAGAAGTCTGGTTCAGTAGTAGTATTTATTCTTTCCAAGCCTGTAATATGAAATTAGCAGGGTGTCTTCTACCCCTGCATAAAGGCTCTAGAAGGAGATTTCTTCTGACCCTCCTTCCTGAAGGACTTGGGGAGACATAAGTGGTTGACAGAGTTATGACCTCTGCATCTGAAATTTTGAGGTCTTGGCATTTATTCCAGACTTTACATTTCTGGACGTGTTCTTGGTCCCTTTGGGTCTGAGTAATCCTCTCCATATTAATCCGTACGCACAAGGATATTATTATTTTATTAAAATTCAGAGAGGATTTCTATATTGAGCTCCTCTCGGTACCCACTAACTACAGTCAGTCAGTCACCCTGGGGCTGATTCAGATACTGGTAACGCTGAGGTCTCTTTCTCTCTCACATGTCTATATTCAGCTGGTGGACTCCCTGGACTCTCCTAGAGTATGATGACTTCGTAGATCTGATGGGTTGCACTCCTCCAAAGAAATTGACAACTCTCTGAACTACAGGTAGGTTCTGGAAACCCCTCCTGTTGTTTCAGGGTGGACAAAAGCATTCGGAGGATACCAGCTCAGTAAGGGTTTTGCTGTTTTCTCTGTACTTTTCAGATCAAAGAGAGTTAGGGCAAGCAGCGGCCTGCTACTCTGCCCTTGTGCCACTGTCTGCTCTCACTCCAGAGATGGACTCTAGGTATCCCTAGATGGACTCTAGGTATCATGAGTATTTAAGAAAAAAGGAAAAAAAACTGTTGTGTTTACATCTATTAACAGTTTAGATGTATTCTCTCCTTGCTTTAGTGCTGCATCTTTGGGGCACTATGCACAGGTATTTTTTTTTTTTTGTTATTTTTTTAGCCAAGTGGCAGATATAAGGATAATGTTCTTATAACCTTTTGTCATAACGATACAGCTTCTAGAGTCTTGGCACAGGTTTCTTCCCCCAGGCTACTGCCTGTCTGAGAAGTTTCAGCCCTTTTGCTTGTGCTTCGGTGCAAACTTTGGTTTGTCCTCATGGAAGCATCTCCCAGTTTGGAGTTCAGACTGAAGCTGACATGCACGAAGGTACAAGTTTAACCCTCTGAGTTAACTCAGTTAAAAGAAAAGCTTTCAGTTTCCCAGAAGTTTGAGTAAGGGAGCTTTGGGTAAAGTTTATTTTCCCTTTAACCTTGTTTTTCCCTGTGCCAACACATTTGGATTTCTCCCAAATGTTAGTTTTTAGAGCACTAGAACCTTGTGAGGGTCAAAGTCTGAAGATGGTCTCCTTTCTCTTTGGAGAGTTTGACCCTTTTTCATTGCTATTATCTGAATCTTAAAGGAAAATTAGGAACAACAAATCATTCTGAACTACTAAATCCTAGATTCAGGATGATTTCCTTAACTCAGGTTTTTCATTTACATTTACAGGGGGACTGTCTAGTCTCCCTCGATGCAATCTATGTTCTCGGTTCCTTAGCCATGGGCTGTTCTCAGGCTTCTTCCTGCTGACGTCCATGCCTTCTAGACTGCCTCCAAAGTGTTCACAGATATTGGGTAAAAAACAGGTTGTATCACCAGGTCTCTGGTTAGGTGGGCGGTTTACTCTAGAAGACTGGGAATCTCTAGTTGCCCTCCGCAGAGGCTTGGCTACTCTTAGCCAACTCTACTGTAGTCTGTATCTCAAGTCTAAGGCTGACATGTTTTTTCCTTCAGCCTTGGGGTTTTTAATCTGCTAGGAAAAGTCCCCTAGCCAGCCAGAATTCGGCAAGTTTTACGGGGCAGTGCTCAACTCTTGGCAGGAGAAGGCTACTTCCCCTGTATATAGTTCATAATTTGGTCACTGGAATCCCAGGGGTCAGACCTCTAGGATGTCTACCGTTAAGTGATTCCTTCATAAAGCTTTAACTTTTCTACAAGCTCAGGACTGGTGTAGGAATCATTGAATCTCTGGCCTCTTCTTCTGTCTCTTCCTGCCCCAAAAACGTTGGTTACATAGGTTCTTTCAAGGCTGGTGCGCCTCCCTTCGGTGGGTTCCCTCAGTGGAGCCTGGATGCTGAGAGATTCCTTCCTCCACATCAGTATCTGGAATCTCAGATTTCCTTCTTCAGGCCTTCACTTTTCTTGGCCTAAGAGGTCAGGTTAGTTCAGATGAGAACAGATGATGCACCTGCCTGGTATCACACCCAACAAATTGTAAGGCAAGGCCTCCCAATTCTCCTCAGTAGCTACGAGTTTTATCTCTAGCCTATTTCTTTTGATGTGCCTTAGTGTCTCATGCTTCTCTCGGGCAAGGACAACACTTCGACAGTTTCTCTAAGATGTATTAGTCAGGGCCACCACAAGTGGACCCTCAACACACTAAGTCCTAGCCACATCGCTCAGGAGGTTAGGGCAGGTCCATACCTGATTTTTCACCTCCAGTGTGAACCTCTACTTTTCCATTTCCTGTTGCAGGCCCCGCTCTGGGGTCCTTCCAATGGAATTTTTCATTTTAGACTGGTCAGGGAAGTTTTCTCTGTTCTTCATATATAACTAATCTGTATCTAATCTTTCTTTCTAGGGACGTGGATATGTTCAATCCACACTTGTTGGCAGGTTCCTTGCCACTTTAAATGTTGCCAGAAGGTCTTCAAGCTGGCTCCTCCCACCCACCCGGGTGGGAAAACCCTTGGCTCTGCCCCATGACGCCAGATCTTCCTTACCACTTTGAAGCTCAAGTTCCCTCCTTTGCGCTCTGCGTTTTAGGCCTGGATCCACACTCTTGGGAATTTCTGAAACTAATTTTAAAATTTACAAGACTATGGTCTTTGTCTTCCCTTGTGGCTGCAATGGACAAATTGACTCCCAGCTTCCGTCGGTGCCTTTGTGGGCAGAAGATGTCCTGGATCGATCCGCACTCCATGTGCGTCTACTGCCTAGGGCTTGGACACGATTTGCAGGCCTGCAAATTGTGCAGGTCTTTTTCAGCTTCGGTCTTGTAGGACCGTGCTGCCAGACTACTTCTTTGGCGCCCCGAGAAACGGTACCCGCTGGTCAAGTCTGAATAGGCCCATTGGGTGGTGTCCGGTGGCGGGCTCCGAAGAGCAGTTGGAGCAGATGATCGCCCTTGAGGAGGAGGCGGCCCAGGCCGCTTCTTCTTACTCCTCAGCCGTGGCATTTATCTTGCTCTCCTTGGGCTCCTCCTACACTGCTTCTTTTTAAGGAGCTTTGTCAATCCCTGTCCACGAAGGGAGAAGGGTCATTGGGACATTCCAGTCAGTCCAGAAAGAAGGACTCTAAAGGTAAGTCCTACCATCTACATTCGTGGGAGCAGGAGAGTTCCTCTTCACCGGACCATCGACTCTCGACTTCGGTCGAGGTTGCGGCTGCGGCCACTGGCTTCACTGTGTCCCCGTCAGATCAGCCGGCGAGACATCAGTCAACGCGGTCGAGATTTTTCTCGACCCGTCAGATGGTTTGTCGCCTGAAAATGCCAACAACCCTTCTTCACTGGTTTCCCCCAGTAATTACGAGGACTTGCCTGTGCCTCCTGTCCCGAGGTCCCGGTTAGGTCCCTGCACGAAGGAGGGCGGGTTCCCCATTCCTCTTTGACCACCCTCGGAATCCCGAAGGTCTCTGTCTCTGTCCTCTTCCAGGTCCAGCTGGTCCCACAGGCGATCTCGGTCTTAGTACCATGGAGCGGTCGCCCTTTCGTCGTCTTCGGAGGATAGGCTCTGGCGCAAGTTGCATCGGTACTACGAGGACTTGATGTGGCAGCAGCTTTTACTGACCAGTAACAAGTAGACTCTGTCGCCTTCTCCGGCCATTAAGTGGCTGGCTGTCACCGGAGAGGCCGAAACAACCCTCGTGGTAGTAGAGTAGCCACCCCCAGAGCTGGTTGTTCAGCTGAAACCGGCTGCTCCACCCATTGTGGAAGAGCCTCCGCCTCCACAACCAAAGACTGGGGCTCCAACCAAGGATTCTCTGTTGGATCAGGGCTTGCTTCATAGGTTGTCGGTCACCCTCCCTCCCAATCGACCTCGGCAGGTGGAGGGTGGCTCAGGCGCTCAGCAACTGTTTACAGACTCCTCAGTCTGACAACTCCTCCCTGTTCTCCAGATCGATTGACCTGGAGTCTGCAGGAGGCCAGTCTGTGGACAAGAGCCCATCCTCGTTTCTGGGTATGCTTCGACTCCTCTCAGTCTACTGGGATGCAGCTCGAACCCGTCCAAAAACAGGGCAAGTATCCCCTTACGGAGGTACTGGACCGAGGGGATTCCCCTACGGAGGCCTTTCTGGTGGCCGAAGCCATTGTTGGCCCGGCCCTGGAGTTGTGGCAGCGGCCAGCATCTTGTCCTGTGCCTTTGGCCAGGATGGCTCGAAAGTACGCAGTCCCCACTGGTTGGTTCACTCTCAGGTTTCTCGGAGCACCCCTCTGCGGAGGGGTTAGCGACAGATGGCGTTCTGGGAACGCTCGGGATGTGGACAAACTGCCCGATAAGAAGTAATGCAAAAAGTTGGATTATTCGGGGCGGAAGGTTTACGCTGCTTCCTCCTTAGGCCTCCGTCAGGCTAGCTCGGCCGTTCTAATGGCACATTTCTCACACACCCTTATGGGCTCCCTGGATGAAGTGATTCCTCATCTCCCAGCTGACCTTCAGATGACTGTCAAGCAGGTGTGGGATTAGGGAAGGGTGGTGGCTAAATGGCTCCAAACTTCATTGGACATTGGTGACTCTTGTGCCCGGTCAGTAGTGGCCGCAGTGGCCATGCACCGCAGAGCTTGGCTGCAGATCTCCACCTTCACAGCGGACACCCAGCACAAGCTAGCAGACGTTCCCTTCCTGGGCACCGACTTTTTTTAGCCCCGGGGTGGAATGCCATCTAGAGGATTGAGAAGTCCATTGCCACCTTGGACCCTGTCACATCTGCCCAGAAGGACAAAAGCCACCCGCAGCAGCATAAGCGCTTTCGCCCTTCCACGTCTGCGGCACGTCCGGCCCAGCAACACCAGCATCAAGGCCTGCAGACTCTCACTTGGCACCCTAAGGCTAAGTCTACTGCTTAACTAGTAGGAAGCCTGGAGGCAAGGGTCCAGGAGGTCCCTCAGCGGGCCCTTCCTCCAAGCCTGGCCAGTGACTGGTTGAGGGGTGCTACCCCCAATCTCGTCACTTCTCCCCAGGTTCTCCCGTGAAGGGGACGGCACCACCACTTTTCTGCCTGGTCTGCTATCACCATGGACCGCTGGGTGCTAGAAGTGGTCAGCAGGGGTCTGCCTCTGGAATTCGAGCAGTTCTCCCCCTATCGAGCCGTTGCCTCACAGGGGGCTACGGGTTCCGCAGCTTCTCTGTCGGCTCGTCGAGCAGACATTGCCTTGCTCCTCAAGAAGGAGGTGATCAGCGAGGTGGCGCACCCCCATTCAGACCCAGGGATTGTGTCCGGGCACTTCCTGGTCCCAAAACAGACAGGGGCTGGCGCCCCATTCTCGACCTGCATGACCTGAACAAGTTCCTAAGGCCTCACACCTTCAGGATGGTCACTCTGGCTCAGATCATTCCATCCGTGGAACCAGGCGTGTGGTTCTGTTCTCTGGACCTTCAGGACACGTTCTTTCATGTCCCAATCCGTCCATCTCATCAGCGAGTCCTCTGCTTCTGAGCAGAGGGCTCTCTACAAGTTCTGGGCCATGCCCTTCGGCCTCTCTCCATCTCCTAGGGTCTTCACCAAATGCATGGCAGTGGTGACGGCATTCCTGCGGTGCTGAGGGGTCCGGGTGTATCCTTACCTGGACAACTGGCTGATTGCAGCCCCTTCCAGGTTGGAGGTGGAGCGGTCCAGGGTTCTGGCCCTCCAGGTCTGCGCTCAGATTGGCCTCCTCATCAACAAGGCCAAGTCTGAACTCGTGCCATCACAGGTGATTCAGTTCATTGGGGCAAAGCTAGACTCTCTTCGAGCCAGAGTCCGGCTCCCGGCGGACAGGGCTGAGGTCCTTTCCTCCTCTGCCCAGTCATTTCTGGTTGGGCAATTGCGTCCTGCCCAGGACTTCCTGCACCTCCTGGGCCTCATGGCGGCCTACACCAGCATGGTCCATTGGGCCCACTGGCATATGCGCCCTCTGCAATGGGGGCTGGCCAGCCAGTGGTCACAGCGCTCCGGTCCTCTGGACCAGCCGGTGACAGTGACCCAGGAGATGTGCGACGGCCTACAGTGGTGTCTCGTCCCAGCTCACCTGCAGGTGGGTATCCTGTTCATCAGCCCCGAGCAGACGGTCATTCTAACGACCAGTGTCTCTCTGATGGGTTGGGGTGCCCATCTGGGGGAGCTCAGAGCCCACGGTCTCTGGTCCCCTCGGGAGTCTCAATGCCACATCAACCTGCTGGAGCTTCGAGCGGTTTGACTAGCCCTCAACGCCTTCGCTTTGTTTTATACGGGCTCGGGTGGTTCCGGTCCAGACAGACAATGCCACGACCATGTTGTCTCTCAACAGTCAGGGTGGGATGCACTCCTTGCCTCTGTGCGAGGAGGCTCTTCACATCTGGTCTCTCATGATTAGCCTGGAGGCAGATCTCCTAGCCATCCATGTGGCAGGAGCCTCCAACAGTCTGGCCGATGCCCTCAGCTGGATAAACACTGCTTCTCACGAGTGGTCTCTCCTGCCGGAGGTGGTACAAGACCTGTTCTCCCATTGGGGCTACCCTCAGGTGGACCTGTTTGTCTCCAAGGAGAATGCGAAGCTGAGGCTGTTTCATGCCCACCCCCTTCAGCAGGGCTCATTGCAGGGGGATCCCTTCTCGAGGCCATGGACCCCGGGCCTATTCTACACCTTCCCTCCATTTCCCTTGATCCACAAGTTGCTTCTCAAGGTGAAGCGGGACAAGGCGCAGGTGATTCTGGTAGTCCCAGACTGGCCCCGCCAGTTCTGGTACCCAGATCTCCTCAGCCTCAGTTCCAGGCTCCTGAGGCGGCTTCCAGCCCGCCCAGACCTGCCCTCAATCAACAAGGGGAAGATTCTCCACCCGGACCTTCAATCCCTGCACCTGGTGGCCTGGTTCCTGAGCGGCTAGAGTTCCAGGCCTTAGGTCTTTCCGACAAGGTCGTCGGCGTCATTGAGGCATCCCATAAGGAGTCGACCAGAAAATGCTATGCCTTCAAATGGAAGAGATTCTCCATTTGGTGTCAGGACAAGGGGTTGGACCCTACTTCCTGTTCCTTGGCTAGCATTCTGGACTACCTGTGGTCCCTTTCTCAGCTAGGGCTTCGGTCGACAACGCTTAAGGTGCACCTGGCAGCCATCTCTGCTTACCGGGTGTGGGCCGGCAAGCAGTCTGTGACGCAGGAGAAGGTGGTCGGATGCTTTTTTTTTTTTTTCTCAAAGGCCTAGACCACATATCCCCTCTGGTGCAAGAACCTCCGCCTCCATGGGATCTACTGCTGGTATTGGCTAAGCTCATGGGCAAGCAATTCGAACCGATGCACAGGTGTGACATTTCTCACCTGTCGTGGAAGACCGCCTTCTTGGTGGCTATCACGTCAGCCAGAAGGATGGGAGAGCTCCAAACACTTTCCATTGAGTCTCCTTATCTGGTCTTCCGCAGGGACAAGGTTGTCCTTTGCCCCTACCCAAAATTCCTTCCGAAGGTGGTGTCGGAGTTTCACCTTAACCAGGTGTTGACTCTGCTGGTGTTCTACCCCAGTCACACCTCGGAGGCCAAATATAGGCTCCATACTTTGGACCCTAGAAGAGTGCTCTCTTATTATAAGGAGCGAACGGCTGAAGTTCGGGGAGAGGTTCACCAGCTGTTTGTCACCTACGCTGAAGCCGCACCTGGCAGACCTGCAGCCAAGCGGACGATAGGCAGGTGGGTCACCTCCTGCATCGATCTCTGCTATAGGTTGGTGGACATGGAGCCTTCCAAAGGGATAAGAGCTCATTCTACCCACCATACCGCTGCTTTGGTGGCTGCTTCTAGGGACATCCCTATCCAGGAAATCTGCAGGGCTGCTACCTGGAAGTCAGCAGTCGCCTTCATTTCCCATTACCACATTGACGTAGAGTCACGCTGGGATGCTGGTTTTGGGACCTCTGTTCTCCAGTCCCTATTCCCTAAGTAGGGGGTGCGTGCCTTGCCTCCCTCCTCCCGGAGAACTGCTAGGAGTCTGCCAACAAGTGGGGATTGAACAACATATCCACGTCCCTAGAAATGCAGGTTGCTCACCTGTAACAGGTGCCACTCTCAAATCCTATGCCTAAGTATCTCATCCACCCCACATTCCTAACAGAAATCTAGGACCTCCAAGCCTAGTTCCCTTAATCCAAGATGGCCCTGCCTATTCTCTACCTTGCCTATTCTGGCCTCCCTTTTGGCTGCCTACTTTTTCACCCCAATTTCTACCCTATTCCTTAATACCTCCTTATTTTTTATCATTTAGGTATGAGCTCTTACTTAGCGGAGACTATATGGGATTGTTGTCTCTTCTCATTTCAGTAAAGCCTATCATTATGTACCTTTGCATGTTAATTATGTTGACCGGTATGTATAGGCCCATATTGACTGGCACCTTCACAATGTGTGTGTTTTTTTTTTTTGTTTTTTTTTTTTGCACTGTTGTTCACCCGTAATTGTAATCTTACGAAGTGTATTGTATTGTATTGTATTGTATTGTATTGTATTGTATTAATGCCCAGGACCACCTTGAAAATGAGCTTGCTCAATGGTGTTTATGCCTGGTTAAATAAAGTGATTGATTGAACAGGAGTTCTAGGAGTGGTATATGTTGTTCATCCACACGACCCACCCGACCTCCCCTGCTTCGACGTGCAACCTGGCTTCCAGCGGGCTAGATCTGGCATCATGGGGCAGAGTCAAGGGTTTTTACCACCCGAGTGGTTGGGGGGAGCCAGCTTGAAGACCTTCTGGCAACATTTTAAAGCGGCGAGGAACCTGCTTACAAGTGTGGATGAACAACATATACCACTCCTAGAACTCCTGTTACAGGTGAGTAACCTGTATTCCCCCCCCCCAACCCGATTGCTAGAACCTGTCTAGCTAAGGTATCATCCAGTCACCATGTTCTTGGTGGCCCTGAATGGGGCGGAACAGTCCTGGTGTGTTATCTTATTTTTTAGCCAAGCAACCTTTCAGGCTGCTATCGTTTCTCTTACACAGGACTAGTGCCCCCAACTTCCAGACTCTCCTTCTCAGATCCTGGTTCTTGAAAGGCTAGAATCCCAGAGTCCCTGTATCCTAACAGCCTGCAAAGTCTATGAACAATCAAGAAATTTAGCACTAGGAAAACCTTTGCTTCTTAGTGGAGGCAGTTCTTTTCCCTGGTACAACATCAACAGCTTGGATTATTTTTCAATCCTTTTTCCTCTCCATGCTGGATTTAGTTCATATCTAGACCATTCTGCCTGGCGAACAGAACTAGTATTGGCCCTAATGTCTTGTTTCCTGTATAAACATAAGGTTTTCTTTCGTAATTATAGTATGGGCCTTTAGTCCTCATTCTTGGGAGTACTCCTGGCATTTACTCTTCCCTTTTTTCCATCAGAGAAGAGAAATTTGTCATCTGTCCATTACAAGGAGTTTTCTGCAAAGGGCCACCTCATTTCCAGCCCCTTTAAGGTACCAGATATTTTTCCTGTGAAACTCAAACCTGCATAGCCAACTTCAGCGAGTCCCTTTTGAACCTTGGTGATGCTGACCTAAAGTGACATAGAAGACATCCCTTCTCTCGGTGGCGGAGCCAGATTTAGGAGCATTTGGGGGGCATTCAGTCAATCATGGGCTCCACAATGGGCACTAAACAGAGAATAAAGATGGTGGTGGGCCACCACTACTCACACTGGGCAGCCAGGAGGGGCGACCGCTTCTCTGCCACTGCCTTCTCTGGTCATCTGTATGTCTGACAGTTGTCAGAGTTTCAGTTCCTTCATACAAGCCTTATCCTCTCATTCTTCTT
The DNA here is from genome assembly GCA_016271365.2 of Neoceratodus forsteri. NCBI lineage: Eukaryota > Metazoa > Chordata > Ceratodontiformes > Ceratodontidae > Neoceratodus > Neoceratodus forsteri. Next base: position 32,001,792 of record JADMNL010000039.1, on the reverse strand, counting down.
AAGGACAATTTAGTCCTCTGGATGGATAGGAAATTCCTTCTCAAAGTGTTCTATTCTTTCCTCCTTAAACAATCAGTTTCTCTGCCTGTATGGTTCTCTCAGTTCCTGTCTAGGCAAGCTCCAGCTGCTCGTACTGTACATAAATTAGTTCTGCTGGTCTTTTTAGAGCAGTCCCAATAGTTCAGGTACTGTCATTATCTTTTCTTCCTCGCCTGCGTTTTTGCAGAGAAAGAGAACCGGTGATGAAGAGTATTCTTCCCACAGGACTGTGTTCCTGTATTTCAATTCTGTTGCAGCAAGGCTGATGATCAGCCTCTCTCTGGCTTAGTGCCTATCTCCTTGAGAACAACTGCCTCTTTGGTGGCGTCCATGGATATAGATAGAGAGATAGAGAGAGAGATATATAGATAGAGAGAGATAGAGAGATTAGAAGTGTGCAGAGCAGTTAATTTAAATTCGGTTCTCACATTCGCTTAGCATTCTTGCTTAGATGTGTAGTCCAATAGAATACCAAATTTGGCAGGATGGTACTTAAGAGCCTCTTCTCAAATAGGTTTCTGTGCCCTCCTCCAAACTACACTGCTTTGAAGTCTGCACCTGTCTGTACATGTTGAAGAATTCCTGGGGTGAGAAAGAAAAATTACTCACCATAGTAATATTACTTCTTCCAGGGAATTCTTCAACATTATTGACGCTCCCGCCCATCCTCCCCATGAAACCTTTTCAGAAGGCTCTGTCTCAGGGTTTAAGCAAATTTGCTGTCGGATATTCATTCATTAGATTCAAAGTCTTTTTCACAATTGTGATTTACATGGGATGGGATGTTTATTAATAATAGTGTTTTGCCCCGTTGGGCACAATCTTGCATTTTTTTTTCCAGCTCCGAAATTAGTTCTGAGGTCCCTCAGACTGACTGTAGGCAGCACTTTACTCTAACTATTCTGATTGGCCAGTGCGTCCCTTATTTGCATTGTCTCCTCTCCGGGGCAGCTGAACTTGGCTGGCATACTGTTCCTGTCAATAATGCTGAAGAATCCCCTGGAAGAAGTAATATTACTATGAGTGAGTAATTTTTTTTCTTATAAAGCGCAATAAGACACTCCGGGGGGTGTGCATAGAAAATCTTGGTTTAGCATGAACTTACCGTAACAGTAGAGTCTTGAAGGACTCTTGCAGTAGAGCAACACCATTGGACTAAGTCGCCAGGCACCAGGACCTCACGGAAAATTTATAGCTAGCAGTCTATAACAGGAAGACCTCCCTCAACGTTGGCATGCCAACATCTGCCCTTAGTATAAAATGGGTGGTCCCCAACACCCACATCAGTTCTGCCACTGGAGACTTGTGAAGAGTGTGTGTGTGTGTGTGTGTGTGTGTGTGTGTGTGTGTGTGTGTGTGTGTGTGTGTGTGTGTGTGTGTGACACACATATGTGTGTGACAGACACACAAGGGAAGCCAAAATGGCGAACCATGGAGAAAAAGAACAGGGGGATGAAGGGAGGGAAATCTTGCCTAGTGCAAGAGCTCCTCTCGAAGATCTACTGCTATGGTAAGTTCTTGCGTAACTGCACTATATTTTGAGGGGACTCTTGCAGTAGACAACACTGTTAGGGCGGAGTCCCGAGCAGTGCCCAGAGGGAAATATAACACCCTGGGAGGAGGAAGCAAAGGAGGGCAACAACCTAATAGTGCTCAGAATCAGAAGGTTCACTGGCCCAGCTTCTGCTCCATGAACCCAAATATCATTCCTCTAGATAGAGGGAGAAATTCCTGAAGAGACAAAGGCGTGGCTCTGATGGCCAGCAGAAGAGAAAAGCCATAGGGGGGAAAACCCTGGGGATGCCAAGGGTGAGAATAAACTCACCAGAGGGAGTCGGGAAAAAAAGGAAGGTTCGCATCAAAAGGCGTACACCAAAAGATGCCTGGACTGGCAAGAGACCAGCAGGCAGCCCTCTTATCAAAAGTGGACCAATGAAGCCTAATGGCTATCAGACGCTTCTTGGAAAGGGAAGGCAGTTGCTGCTTCCTCGGCAGGAACAGGCTAGAAGAGGAGGTTAACCCATGCCCACAGGAGGAGCCTTCTAAACCACAGCCCCAGGGGGAGGGGGGAAACAGGGGGCCCCCTTCGAGAGGATCACCTCTGAGCAGAAAAAGTGGATGCCAAGGAGGCAAGCCCTAAAGGAATAAGGGGAGGAAGGACAATGAGGGAGCCTGCTCCCAAGGAAAAGGAGAGGACTCCTCGACAGAGGAAAGTCTCCTGGCTGACTGAAGCACAAGGAACATCTCCCTCCTTACCCCAAACCCCTAGGGAGTGGGGGTCTTAGCCCAACTAGCATCCCGCCTGGGGGGGGGGGAATTAGGAGAAACCCTGAGATGAGGGGTTCTGGCTCGAGTAGAAACACCCAGAGAGAGAGAAGGGGGGGGAAGAGGACTCCTCCCCACCCTAGACCAGAGTATGTCCCTTGAGAAGGGAGCAAGAGGTGAAATGGGGAAGAAAAATGACTGTGTCCCTTTTTTTTATTTTTTTAATCGCTCCCCTGTTTTTATCACCGCCCCAATGGGTGTGGCCCAAAAGAAGGCCCTGATGATAACTGAGGCATGCTGAATCAGGCACCCACATTAAGAAGGGGTGAAGGGCCTCTAAGAACTTCTTGTCCCTGCTCCACTGGGCTGCTTCTGATAACTGAAGAGCCCCAAAGAGAAGAGGGGCAGGGGGTGCAACCCAAACCTTCTATTCCACTGACTCTACTCATATGAAGGACCTTCTTGGCTTTCACCCGAATCTTATTTATTTTATTTTGAGGAACAAAACGGGGGGCCTAGCCCAGCTGCCACTGGCCTGAAAATGGAAAGAGAAAGGAGACCCACCTCCTTTCAAGTAAAGTCCTCAGAAAGGAGTGGGAGAGGATGTATTCCCAGACTGGGGAACGCATGCCTGCATAGGGCAACCCAACGTCGGCATGGCACTTCCGGACGAGATGCGGTGACAGAAGAAGCTAGTGAAAGCGGACATGGTTGGGAAAGAAAGAAGGGGTGGGGCTCACTGACAAGGAATGAGGCCCTGCCAACCTAAGGATAGAAGGGGGAGCCCACCTGGAAGGAGGGAGAGAGATGTCGGGGGGGGGGGGCCCTGGGGCACCATTTCCTTGGAGGTCTTTGGGCGAGAGAAGCCCTCTGGAGAGGGGGGGGGATCACCCCTCACCTGGAGGGTTGTAGAAACCAAGAGGTGAACGAGGCTGGTAGCTTCAGACCCAATGTTATCCAGAGGCCCGGAAGGACGGATGGGACCAGGCCAAGAAGTTGTAAATCAGCCCGACTGGGGTCTCCAAGGGGAGAAAAGGGAAGCCAAAATTTGGCCACCTGACAGAAAACTGGCAAAGCCTCCCTGATGCTGAGCACACTTGAAAGCTCAAAGGCCATGAAGGAGAACTGTAATGCCCCACTGGTGATGGATCCTCTGACGATACCAGGGGAGGCTGCCCAATAAATTCCTTCACAGAACTCTCTGGTATACCAGGAGAGGAGGGGGAAAAAGGCCAGCTCTGGTTGACTGGAGTGGGCCACAGGCCCACAATAAACCCATTGAGAAAATCAGGAAGGAGAGGGAAAAAAAGAGCTGAAGACACTGAATTAGAAAAAGGACTGAAGGGGCTCCCCTCAAACACCCCTCCCCGACACCTGGCTGGGAGAATGGCAGTGAGGGGATGAGGAGGGACCCTAAAGAGGGGTCAGATAGATCAGAAAATCCCATTGCTACCTCCTCTATCCTTTGGGTTTTGTGGGCTGGCGCCATCTTGGTGGGGGTTGCTCAGCGCTTGTGGAGAGACTGTCACCTAAGGCTGTGAGAAATGAGGTGATGGGCCCTGGTCCATGGACCCAAGGACAGAGGGCTTCCCCCGATGCCTGTAAGGCAAGCAGCTCACACATCTTCTCTAACAGAAGGACCCCGAAGGGTGGTTCAGGATGGAAACCTGGACTCGGGGGACCAGTGAAGTCAGGTGTGCTGTCAGACATACAGCTGCTGCTGCCCCCAAGCTGAGGCGTCCGCTGTATTGTAGGATGCGTGGAGGACATGGAATCCCACGCTGGAAGAGGAAGAAAGGACCTGTTCCAACTGGGACTTGGCTAGGGAGTTTGGCAGTGACTGGAGTAAATCCCCCACCTGGTCCATCCAACAGAGACCGTCGATGCATGTCCGTGTGTGCGAGATAGTTCTGGGCATGCAAGGCTAATGTAGATGAAACACAGATCCTCTTTACCAGGGAATCCAAGTGTTTGGACTCCTGTCTGGAGGATCCTCACTCCCGAGGCCTCCGATAAAATTGAGATGTCTGCCTGGGGGTGGGAGGCAGAGTGGGGCTTGCTGTCCAGGGCACGGTATAAGCGATTGGCCTTCTTGGAAGTAGAAGGAACCAACGCTGGCTGCTGCCACACAGTAGACGTAATATCATGTGAAACCACTAAAAGAGGAATGACCACTAACAAAACCTTGGGGAGATGCAGATGCTTCGCCAACCTGCAACGTTGAGGGTCCTGCTCTTCAGTGTGCCAGCCTTGAGAGGTCCGCATTACCTTCATGACCCCTAAGAATGAAGGGGACTTAGGAATGTCCTGGACCCACACCTCCTTTGGGGTAAATAAAGAAGGGAACCGGGAAGCTTCAAACACTGAGGTAACGAGCACCAAGCTAGTGGACTCAGACGAACGCCGCTGGGCCATTGAGCAGTCTAGTCGAGGAACGTCTTGGTGGCGGAAAGATCCCCTGTATCTGGAGGAGGAGCCCCTTGAGCTGATGAGGGATCCCTGGATTGAGAGGGTACCGATCTTTGTGCCACCTGGACTGAGACCTGACGTTGGGGTGACGCCCACCAGGCATTGAGAAGCAGGCTGTAGTCTGCTGATGTCCGGCGTAAAAAGGTCGGGATATAGGAGCAGCCCAGGTAAAGGGGCTTGTGACCGCCTGGAGGATTCGGGAACTGAGAAGAACCTTGCGTGGTGCCTGGGGCTAAACTTTATGAGACTTCTGAGAGGGGTCCTGGAGCACCACTCAAATTACCACCCAAAAGTAGAGGCTGAGCGGGCAAATGCCCTGAAAGCCCATGCCACCTGGCCTGGTAGGGAGATCCGAGGGAGGATCATGAAGCGGCAGAGCCAGAGGTGCCTCATTTGGGAAGTCGGTGGAACCAGACATTGAATGATACGACTCTGGATCGGGGGGTAGGATCGGCAGACAGCATCCCAACCCATACCTGGTGGGGGGGAGGTCCCAGAACAAGGACCCACCAGTGGCGGAGTCTGAGACACTAAGGGGGGGGCTCCTTTAAGGACAGCTGTGACCCAGAAGGAGTGGGCGACAGGGGGCATTGGTCCAAAGGACCCATGCGAGATCCTGGTCTGGGGTCTGGTAAAGTCACCAGGGCAAGGTGGGCACCAGAAGAGGAACTGGTATACAGGGGATTGGCCATGCCAACTGGCTGAGGACCTGAGCATTGGGGGCACAGGGAGGGAGGAAAGATCTGAACCCACACCGAAGCTGCCCGCCATAGAGATAATGACTGGGAGTGCAGTCCCCAGAAGCCCTGAAGGAAGGACTGAGGTGACCATAAGAAACAACCCCCCCTCCCCCGAGGGGGAAGGCTCAGGATGGGTTGTGGCTCCCGGAAAAGAGGCTGTGGCTCCAAAACTGACCATTCCCGGTCATTAGATTTTTTTTGCGTTTTTCTTCTTCATTGAGGCAGATTCCTCCCAGAGAGGCTTCCAAAGTAGAACTCTTCGCCTGCTGCTGTTTGTCCATGGTGACCAATTTTATTTGGAGATGGGTCTCCAAGATCTTTGGCGTCTTTTCCTGGTTACTTGGAAGTTCTGGCAGGCCTGTCAAGCTTCGGTGTCATGGTCTGGGCCTAAACGGATGACGCACGAGGAATGGCCATCCTTTCTGGTAATCTACTTGCCACAGACGCATTTAGACTTGCAGGAATCCATTTAAGTCAGAGACAACATGCTGCCGACGGAAACATTAAACTAAATTTAAGGACAAAAGGTGAAGAAAACTGGTCAAAGGCGATCAACAGAAGCTACAAACCATGAGGTCAGGAGCACACAAGTCAACTCACTGGAAAAGAACTGAGGTGGTTGTGGGAGACCACCCCTTTTATACTAAGGGTGGACATCGCCGTCCCGACGTTTGGGGCCGTCCCCTTGTTATAGACTGCTAGCTAGAAATTTTCTGTGCGGTCCTGGCGGCTTAGTCCTAGTGTCTACTGCAAGAGCCCTCTTGAAGTAAGATCAGATTTTACTGCACTTCAGGGGCTGAAGACACTCAGTCTTTGGCCTTGTGCCTCACCATGTACATGGGTGTGTGGTAAAATCTGTTCTAGGAACGTGGATATGTTTAATCCACACTGTCTGGAAGGTTCATTGCCGCTTTAAACCTTGCCGGAAGGTCTTCAAGCTGGCTCCTCCCACCCACCCAGGTGGTAAAACCCTCGACTGTGCCCCATGACACCAGATCTTCCTTACCGCTTGGAAGCTCAGGTTCCCCTCCTTAGCACTCTGCGTTTTGGTCTGGATCCACACTCTTTGGAATTTCTGAAACGTATTTTAAATTTACAAGACTTCGGTCTTAGTCTTCCCTCACCGCTACGATGGACAAATCGACTCCCGGCTTCCGTCGGTGCCCATGTGGGCAGATGATGTCCCGGACCGATCCGCACTCCACGTGTGTCTACTGCCTGGGGCTTGGTCATGACTCGCAGGCTTGCGAACTGTGCATGTCCTTTTCGGCTTCAGTCTTGGAGGACTGTGCTGCCAGACTTCTTCTCGGGCGACCCGAAAAATTGTATCCGCCGGTCAAGTCTAAGGAGGCCCAGTGGGTGGTGTCCGGCTGGGGGCTCCGTGGAGCAGCTGGAGCAGATGATCACCCTCGAGGGGGTGGCCCAGGCCGCCTTCTCCTTCTCCTTCTCCTTCTCCCTCCTCCTCTATCCCGCTCTCCTTGGGCTCCTCCTACACAACTTCATTTAAGGAGCTTTGCCAGTCCCTCTCCACCAAGGGTGAAGGGCAATCGGGACATTCCATTTGGTCCAAGAAGAAGGACTCCAAGGGTAGGTCCCACCATCGACATCCGTGGGAGTGGGAGAGAGCCCCTTCTCCGGACTGTCGAGACTCTACTTCGGTCGAGGCTGCAGCTGCAGCCGCTGGCTTCACGGTGCACCCGTCTGGTCAGCAGGCCAGGACATCCGTCTACGCGGTTGAGATTTTTCTTGACCCGTCAGACGGTTTGTCGACTGCAGAAGCGGACAACCATACTTCATCGAATTCCCCCAGTGGAAACTGAGGACTTGCCTGTGCCTTCTGTGCCAGAGTCCCTGGTCAAGGTCCCTGTACCGAGGTAGGAGTTGGTTTTCCCCGTCCCCTCTCTGACCCGCCCTCAGAACCCCTCGAAGGTCTCTCTCTGTCCTCTTCCAGGTCCAGCCGGTCCTGTCGATGTCTGCAATCTCGGCACCATGGAAAGCGGCATCACCGTTCTTTCTCGTCATTCTCTTTGGAGAATAGGCTCCTGTGCAAGTTGCGTCGGCGCTACGAGGAGTTAATGCAGCAGCAGCTCTTATTGTCCAGGAATATGCCGACTCAGTCGCCTTCTCCGGCCATTAAGTGGCCGTCGCCAGAGCGGCTGAAACAACCCCTCGTAGTGGTCGAGGAGCCAACCCTGGCACCGGTTGTTCGGCCGAAACCGGCTGCTCCGCCCACTGTGGTGGAACCTCTGCCTCTACAACCGAAGACTGGGGCCCTGACCAAGGATTCTCGGTCGGGTCAGGGCTTGCCCCACAGGTTGTCGGTCACCCTCGCTCCCGATCGACCTCGGCAGGTGGAGGGTGGCTCAGGCACCCGGCAGCTGTTTGCAGACTCCTGAGTCTGACGACGACTCCTCCATGTTCTGCAGGCCACTTGACCTGGAGTCTGGGGGTGGCCAGTCGGTGGACGAGAACCCATCCTCGTTTTTAGGTTTGCTTCGGCTCCTCTCGGAGTCCACCGGAATGCAGCTTGAACCAGTTTCAAAACAGGCCAAGTATCCCCTCACGGAGATGCAGAACCGAGGGGATTCCCCTATGGAGGCCTTTCCTGTGGCCGAAGCCATTGTTGGCCCAGCCCTGGAGTTGTGGCAGCAGCCAGCATCTTGTCCCTCGCCTTCCGCCAGGATGGCTCGAAAGTACACAGTCCCCACCGGTTCACTCTCTCCGGTTTCTCTGAGCACCCCTCTGCGGAGGGGTTAGTGACCGATATCGTTTTCCGGCGCTCCGGGAACGCTCGGGATGTGGACAAACTGCCCGGTAAGGAATCCAAGAAGCTGGATTACATGGGGCGGAAGGTTCATGCTGCTTCCTCCCTAGGCCTTCGTCAAGCTAGCTCGGACTTTCTAATGGCACATTTCTCACACGCCCTTATGGGTTCCCTGGATGAGGTGATTCCTCCTCTCCTGGCTGACCTTCAGATGATGGTCAAGCAGATCAGGGAAGGGCAGTGGCAAAACAGCAGCTCCAAACTTCGTTGGACATAGGTGATTCTTGTGCCCGATCAGTAGCGGCTGCAGAGCTTGGCTGCAGATCTCCACCTTCACGGTGGACACCCAGCACAAGCTGGCAGATGTTCCCTTCCTGGGCACGACTTGTTCGGGCTGGGGGTTGAAGGCCATCTCCAGAGGATCAAGAAGTCCACTGCCATCTTGGACTCTGTCACGTCTATCCAGAAGGACAAAGGCTGCCAGCAGCAGTGTAAGCCCTTTCGCCCTTCTGCCCCTACGGCACATCCAGCCCAGCAGCACCAGCAGGCACGCAGTTGGCACCCTATGGCCAAGTCTGCCCCTTCCTCCAGTAGAAAGCCTGGAGACAAGGGTCCATGAGGTCCCTCAGCGGGCCGTTCCTCCAAGCCTGCCCAGTGACTGGTTGAGGGGAGTCTCCCCCAACCTCGTCACTCCTCCCCAGGTTCCCCCCATTGGGGGACAGCTCCGCCACTTCTTTTCCACCTGGTCCACTATCACCACGGACTGCTGGGTGCTAGAAGTGGTAGGCAGGTGTCTGCCTCTGGAATTTGAGCAGTTCCCTCCCTATTGAGCCGTCTCCCCACGGGGGGGGGGCGACGGGTTCCACAGCCTCTCTGTCGGCTCGTTGAGCAGACATTGCTTTGCTCCTCCAGAAGAAGGTGATCAGCGACGTGGTAGACCCCCCTCCAGACCCAGGGTTTGTGTCCAGGTACTTCCTGATCCCAAAACGGACGGGGGCTGGTGCCCCATTCTCGACCTGAACAAGTTTCTAAGGCAGTGCACCTTCAGGATGGTCACTCTGGCTCAGATCATTCCATCCTTGGAACTAGGCGTGTGGTTTTGTTCTCTGAACCTTTAGGACAGGTGTTTTCACGTCCCAATCCATCCGTCTCATCAGCGATTCCTCAGCTTCCGAGCAGAGGGATCTCTTTACGAGTTCCGGGCCATGCCCTTCAGCCTCTCTCTCCAGCTCCCAGGGTCTTCACCAAATGCATGGCAGTGGTGACAGCATTCCTGCAGCAACGAGGGGTCTGGGTGTACCCTTACCTGGACGACTGGCTGATTGCAGCCCCCTCCAGATTGGAGGTGGAGCGGTCCAGGGATCTGGCCTTCCAGGTCTGCTCTCAGATTGGCCTCCTCATCAACAAGGCCAAGTCGGAACTCATGCTATCGCAGGTGATTGAGTTCATTGGGGCAGAGCTCGACTGTCTTCGAGCCAGAGCCCGGCTCCTGGCGGACAGGGCCGAGGTCCCCTACTCCTTTGCCCAATCATTTCTGGTTGGGCAATTGCGCCCTGCCCAGGACTTTCTGGGCCTCGTGGCAGCCTTCAACAGCGTGGTCCGTTGGGTCCACTGGCATATGTGTCCCTTGCAGTGGGGGCTGGCCCACCAGTGGTCACAGTGCTCCGGTCCCCTGGACTAGCCAGTGATGGTGACCCAGGAGATGTGGGACGGCCTACAGTGGTGGCTTGTTCCAGCTCATCTGCAGGAGGGTATCCCATTTGTGTGCCCCGATCCGACGGTCACTCTGACTACCAACGCCTCTCTGACGGGTTGGGGTGCCCATCTGGGGGAGCTCAGGGCCTACGGCCTGTGGTTCCCTCAGGAGTCTCGATGCCACATCAACCTGCTGGAGCTCCGAGCGGTGCGTCTAGCCCTCACTGCCTTCGTTCCGTTTGTATGGGGTCAAGTGGTTCAGGTCCAGACTGACAACACCACAACCATGTACTACCTCAACTGACAGGGTGGGACGAACTCCTTGCCTCTGTGCAAAGAGGCTCACTGCACTTGGTCCCTCGTGATCAGCCTGGAGGCGGATCTTTTAGCCATCCATATGGCAGAAGCCTCCAACAGTCTGGCCGATGCCTCCAGCCGGATAGGTGATGCATCTCAGGAGTGGTCTCTCCTGCCGGAGGTAGTACAAGATCTTTTCTCCCATTGGGGCACCCCTCAGGTGGACCTGTTCGCCTCCAGGGAGAGTGCAAAGCTGAGGCTGTTTCATGCCCGCCCCCCTCAGCAGGGTTCACTGCAGGGGGATGCCTTCTCGAGGCAGTGGACCCTTGGCCTCTTCTGCGCCTTCCCTCCATTTCCCCTGATCCACAAGGTGCTTCTCAAGGCAAAGAGGGACAAGGCGCAGGTGATTCTGGTAGTCCCAGACTGGCCCCGCCAGTTCTGGTACCCAGATCTCCTTAGCCTTAGCTCCAGGCTCCTGAGGCGGCTTCCAGCCCGCCCGGACCTGATCTCAAGTGAACAAGGGGAAGGTTCTCTATCCAAACCTTCAATCCCTGCACCTGATGGCCTGGTTCTTGAGCGGCTAGAATTCAAGACTTTGGGTCTTTCCAACGAGGTCCTCAACATCGTCGAGGCGTCCCGTAAGGAGTCGACCAGAAAATGCTACACCTTCAAATGGAAGAGATTCTCCATTTGGTATCAGGACATGGGGTTGGACCCTTCTTCCTGTTCCTTAGCTAGCATCTTGGACTACCTGTGGTCCCTTTCTTAGCTACGGCTTCGGTCGACTACCCTTAAGGTGCACCTGGCAGCCATCTCTGCTTACCAGGCGCAGGCTGGCAAGTAGTCGGTTGCGCAGGAGGTGGTGGTTGGGCACTTTTTCAAAGGCCTTGATCGCATATGCTCTCCGGTGCAAGAACCTCCACCTCCATGGGATCTACTGCTGGTATTTGCTAAGCTCATGGGCAAGCCATTCGAACCAATGCACAGGTGCGAGCTCTCCCACTTGTCGTGGAAGACCACCTTCTTGGTGGCTATTGCATCATCCAGAAGGATGGGAGAGCTCCAGGTGCTTTCCATCTAGTCGTCTTATCTGGTCTTCCACAGGGACAAGGTTGTCCTGCGCCCCTACCCGAAATTCCTTCCGAAGGTGGTGTTGGAGTTTCACCTTAACCAAGTGTTGACTCTGCTGGTGTTCTATCCCAATCACACACTCGGAGGCCGAATATAGGCTTCATACTCTGGACCCTAGAAGAGCGCTCGCTTATTATAAGGAGCGAACAGCTGAAGTCCGGGGAGGGGTTCTGCAGCTGTTTGTCACCTGCGCTGAAGCCACCCCTGGCAGACCTACAGCTAAGCAGACGATAAGCAGGTGGGTCACCTCCTGCATAGATCTCTGCTATAGGTTGATGGGCATGGAGCCTCCCAAAGGGATGAGAGCTCATGCTACCCACCATACCGCTGCATCGGTGGCTGCTTCTAGGGACGTCCCTATCCAGGAAATCTGCAGGGCTGCTACCTGGAAGTCAGCACACACCTTTATTTCCCATTGCCACATTGACCTTGAGTCATGCCAGGATGCTGGTTTTGGGACCTCTGTTCTCCAGTCCTTATTCCCTAAGTAGGGGGTGCGTGCCTTGCCTTCCTCCTCCCAGAGAACTGCTAGGAGTCTGCCAGACAGTGTGGATTGAACAACATATCCACGTCCCTAGAAATACAGGTTACTCACCTGTAACAGGAGTTCTAGGAGTGGTATATGTTGTTCATCCTCATGACCCACCCAACCTCCCCTGCTTCGACGCGCAACCTGGCTTCCAACTGGCTAGATCTGGTGTCATGGGGCGGAGCCGAGGGTTTTACCACCTGGGTGGGTGGGAGGAGCCAGCTTGAAGACCTTCCGACAAGATTTAAAGCGGCAAGGAACCTGCCAGACAGTGTGGATGAACAACATATACCACTCCTTGAACTCCTGTTACAGGTGAGTAACCTGTATTTCCACGCTCACCCCATTCTGTCTTATTGCCTACCTCTCATTAACCAGAGGGAAAAGATACCTAAAAGGTAATGGTTGACTGCTTTTTAAAAACTTTGTTGTTGGCAGTAGACTACCTCTTTTTTAATGACTATGTTCAGTTCTGAACCTCAGTTACAAACTTTTTACAGGCGTCTGGGCCATGAGACTTGAGACAAGGCTGGTTTTATTAGACAATGTCGGATGCATGACAACGTTTACCATACTTTTACATCCTAAAGATTATGCCCTCCTGAGATCAGAACCCCTAGCAGTACATGGTTTGGATGCTGACGAGGTGTTTTGACGGAGTGTCCAGGCACTTTGTATGGACACCCTGTCAAACTTTGGATTTCCATTAGATGTTATAACCCTTTTCCAATCTCTTTATGAGGCACCTCAGGCTTACAGTGGGGTGAATGGCATCCTGTCTGACCTGAGTGACTGACTCTGCAGGGGTGTCCATTCTTGTCCCTTTTTAATTGGCACTTTATATAGAGCCCCTGGCCCAAACCAAACAAATAGCTGCAGACCTCGAGGGAGTTCCACTGATTGGGAGAGACCACCGCATTGGCTTATTTGCCAGTGTTATTTTAACTGTAACCGTAATATCCCCAGAAACTTCAGTTCCTAAGGTGTGGCAAATATTGGATGATTTCAGTAATTTATGTGGGTTTACATTAAATATTCTGAAAACCAGCCGGCCCGGTGGCGCTGAGGTTGAGGCGCTGGACGCCACACCTCGCGCTACGCCGGCTGCCTGGGTTCAGGAATGAGCCTGGGTCGTCAGGGGTCTGCAATGGAGGACTAGGATTGAGTGTCGGGAGACAGCTCTTCTAGTCCTGGGGAAGGCTGGGGAATCCACACTGCACTGCGGCGACCCCTGGGGATGCCCATGGGTACTACCTACACTGGTGTGACTGAGGCGGAGGCCGCGGCAGGCGTCTGCACGCTTGCGTGCATGAACGTGCGTCTGCGCTCCCAGTGGGAGGAAAACGTGGAAAATGGCGGGCGGCGACTGTGCAGCCTGATGGCCGTGACTTGCATCACTGGGAGGACTCTCGTGGAATTGCACTGGGGGGGGGGTCTGGAGCCGGTCTGGCTGGATAGGGTATGGAGAGACCCTCCAGCGGGTCGGCGACTGCCATGCCGGATCCCTCATCATGTGAGTGAGCCTAGTGCTCTCCCGACAGGCAGGGCCAGCGGCTGGATGCCCCCGCCGGTAGTCGCCGCAGCAGGCAGATAAATAAGAATAAAAAAAAATATATATTCTGAAAATGAAGCTTTAACATATAATTTCACCCCTTCCCAACCCATAAATAGGTATCTAACTATATGGTGGAATGCAGGGTCTGTGAATTATCTTGGAATTCAATTGATGAAAAACCCTGACCATTTAGAGCTCCTAAACTATGAGCCCTTAACTAAAGCAATTGATCTCTATCTCTCTCTAAATTGGAATACAGTCACCCCATACAACAAAATACTATATAGCAGGTTCAATTTTCATATGTTCTATTTAGCACAGTTCAACCTGCTGTACATATTCGCACTAAGTAGAATATGCGTGTTAGGATGGGGTAAATAGGCTGTAGTTATGTCTGTACCCTTCTACCTCGAGTTTGCCCCACAGTAATCAGTAATCGAGATGAGAATGTATGCACAGCATCTGGAATCGGCAGTCAGGAACGAAATGGTGAGAGTAGGGTTGCCATGTGGTTTGGCATTTTACTTCCACAGTAACTACACTCTGCTGTGAGCTGTCCTCCTACTTAGTTTTGCTGTCTGGACAAGAGCTTTGTGTTGGGACTCTGGAGCAAGAGCAGTTAGCATTTTGGCTGGCAAATGCAGTATGCCAGAAAGTATGGACCGCATCGGGAGTCTGGACCAGGGTCGAGTGGAGTAAGGGGACGGGAGACTGCATCAGGAGGGGGTTGGCATTTTAGAGAGAACAGCAGGGGTGAAAAACAAAAATGGAACAGGTAAAGCAATACCACTTGGCATTTTGACTAGCACAGCAAGACCACTCTTTATTGTTTTTAACTTTAATGAACAAAAAGAGGATACCAGCAGTTCAGGAGTGAGGCAGTGAGAGTAACTGAAAGAGTTTTGTGGAGGCTTGCATCAGTCATAGTGATGTGGTTTCAGACGATCACCAGGTGGTACTGGCAAACTTGGCTTGCTATGTCCTGATTATTTTTGTTTTCCAGTTATTTTCGCTGATTTTTGTAAATAGCGAAAATAAATGGAATGCGAAAATAACCTTCTATGCAGTATCTTTCGTAGCCTGTTGTATTTCTTGCAAACTCTTCCTTTGGTGCCAGAAGCATCTTACTTCCTTCACTGGGATAAGGTAATCTCTCGATTTTATTTGGGCAAGGGGCAGACCGTGTATAAAGTACTAAAGTTTACAAATACAAAAGGAGAAAGGAGTGCTCAGTCTCTCAAATGTTAAGTTATACAGCGGAACCCGCTTAAGTGCAAAATTTTAAGTACAAAAATAAAAAATGGTACCCCCCCCCCATCCTTGTGCAACCGGTGTCCAGAAGCCCTTTACATATGGGCCTTCCAAAAATAGGTACTGCATCTCCTGCCTGCTGTAAGGGGCATGCACCTCTCAAACTAAAGCATTCCTCAGTATTGTTATGCTTAGGATTGTCCTGAACCCCGAGCTGTTTATAGCAACTAGGTCACAGGGCCTCTCACATCGAGCTGGGACTCATGGATCAGTCGATTTGCTACAATTTGGGCCTGGCCCACAGAGAGTCATGCCATAAAATCAGGCTTAGTAGAAAACTGAGTTCCAACAATACAGTGGTATGCTTTTCCTCAAATCCCACTGAAGACTGTTGGAGAGTACCGTATATCCACTTATTAACTTTTGCTGTCCAGTTTGGGGAGGGGTGATGTCCCAGGAATCTACTGCTTGGCAAACTTGAACCATCGCGCTCCTGTTGTGGAGTGGAGCCAGCCAGTGTAAGACCCACAAGGCTCAGTGTTTGGAAGTGTTCTTTAGAACTGGACTAAAATTATGCACTGGAAGAAGAAAGTGCTATTAGAGTATCCGTACTTAAAGAGCTCCTGACCTTAGCTGGATATCTACTTTAATTCTGTGCTGTATGCCATTCTTGTTGGTTTACTGTTAATGACATAATTAAAACATGGTTTTATTGATCTTATCTAAATTATTCCCCCTTCACTACCTGCTCGTTTTTTCCTACCAATTGTTTATCGCTGGCCGGTTGGGTTGTGCATGACGTCATTTGTAGGTTTTCTGACAGGTGCCGCTAAGCCCCAACTGCTGTGTTTGTCCCTGTTCATTGTGTGAATCTCCTTACGGTGATTTTGTTTTACAGCTCTTGCCCTGTACATATTTTGAAGCGCGTTGCAAGTGGAAGGCTGCCACAGTTCTCCTTTATCTGGAAAATGTAATACATGGAGCAGTAATGATGGCACTCTGCATGGATTGTGTACTGAGGGGCAGTGAGACAGGTTCTCATCGGTGGTTGCATGGGGCGGTGGGATGGAACTCTCGCCCTGTATTTGTTGTGAGCTGTGTGCATGACGCTACTTTTACTTACTGATACAGTAACTGAAGTGGTGTGTTTTTTTTTTTTTGGTTGTTGTTCCTTCATGGTTCAGCCACTGTGATCACACACAGCTCGCCACAAATACAAGGTTAGAGTTCCGTCCCACCACCTCATACAACCACCGATTGAGAACCTATCCCCTGGCCCCTCAGTACACGATCCATGCAGAGGTGCCATCTCATTTTTTAGTATACCATCACTGTGATGAATAGCCAATCTGCTTGTTATTATTTGTATTATGTTTGTGATACAATTATGTTTCTTTGAATTTCTGCTTGGGAAGTATGGTAGTCCACACAAGGCATCGTGGGACCTTGGATTTCAAAAAAATACTGTTCTCCCTCTGAGTGGGAAATCTAATTAAGAGCTTCCTTAAGATACCAGGTTGTAACAGATTGTAAAAGCTGAATTCCAGGGACTATAATAAAACCAGGTTGTATGGGTTGTAAACCAGCTACTTGTATGAAGTATTGCATTTTATGACCTATTAGGAGAAAAGCAACTTCTGACAGATACCTGTGAGAATCTTCACACAAATAGAAGAAATAGCTGTCGGGAAGTTCCTCTGAAGATCCAAGGAGTAATTCTGACCTGCCATAAAGCAGGCTTACTGATTTAAAAAAAAAAAATAATAAAATATATATATATATTTTTGTTGTGGGATGCTTGGCAACATGCAGTTGCATGAGACTAATTTGGTATACAGGACATGCGAGTGACCTCAGCCAGCATCACCACTGAGCTGTGACCTCACAAGCTGGGTAGGACCCTTGTTCCCTATAGATTGTCAAAGCTGAGAGAAGATTGCGCTTTTTGTTTTCTGGACTCCTGAAAGAGCACACTCTCAAGAAGCACTTCTACCAAGGTTAAGTAATTCAACCTCCACTATTTACTACTTGAAACTAGGGTAGCATTAGATACCCAGTATAAGGTGATTTGTTTAGAATTGTCCATTTATTTTTTATGACTGTACCCTAAATGTTATGTTCGGTGTTTTGTATTTCATTTACTGTTTTTAATTTTCGTAAAC
Organism: Neoceratodus forsteri; assembly: GCA_016271365.2. NCBI lineage: Eukaryota > Metazoa > Chordata > Ceratodontiformes > Ceratodontidae > Neoceratodus > Neoceratodus forsteri. The sequence continues at coordinate 31,984,895 of JADMNL010000039.1, read as the reverse complement.
TTTGTTTTTCTTGAAATCCTGCCTGAGCCTTTTTCTCCCTTTTTTTATTTATTTTTTAAATTCATCATTTTGGGTACAATAGCAAGGATCACAGTTCCAGGTACAGAATAATTTCATCCTTACATCTTATACAGTTATAAAATATTGTAAGTTCTTAGATCTTACATCTTTGGTTCTGCTATGATTACACTTCCTGCGATACATATCAGAAAGCTACTCCAAAATCTATGAACAGATGCTTTTCCATTCTGAGATGTCATCCTTGTATACCGCCCACCCCTCCGTAGGAGATGGGTAGCCTAGCTAGGAGATAACTCTGTATGCCTCAGCTGTCAAGTTAAGTTCTGTAAGCTCAGGAGAAGCCCGTTCATGAGCTATGAGGAGCTAGCTACCAAACTGTCAGTTTTTAAAATGGTGGGAAGGGATGCAAGCAGAGACTGTAGAGAAAATTGAAGATGATGATCTTTTGGGCTTGCCCAGCAGAGCTGAAAACCTGCCTAGAGGACCGAGATCCAAAAACAGTGCAAGAGGCTGCTGAGCTCTCGGACCGCTATGCCAGGAGTAGACTTGCTCTGAGAGAGAGTGGAGCGGGTGTGGCAGCGCAGAAAGGGAAAAGTGCACCTTCAGGGCAGCCAAAACCCTCATTGCCGCCACTGAAAGCGGGCAGCACCAGGTTACAAAGGAAGGATTTGCCTGATAAAAGAAGTGAATGTTGGTTTTGCAAACAACCTGGACATCTTGCAAGACAGTGTCCTAAAAAGGCAGAGAGTGCGTAAAGTGGTACTGAGAAACAAGTGTGTTTTTGTTTTGTTTTTTGTGTGTGGGTATCCCTGAAAGCATGCCAGTAAATGTGAGGGAGCACATACATCCAGTTACTGTGAATGGGATGCAAACCTATGGGTTAACGGACACGGGGGCATCCCTTACTTTGGTAAAAGGGGATTTCCTTGAGCCTGAACAGCTTATACCCAATCAGTTTGTTACAGTACAGAGATTCACTGGGGAGGAGAAAACTGCCACTTGTTCGTGTTCTCCTGGACTAGGGTGAGACAGGAGAGACTGTGCAAAAAGTTTCAGTGGCAGAAAATCTTGCCCTGGATGTGATTATAGGGAACAATCTCCAAAAGGGGATGGTGTGTGCAGTTACCAGCAGTCAGGCGGCAAAGGCAAATTGTGGCTCCCTGGACCCCATAGAAGCCCCTGGGGAAGACACTGGAAGGCTAGTTCCCCATCCACTCTCCTGATATGGAGAATAGTGAAAGGGGTTAGAAATTCCCCAGGTAGCAGTTAACAGAACAGCTACAGAAGGTTACTCTGAGGAGGATGGGGTAGACAGTTGTCAGAGGGTTCGGGATGGCAGTGACCCTGAATGCCCTGACGCTAGAGCTAGGGACACTAGTTTAGAAACTGGAGGGGACCTGTCCCATGGCTTGAGAATTTGTAAAGATTTTGCAGCTGCTTAGAAAAATGACCCTAATTTAGAGAGGCTGAGGGCTTGGGCAGAATCTGATGGAGCACAGGAAGGTGATGGGAGACGTAGAGTTTTTACTGAGACAATGGACTGCTGTATACACAGGACGTAAGAACAGAGGGAGGGGTGATTGGCAGGCAGCTTGTCGTTCCTCAGTGGTACCGTGAGTGGTTGCTCAAGATTACTCATGATATTCCCATGTCTGGACATCTGGGAATTGCGTGCACTATGCAGCGATTGGCCCAGAATTTCTATTGGCCTAACTTCACCCAGCAGGTGAAGGAGTATTGCAGGTCTTGTCACCAGTGCCAAGAAATAGGGAAGGCGGGTAGTAAAACCCAAGCCACCCTAATTCCCTAGCCCATAGTGAAGGAGTCATTCTAGAGAGTAGGAATAGATTTTATGGGGCCTTTGAATACCCCCAGCTCCTCCGGGAAGAGGTTTGTCCTAACAGTGGTGAATTTATGCCACCTGATACCCAGAGGCAGTCTTCCTGTCCTCACTAAGGATGGATAAAGTGGCAGATGCCTTGCTAGGGATTTTCTCCCATGTCTGGTTCCCGCAGGAGGTTATCACCTATCGAAGGGGTTCCTTCATGTCGGACCTGGTAAAATGTTTGTGGGAGAAGTGTGGGGTGGTGCAGAGACGCACAACACCTTATCATCCACAAGCCAATGGGCTTGTGGAAAGATTTAATGGTACCCTTAAATCAATGCTCCGAGCGTTTGCTGAACAGCATGGGAGGGACTGGGAGAAATGCCTTCTCCTCCTCCTCCTGTTATCATACAGGGAGATGTCCCAAGAGTTGACAGGGTTCTCCTCCTTCGATCTCTTATATGGACGCAGGGTGCGTGGACCCCTAGACTTGATCCAGGAGGTCTGGAAAGGCATGCACACCACCCAGGGAACTCCCATAATGGATTATATCCCTTAAATTTAGGGGGAAAGCTGAAGGAGCTTATGGGAACAGCCCAGAGCAACCTGGCAGCTGCCCAGTGGAAGCAAAAGGTATGGCCAGGCAAATGCGTAAATTACATTTTAGAACTGCCTGACAGGAGACGTAGCCAAAGGATGTACTATGTCAACATGATGAAGCCATATGCAAATAGGGCTGACATTGTCTTTGCAGTGTGTAGTCCTGGGGAGGGGACGGATGAAGACCCGCTCATGGACTTGCTGGAAGAAAGCAAGCAGGAGTCCTCTGTGGAGGCAATCAGAATGTTACCCCAGTTGACCCTGGACCAGATCCAGGAAGTAAGGGAGGTTTTAGCAGACTTTGTCCCATTGTTTAGTGCCAAGCCTGGACTAACCCCCTTAGCAACGCACGATGTAGATACAAGGACGCAAGCGCCCATACGGCGGACAGCATATCTGGTGTCGGAGGCTGTCCAAAAGGACATTAGGAGGGAGGTGGAGGAAATGCTGGATTTAGGGTTAATCCAGAAATCCCACAGCCCTTGGGCCTCACCTGTAGTCCTTGTTCCCAAGCCAGATGGCTGTACTCATTTTTCCATGGACTGTCGTGGACTCAATGCAGTCACGAAGTCGGATGCCCACCCAGTGCCACAGACAGACTAACTACTGGACAAGTTGAGAGGGGTGACACACCTTACTACTATTGACCTGCTGGTGGAGTTTAACTGCCAGAGCTAGGGAGAGGTCGGCCTTCATCACTCCGATAGGGTTATTTGAGTTTAAAGTAATGCCTTTCGGAATGAAGAATGCCCCTGCCACCTTCCAAAGGTTGGTGAACCAGGTGTTGAATGGTACTGAAGAGTACTCCATGGTGTACCTGGACGATAATGCCATCTTCAGTGCCAGCTGGAAGGAGCACATGTCACACCTTAGGGAAGTGTTAGGCAGGATACAGAGTGCCGGGCTCACTGTAAAAGCTGAAAAGTGCCCGGTGGCCATGGCTGAGGTGGCATACCTAGGACATGCAGTAGGGCAGGGACAGCTCCATCCTAATCGAGCAAAAATAGAGGCAATCGAGGCATGGCCCAGACCTGAAACACAGATGCAGATTCGGATTTTTCTAGGGATTGCAGGATTACTATAGAAAATTTGTACCAAACTACAGTGCCCTGGCAGCTCCCCTATCTGGCCTACTAAAGAAAAGAATGCCTAAAAAGGTAAATTGGGAACCAGCCTGTGAACAAGTCTTTACACGGCTAAAGGAGGCACTGTGCGGTGCTCCTGTATTAGCCAGTCCAGACTACAGTAAACCATTTGTAGTCCAGACAGATGCCTCAGATGTGGATATTGGGGCAGTATTTAGCCAGGCTTCTAACCAAGGGAAAGGTCACCCAATAGAGTACCTCAGTAAGAAGTTACTTCCCAGGGAACAGGCTTATTCTACAGTGGAGAAAGAATGCCTTGCAATGGTGTGGGCACTAAAGAAATAAGAGCCATACCTGTACGGGTGGCATTTCGCGGTACAAACTGATCACAGCACCCTGGTTTGGCTGGCACAAATGGGGGGGAAAACAAACAGTAGGCTTAAGATGGATCCTTGCCTTGTAGGGTTACGACATGACTGTCACTCACAGGGCAGGGGCAGCAAACAGAAACACAATGGTCTGTTGCGTCAGAGCTGTGCACTGAATTCTGGAAACTCATCCCATGCCTAGGAATAGATTCCCCCAGATTCAGTCTAGCAGGGAGGACTGTGACGAATAGCCAATCTGCTTGTTATAGTTGTGATATACATATGTTTCTTTTAAATTTCTGCTTGGGAAGTATGGCAGTCGGCACAAGGCATCGTGGGGCCTTAGATTTTCAAAAAAATACTGTTCTTCCTCTGAGTGGAATATCTAATTAAGAGCTTCCTTTTAGATACCATGTTGTAACAGATTGTAAAAGCGGATTTCCTGGGACTATAATAAACCCAGGTTGTATGGGTTGTAAACCAGTCAGTTGTATAAAGTATTGCATTTTATGACCTATTAGGAGGAAAGCAACCTCTGACAGATACCTGTGAGAATCTTCACACAAATAGGAGAAATAGCGGTCAGGAAGTTCCTCTGAAGATCAAAGGGTTAATTCTGAGTTGCCACAAAGCAGGCTCACTGATTTAAATTTTTTTTGTGTGTGTGTGTGTGTGTGTGCGATGCTTGGCAACATGCAGATACATGAGACTAATTTGGTATACAGGAAATGTGAGTGACCTCACAGCTAACATCACCACTGAACCGTGACCTCACAAGCTGGGTGGGACCCTTGTTTCCTATAGATTGCCAAAGCTGAGAGAAGATTGCGTTTTTGTTTTTTTGTTTTCTGGACTCCTGAAAGAACACTCTCAAGAAGCACTTCTGCCCAAGGTTAAGTAATTCGACCTCCATTATTTACTAACTGAAACTAGGGTAGGATTAGATACTCTGTATAAGGCAGTTTGTTTTATAATTGCCTAATTTTTATGACTGTACTCTAAATGTTATGTTCTTTGTTTTGTATTTCATTTACCCTGAGCTTTTTCCTCCTTTTGAGTGTGAATGCTTGGGACAGTGTTGAAAATTCTGACAGAACTGTTAAGCGTTTACAGTGTGTTACCATATGCACCAAGGTAAGGAAAATACCAAGGTCTCAATTGAGTCAAAAGGGGATTGTGAACCAGGTTGTGTGCCCACTGGGTTAAGTATTGCACTACATTTCCCCGAAGAGGGTGTGATATATGAACCCGTTACCTGGGCATGCTAGTGAAAAAGGGTTCATATTTGACCCCAGGACTCAAGACTGGTAGTTGGTCGGACCCAAAACAGACAGGAGGGTTACCTTGTTTGTCTCCTTTTCACATATTGCACTTTGAGGTTTGGCACTGTGAGAGCAGAGGACCTGACCCGTGGAGTGCATTTGTGACAATCACTACCGCCCCATATATTACATTTTCCAGATAAAGAAGAATCGTGTTAGCCTTCCCCTTGAAATGTGCTTCCGAATATGTACGGGGTCGGATCGGATGAGATACAAATGCTGATGGAATACTGGAAAACATTTTTAACTCTGAATATCGCCATATTTTTTTTTTTTTGTAATTCACTCATTTCCAACTAGTGATAACTGACACTACAGTGTAAAACAAAACCACTGTGAGGAGATCCACTTAATGAATGGAGAGCAGCACAGCAGTTACTGCTTAGCGGCTCCTGTCAGAAAACCTACAAATGACGTCATGCACAACCCAGCCGGCCAGCGGTAAACAGTCGGTGAGAAAACCAAGCAGGTAGAGAAGGGATAATTTGGACAAGAACATCAATAAAACCAATGTTTCATTAATGTAATTAACAGTAAATCAACAAGAACTGAATACAGGTAGAGGTCTAGATATAGTCAAGTGCACTTTAAATCCCCATCCTTCAGTGGCAGATGTTTGTTTCATTTGACGGGGCTCAGGCTGCTGCCCCCTGCATTGTCTGAAAGAACAGACTAAACAAACTGGTCTCAGTCATTGTAAGTTTGGGTACAGCTGGGGAAAAATCTGGATCACAAATATCGCAACCATGTGTACTCTCTTCATATTTGCCATGATTTCCATCAACCCCATGTTAACCAGTAGAGAAATCCCCATTTCACAAAGTTGTTGCGTGAAAGATTACAGTTGCAAAATACTTGTAACACATACAAGTTATATATCAGAATGTATTTGATTCGATCTAGAAAAGACAGTTAAGAGAATGTTGTAGGGTAGCTGTCTAGTTTCTCCTCACAATTTTTTTGTAGTGATGTGTCCGTGTCCACATTATAAGCCTGAGATCTTAATAGGCCTCCTGACTATATTAATGCTTGCTAGACCTTTGTTAGTGCCTTGATTCTCCTCTCTCAAGAGTGATCCCCACACTTAAATTTTAGCAGCTGAAACTCTAGAAATCTCGAGTTCTAACTCCAGGAATTCTTCAATATGCTTAACTCTTGCAGTCAGCCTCCTGTGTTGAATTGCCCCGGAGAAATGGAACTTATGCAAATGAGGAGTCACGCATTGGCATGTGCCACCATTCAGACTGCTACGCTTACCAACTGCTGCGTTCTATAATGCTCAGATTTCATTCTCCGCCTGCCTAATTAAGATGCCTCTGAGACTGCTTCTCAGAGTAACTGTATTTACATGCATTTTTCGTGAGAAAAAGTATACCGTATTATTTTTACTTCATCTGCTGCCTTTATCTTAGTTTTATATAGTTTAGCGCTAGTTTGTTTAAATTTTACTTCAGGTTATGGTTCCTCAGCGGTTCCTAGAAACCGTCGAGGAACCAGAGTTAGCCCCTTATTCTTTTACTATATTTAACTTTTTTGGTATATATTTGCTTAAGCCAGACCCATTCCGTAGTTCTGTTTAATTTTTATTTTTCTGTCAGACTGTTTTTTTTTTTTTTTTCCTGTGAGGAACTGACCATTCCACTTCTGTGGCCTGACAGAAACCGATTTTTGTATTTAAATTTATATAAACTTCGGTTTGGGAACAGAGTTTGTTTATTTTTATCTGTGTTAACTATGTCTGATAGGCTGAAAAAGAAAACAGGGCCAAGTATGGAGAGGTGTTCACTAAAGTGGACAAGCATGATTTGTGCTTATTTTGTTTAGGTGAGCCACACTTTAAAGCAGACACTGAAATCTGCAAAATGTTCCCAACCAAAAGTGTTGGAACGTTTCAAACAGAAAATGACTACTATGGTTCCAGGGGATCAGGTTACGGATCAACCAAGTCCCCTTTCTTCCAAAAAGGAAAAGGTTATGGAATCTGAACCATCTGCTACGGCTAAAGGTGAGCCCTCTAAACCGAAGTGCACTGGGGAACCGGTTGGTGCCTTGGTTCCAGCAAAGAAGAAACATAAAAACACACCAATCCTCCTGCTGAAAAAGCAAAGGAGCTCCCTATGCAAAAACTGAAGCAGTTGCTTAGGCTCTGCAGGTGCTCCAAGCCTTGTGAACTGCGGCTTCTCAAGGTCTAATGCCAGTTCCAGTGAACACTTAAGAGGGATAGGCCATACTGATATACTTCAGCATGGTTTTTACAGAGAAGATTGTGCCTTACAAACTTACTCAATTTTTGGACCCATTCAGTTCAGCGTTGGGCACCGGCCGGACTGATGAGCCTAACTGCTAGCCTTTCTTCTGCAGCCAGCGGTCGCGACTTCGCGACTGGTAAGCGGACGGGACCCTCAACTGTGCAGCCGCATCTACTCTTCCTCCGGGCTCCCTTGAGGACTAGCGCGGGATAAGATGTGCTCGTGGGACACTTCATCCCTGCCGGTCTCTACCCCCAGGGATTCACCACTCATTCCCGACCTTTCCCTTCAGTCGGGAATGCTCCTAGACCTGTCGTTGTGGTCTCTTCCAGAGCTTCCCCCTTCGCCTGGTCCTTTTCAGTTGCTGGATCCCCCCTCCTCCTAGGGGTCCGTCGGCGGACCGGGATCTTTCAGATATGGACCCTTTTCCTTTGGGACCCGTAGGCCATATGCCTGATCCCCTTCCGCTCCTTAGCCCTTCGGCACCTCTCCCTTTTGGTCCTTCAGCCCCTCCTGCTGGACCCTCTGGTGGTCTCCCAGGGCCTGACCCCCATGTTCCGCTTCTGGGTGGCCCTCCGCTGGACCCTTCTCATCCAACGCCTGGATACTCACCGCTGGATTTGCAGGGTACCAGTACCCTTACTGGCATCATCCCACTAACCTGCCCTTGGCTGGGTATCCTGGATATCCTCCTCCCCTCCTCTCCCCGGATGTAACTTCATACACAACTTGGGCAGTCCGAGCCACTTGGAGGAATTACTCTGCCCAGAGCATCACCTCCCACTCCAGTTCCTTTGGGACATGCTGCTGGTTCTCTTCTGGTGGGTGACACAGGGGTGGATCCCTCCCTTCCTAGTGGGTCGGATGAAGACTCCAATATTGATCTCTCTGAACCTCATTCACCGGTCGAACCTCAACCAAAATAATCCCCTCCAGAGGATCCTTCTTTTGGGGATCTGCTGAGGACCATTCAAACGGCAGGGGGCTGGCCATCCAAAGAGGTAGATGCTCAGCGAAAAAGGATTGCTGAACATTTGGACCTGTCCACTGTGAACCCTCTACCCATGGCGCTCCCCCCCCCCGATCTAGTTTCCACAATATGGCAACAGCCTTCTTCCATACCAGCTGTCTCCAAGAAGGCTGATAGAACCTGCTTTCCCCCGGAAGGTATCTCTCACCTGACTTCTTACCTAAAAGCCGATGCTGTGGTCATCACGGCTGTACATGACCGCTCGGCTCAGCCTACACACTTGAGTTCCTCCCCACTGGACAAGGACTCTGACAACTTGACCAGTTCGGTAGGGAGATCTACTCGTCCACCTCCTGTGCCATCCGGTCACTGAACTACATGTCCCACATGGTGGTTTTTTTAAGAAGTCCTCTCTCTTAGAACTGGAGCGGGAACTTCAGGACATCCCTGACGAAAACCTCAGGGCTAACTTGCTGGACAAGGTTCATATGAATAAATCTTCCTGCTGTCATGCACTCCAGGCCACTTACAATTCTGTGGACTCTGTGGCTCGGGTTGCAGCCTTGGGAATCTGCCTTCAGCTCCTAGCATGGCTGCGCCTTGCAGGTTTGGCACAGGATGCTCAGGCATCCCTCTTGGATGCACCTTCCAGGGGTCCCGTCCTCTCTGCGGTGACGCGAAGGACATTATTACAGGGCTGCAAGAGGGCTGTAGGTCCCTCAGAGATGTATGCTCCATGTATCGGACGAGCCAAAAGAAAGGTCCCTTTCATTGCCAAAGAAGATGGAACAAGAAGAAGAATCGACATTTATATAGCGCTTTTCATGCACGGTATCCCAAAGTGCTTTACAAGCAACGCTAGACTGCTAGTGAAGTGACTGAATGTGTGGTGGTGGCCATATCGCACATCATCACCCACACACAGCCTGGATAATTGCATGAACTGGTTTATGGGAAGGAGAATGGTGGCCAGGACACCAGGAATGTTCCCTGCTCTTTGTGAAGAGTGCCCTGGGTTCTTTTACTTCCACCTGGACACCCATCAGGATGGGCAGAAGGGACCTTGGTTTAACATCTCATCTGAAGGATGGCACGCCCCAGCAGTACAGCACCCCCCAATACTGCACTCGGATGCCAGCGATTTTTAGCTGCAAGTCCAATCCCGGTGTGGGACGAGAACCCACGACCTTCTGGTCCAGAGACCAATATGCTACCAACTGAGCCACACTGACGCACAACAAGAACCAGAACAAGCGTCGAGGCAAAAGATGCGCCACTGGCTTGGGAGCCCAAGCTCCTCAGGCTAAGTTCGCCAAAGCTGCCTCTGGAAACAAAGCTCCACTCTCTGCATCCTGACTCGCTTCTCCTCCTCCCCCTCCCTCCGTCCCCCTCGGAGGAACAAGTAGTAGGGAGGTTCAGCCTCCACGTGGAGGGGTGGAAGGTTGTCACCGCAGACGTGTGGGTTCTTAAGCTCATACAAAGAGGTCACTCAGTCGAGTTCCTGGAGATTCCACCTCCAGTGCCTCCATGAAGGTCCTTTTACCTGGCGGGTCGGATCTCCATCGTCCATCAAGAAATCCAGGCCCACCTACAAAAAGCCACCATAGAACCCATCCCTTCAAACCAACTAGGAAGGGGATTCTACTCCCATTTCTTCCTAGTTCCAAAAAAGACTGGGGATCTTCGACCTATCCAGGATCTCCGCATGCTCAACCTTTTCATAGAGTGCAAGAGGTTCTGCATGCTGACTCTTCAGGGACTGCTGTCCCTGCTCCCAAACACATGGCTGTGCTCCCTGGATATGCAGGATGCTTACCTTCATATCCCCATCCTCCCGGCCCACCGCCGATTTTCTTCGATTCTCCTTCCAGGAAAACCATTTCCAGTTCAAGGCACTCCCCTTTGGCCTAACCTCAGCACCCCAGGTTTTCACCAAGTGCCTAGTGGTGGTAGCGGCTTTTCTCTGCCGCAGGGGCATACATGTGTTCTCATACCTGAACGACTGGCTCTTTTCAGTCCCATCCCTGGGCAGCCCAAAGGAGTCTCTCCTTTACTCTGGATCTGTTTGCCCAGCTGGGCATTTCGGTTAACCTTCCCAAGTCTCAGCTAGTACCCTCTCAGCATTTCCAATTTATTGGAGCAGTACTGGATACAGTCCAGAGCAAGGCCTTCTTACCATTAGATCGAGCCGAGACCTTGGTTTCTCAAGCCACTTTGGTAACCAAAGCTCGATGGACCCTGGCGCACTCTGTACTCAGTCTTTTGGGTCTTATAGCAGTGGCCATTCCTACTGTCCCCCTGGCCAGGCTTCACATGAGGGTTACCCAGTGGTCTCAATGATCGGACGACTTGAACCAACTGGTCATGATCTCCAGCAGCCTTAAAATGGATCTCTGGTGGCAGGACCTCGCCAACTTGTTGGTGGGAGTCCCCTTCCACTCTCCGGATCCCTCCCAGACCCTCACCTCGGTTGCCTCCAATACGGGTTGGGGAGACCACTTGGGGGATCACAGAACTCAAGGTTCGTGGTCTCCTCTGGAGTAGACTCTTCACATCAACATCCTGGAGACCAGAGCAGTCATCTGTGCTCTCCAGGCCCTCCAGTTGTTACTCCTCCCGGGAACACTTCTTGTCCAGACAGACAACATGATGACTGTCTGATACCTCAACAAGCAGGGAGGTACCCGATCGTTCCCTCTTTGCAGGGAAGCAATGAGAGTATAGTATTGGACTACTCTGCATGGCCTGTTTCTGACAGAAGTCCATGTGCCAGGCATTCACAGTGTCCTGGCTGACAGTCTCAGCTGATCAGTGGCTAGGGCTCACGAGTGGGAACTAAAACGGGAGGTAGTTGAAGACCTGTTTCTTCAGTGGGGCCGGCCAGCCCTAGATCTGTTCGCCTCCCGATTCAGCGCAAAACTACCCAACTTTTGCTCAGTCGTTCCCAGGCATGGTGCTTTTTAGCAAGATTTTCTCTCTCTCTGTCTCTCTCTCTGTCTCTCTCTCTCTCTCTCTCCCCCCCCCCCCTGGACAGGGAGGTTTCTATACGCATTTTCTCCCTTTCCTCTCATTCAGATGGTTCTGTTGAAACTCCAGGCAGAGGGGGCCCACTTGATTTTGATTGCCTCTCTGTGGCCATGGCAGATTTGGTTCCCACTGTTGCAACAGCTAGTTCTAGAACCGCCAGTCCCTCTGCCATTGTCTCATGACCTTCTGTCTCTGGAGCAGGGCACCCTGGTACATCAGAGTCTTCAGTCTCTCTATCTTCATGCGTGGCACCTGTGGACATAGCAGTTTCTCACTGTGGAGTTTCCTCTCAGGTTGCTCAGGTCCTGGTGAAAGCCAGAAAACCCTCTACCAGATCCACCTACGCCATGAAGTGGAAGAGATTTTCTATCTGGGCCACAGCCAAAAGCTTGGACCCTTTTTTCTGTTTGGCCTCCCAGGTGTTAGAGTACCTCTTGCATCTTTCTGAGTTGGGCCTTAGTTACTCCTCAATTAAGGTCCATCTCTCTGCGGTGTCAGCCTGCCACCTTCCAGTGGAAAGCCAAACCCTAGCACAATTGAAGCTTTCCAAAACTTTCTTGAAGGGTATCCCTCACATCAACCCTCCAGTCTGAAACCCCCGGCCTCCCTGGGATCTTAATTTTATGTTGGAGAAACGTACTTTGTCCCCTTTTGAACTGGCAGCAAGTTGTGATATGCTATTCCTGTCCTGGAAGACACTGTTTTTGGTTGCAGTTACTTCAGCTCGAAGGGTCTCAGAGCTTCAGGCCTTTGTTTGCAGAGAGCTTTATTTGATTTTTCACAAGGACCAGGTGGTCCTGAGGACTAATCCTTCTTTTCTTCCGAAAGCTGTTTCTGAGATGACTGAGTGTTGAACTGCTGGTCTATTTTCCTCAGCATTCCAACAGGGGAGAATATTTTTTGCACACCTTGGATGTGCATCAGATTTTGAGGTACTATACCGCTCTGACTAAGAAAGTTCGAAAGTCAAACCTATTCTTTGTGGCCTTAGCCAGCCACCTAGAAATAGTCTGGTTAAAGATTGCCTCCCAGTGCCAGGGCAAGGCTAACTGTATTCACTACACTTACCAGAAATACAGAAAAACCCTTCTGGGGGCGGTTAAAGGCCACTCCACCAGAAGCGTGGCCACTTCTACTGCTTTTTTCAGGAATGTGTCCACTGCGGACATCTGTTCATTGGCCCCTTAGCCTTCTGTCCACACGTTCACTAAGCAGTACAGTCTGGGCATTGCCTCTAGGTGTCGAGCTGGTTTCAGCCTTGCAGTTTTGCAAGGTCTTCTGTCTTGAGGCAGGTCCTTAGTTGGCAGTTATCTTCCTCTTCCCGGAAACTCATCTCCAACTCCTCCTTTTTGTTAGACTGCTTGGAATTCAGTCCTGTATGTGAAGACCTACTGCAGGAACCCTCTCGAAGTAAGATATAGCAGTTACGGAAGAACTTACCGTAACAGTAGATCTTCGAGAGGGGTTCCTGCAGAAGGTCTCATTTCCCACCCACCTTCCTCCAGTTCCTGGAGTTATTTCCTTTTTTCCTGTCTAGCCTTTTGGTTCAGCCAGGGTAATTGGTACTAGGATTGTTACTCCGTTTTTCTGCTCCCTTTCTCTAGGTCTCCGGTGGAAAAGAACTGGAGGACCGGCACGGGACTGCCCCTTCTTATAGTCGGGATGATGTTATGTCACCTGACGGGGTGGGGGTTCCCGCTGATGATTGCTAGCTACATGTTTGCCATTCGAGCCTTGACGCCGGGGGGAGGGGGGGCAGTCCTATATGTGAAGACCTAATGCAGGAACCTCTCTCTCGATCTACTGTTACAGTAAGTTCTTACATAACTGCTATTTCTCTTTGCTTCACAGGGCAACCATTAGCTTCCCAAATTCTGCTGCAGGCCACCAGCAAAAGGGACAGTACCCCGGATGCCTCGGTGCTGGACTGACTGGTCAGGGAGGAACCTATACACATTCTTTCTTTTCTCCCCCCCCCCCCCAACAACCTTGCTGCTCAGGATCCTGATCAAGCTCTAGTCCCAGCCAGCCACATTGATTCTGATAGCTCTAGATTGGGCCATGCAGCCTTGGTAGTCACTGCTGCCCTCTCTGTTAGTAGCCCAACCTATACACCTTACTCTGAGGCACAACCTCCTAACTTCCTCATAAGGGAGGATCCTGTATCTGAACCTTGGGTCCCTCAGGCTCTAGGACTGGCTCTTGAAGACCTAGAGTATGTTGATTTGCACCTCTCTGTGGGTGTCCTTAATGTTCTAAGGGGATCAAGGAAACCTTCCACCAAGAAAACATTTGCTTACAAATGGAAGAGGTTTACTATATGGCACAATAATCATAATGTAGTGCCTTCTCAGGCAGGGTCGTCAGTCTTGTTGGACTGCTTACCCATTTTCATTCTCTGGGCTTACAGCCCATTACCCTTAAAGTCCACTTGGCTTCAGTCTCCATCTGTCTCGAGTGGCAAGGTTATTTCTAGGAAAAACTTCTTGAAGATGGGGTTGGATGTCAACGGCTTGGCTTCCTTGCACCCCCTCTCAGAGAAACCGGTGCCAGCATGGGACCTTAACGTCTGCATTGCCAAACTCATGGATCCCCCATTCGAGCCCACTTTAGTCAGGTGGATTAGTGAGCTGCATGCCCTGTGTATAGAGCTGAATTGCATCTTCTTCCACAAAGATAAGGTGGTTCTTATGACTAATAGGAAATTCCTACCAGAAGTAGTGGACTGGTTCAGATGGAAATCAGTCACCTTGCCAGTCTTTTTTACTGAACTCTCTAGCTTAGGCAAGCACAGGCTGCATAGCCTGGATGTTAAGAGAGCTTTGAGCTACTATATTGATCATATCTAAGACCCACAGGCAGGACAGACAACAGCTGCTCCTGACCTACGGAGACGTGGGGAAAGGGAAACCAGCCTCCAAAATGACGATTTCACGTTGGATAATATCATTTATCCAGTTCTGCTACAGTAAGGCTGGTAAGGAGCCCCCAGTAGGCCTGAGGGCCCATTCCACAAGGGGCACAGCTGCTTCAATAGCAGCAGCCAGAGATCTTCCCCTGCTGGAAGTCTGTAAAGCAGTTACATGGAGAACAGTATATACTTTTACAAAACACTACTGCTTGGACTCTCAATCCAGAAGTGAATGTCAGGTTTGCACAGCAGTGCTGCAGAGCCTATTTCCCAAATAGATTCTCGCCTTCCTCCAAAAGTACTGCTTCATAATCTGCAACAGTTAAGCATATTGAATTCCTTGGGTTAGAAGAAATTTCTCACCATAGTGATCTTGTTTCTTCCAAGGCATTTTTCAGTATGCTTAACTTGCCATTTCTACCTCCCCTTCCAGAACCAGTTGGCCTCTGCATTACAGCTGGACTTCTGTGTTAAGATGGGTTTATGCCCTAGTTGCGTTGCAGATCTTTTGAATCCAGCTGGGTGGTGGTGTTCCCTCTTTTTGGTCCTATATGACTTTCATAGGGGACAGTTTATGGAGGATTGTGTTATTTAACTATTAGTATTGTTGAGATAGCTTAGTTGGGTGTCTTCCCCCACGGGCTGTCATGAATCTGAACATTATAGAATGCAGCAGTTGGTAAGGGCAGCAGTTTGAATGATGGCATGAGCTAATGAGTGTTACATCATTTGCATGAAGTTCCATGTCTCCGGAGCAGCTCAACACAGGAGGCTAACTGCAAGAGTTAAGCATATTGAAGAATACCTTGGAAGAAACAAGATTACTATGGTAATTGTTTTCTTCTCGAACTGCTTTCTCAGTGATTTAGCATCTTTTGCCAGTAAACTAAAGTGTACGCTAGTATTGATAGAGGGGCACATCCTTAAGTACCTGTTAAGAATAATTAAAGCAGCAGTGCATGAATGAGGTGAAAATTTTGACCTGTACTTTTTTATGCTATTTTAGATAAGTTCCTTATTTTCTGACTTGTATGATACCCTTCTTTCTCCATTCTGAATCTGCTTTAATTTTTTTTTCCTTTTTCACATTTGAAATAATAAAAGAAGCACTCCTTTTAATATGGCTCGGACCGGGTTTTCATCAGTATTCTCAACTGTTTTTGAACACTTACTGCCCCATAAGATCAGGGAGCACTGCCTGTTGCATAATAGTTCATTTTAGTCACAACAGAAGTGACTTTAAACAATTGATGTACAAAAATAACTGAGAATATAGATGAAACCTGGCCCAAGCCATATTAAAAGAAGTGCTCCAAGGATATTTCAGATGTGAAAAGTACTAAAGCAGACTCAAATTGTGGAAAGAAGGGTATTACAGAAGTCTGTAGGTAATTTTAAAATAGAATCAAAAAAGAAATATAGGTCAGAATTTTCACCACATTCATGCACTGCTGCTTTAAGTACATGGGCAAACCGGATGGTCCAAACCACCTTTCTAGGGACATAGATATAGTTCACTATCTACACGTAGGCAGTTCCACTGGAAATGCTGATTCGTTCATTGGAATTTCTTCAAGCTAAGCTGTTCCCACCAACCAGTCTGTATATCCTCTGGCTCCGCCCCTTGATGTCAAAACTTCCTTTCCACTGGAAGTGTCCGGTCTCCTCCTTGGTAGCCTACAACGTTGTAGAGCTGGATAGTGCGCCATTGGTGATGTTCTCATGGTTACTTTCAAACTTGCGATTGGTCCTCAACTGGTTTTCCTTTTCTTCACGTTGGCTTTGCCTTGTCAACGCAGATGAACTCCGAGGAAGCAAAGTCAGTTTGTGACTTCAAGTTCTGTGCCAACATGCTGACAGAAAATGTTAATAATGGACCCACACATGTCCTTGTCTCTGCTGCTTGGGGGCAGTACACGATGTTGCTGACCGTGGCCTGTGTTGGGCGATGCTCCCTTCTTTGGAGGATCACATGGCCTGGCTTTTTTCTCAGCCAGCCGGGTGATGGGTCCAAAGCTCCGGCTGAAAGGTTGCAAGTTCCTCTGCTGCGGCAGGGTCGGCTGTCCAGCTTGCGGCTATGGAAGAAGCATCAGTGGCTGTATTAGGCACCATGTCGGGCTCAGTGTTGCCTACGGCTGGGGCCAGTGTCTGAGGGTCCTTCACCATGGATATTCAGGAGATGTATTGGGCCCTCCAGGCCTACAGGGAGAGCCCTGCCCACCACAGTAGGAAGTACAAGCAGATTCTGTGTGAGATTGAGAGAGATTGCCATCCTCCTGTTCCCTTGACTTCTCAGACTCCTTGATACGTGTCGATCTGAATGTGGTAGAGTGCTTGGTAGACAGCTCCATGGTGCCTCTGGGCTTGTCTGCCTTGACACCAACCGATCAGGTGGTTGAGACTTTTCTCAACCCTGTTGACCAGTTTGTTGGAGGGGATCAATGAGGAGGAGGAGTGTATCTCCCAAACCTCGTTTTTTCCCAGTCCTCACCCAGGAGGACATGGACATGTTGGTGTATGTGACCAGCTCTACTCTGGATCAGTCTTCACCGGTGAGTGTCACCAAAGCAGGTATTTGTCCATGCACCTCGGCATGTGGTCCATACCAACTCTCTGGTGGCTCCTTCTTGACATTGGCCCTCAGGTCAGGGTTGAGGCAGTGCTCATGACCTTGATCTGCTCGACCGGGAGGCACCATTGTCTACCTCCTCAGGCGAGGGCAGGTACCAACACAGGATATGATGCTGCTATGAGGAACTCCTCTTGCAGCAAAGACTGTGGTCAGCTGGCAGATACCAGTCAAACCCCTGCTGATCCACTCTCGACAGATGCCTCCGCACTCTTGCACGTGGAGCAGCCTCTACTGCAACCTTTGGTGAGAACACCAACCAAGAACTCCAGTGCTGCAGCCGACTTGCCAGGCCAGGTGTCAGTTGAAATTACCCTGTCGGAAGATACTGTGGTCAACAGTGTCACGCAGTAAGTCTTGGGAGGACTCTGATGGGTCATCCATGTTGTCTTCATAAACATACTTTCGACCACGCTTCAGTTGAGGTGACTACTGTCCATGGGCTGCTGTCATTTGGGGCTCTTCTCTGACTAATGTCACAGTCCACAGATGTGTCCTTGTAGCCAGTCCAGAAGCAGGCCAAGTACCCCTTTACTGATATTCTGGACAAGGATGATTCCCCGGGTCATCTTTCTTCATGGCTGAGACAATTTTGGGACTGGCCCTGGAGCTCTGGCAGCATCCGGCGTCCGTCTCGGTGCCTTCCACCTGTATGGTATGTTCCACAGGCATGTGCTCCCTGCGGGGCCCATTTTGGGGTTCACAGACCCTCCGTCAGTTGACTGATCGGTTGTAGACACAGCCTTTTGGAACTCCAAGGATCAGGGGTGTGTGAAAAAAGTCCCCTCCCTTCCCCCAACAAGGCATCTAAAAAGCCTGATCACTTGGCCAAGAAGGTCGAGGTCACGTCCTCTGGTTTACTTCAGTTCATTTAAGTTTGTTTATTGTGAAGGGATGAATTCTGTTGAGCATGCTGATTTACAAGGAGGTCTTTTTAACAACATACTCAATTACACAATTACAGTTTGTAAAAAAAAAAAAAGTAGTGAACAATGATACATGAAAGGTAGAGAGAGACATGTAAGACAGCAATAAATACATAAACCGCGAGATGAAGTAGTATACAAAAGTGGTGCAGGGAATTGAGTAGGACTACCTAAACTGGAGGGACTAATAACAGCCTAGTAGTACAAAATGCAAATATGAAGGACAACCAGCGTTGGTCACTCTCTGATGGGCATGTTGGATGATGTCCTCCCTCGCCTTCCTCCGGATAAGTAGCTACACACCAAGGTCAAGCGCTGGCTAAACACCGCCTGCTGACAACCTTCGACATGAATGACTCCTGTACCCATACCATGGCAGCAGCTGTTGTGATACTTCGCTGAACCTAGCTGAAGTTGTCAAGCTTCACTGCAGACACTCGGCACAAGCTGGCTGATGTCCCCTACTTGGGTACTGACCCCTTTGGCTCAGCGGTGGACGGTCATATCACAAGGATTGAGAAGTCCAATTCCCCCGGACTCTGTGTTTTGTCCTAAAAGGACCCTAAGGCTCAGAAACTGAAGAAAAAGGCCTTTCGGTTCCAGTCCTCTCAGCCACAGCAGCCTTGACTGCAGTCCCAGCAGGGGCAATACCAAGCCTGGTATCCCAAGACCAAGTTCTCTGGCCAGGGACTGAAAAGAGGTGGGGTAGGGGAAGTGAACCCTCCAAAGCTGTCCAGTGATGGCTGGGGGTCAGCTTCCCACCTGTCTGGTCCCTGACCCAATTCCCGGGGGGGGGGGGAGGGCTTTCCCACTTCTGGCCACATTGGTCTGTTATTATCATAGACAAGCCTTGTCCTAGAGATGGTGGGCAGAGGGTTGCCTCTAGATTTCGAGGCTCTCCTGCCTTACTGATTCCACACCCTTCTGGAGTCCTTGGTGTTGCAGTACACACTGTCTGCCCTGAGGGAGGACATTGCTCCGCTCCTTGCGAAGGGGCTATAATCCATGTCTCAGACAACCTGGCAAGTCAGGGCTTTGTATCCCTTGGTCCTGAAACAGATTGGGGAGGGGGGTGAGCTGGCACCCCATACTGGCTCTTAATGATCTCGTCCAGTACATGCAGAAGCAGGATGGTAGCCATGAATCTGATCATATCATCCCTGGACCTCCAGGATGCAGTCTTCCACATTCCAGTCCTTTCCACTGACTGTACCTTCAGTTCTGTGCAGAAGAGGTTTTCTGTCTGTTCCAGGTCATGCACTTTGGCCTCTTGAATGCAAAGGTCTTTACTGAGTGCATGGCAGTGGTGGCTGCTTTCTTGCAGCACCAAGACAAGGGTGTATCCCTGCCTGGATTGACTGATGGGTTGTTCAAGGAGGCTGTAGAGAAGTCCAGGGATCTGACCCTCCAGACCTTTGTGGACTTGGGCTTGCTGGCCAAGTCCAAATGGATCCCCCTCACAGGAGATTGTTAATCTGGGCAGAGCAAGATTCCCTGCGGGCCAGTGCCCGCCTCCCTCTGGACCAGGCACTGGATCTTACCTCTGTTGCCCAATGTTTTCAGGTTGGGCTCTTGAGCCCTGCCCGGAACTTTTTGCATCTGCTTGGGTTCATTGGGTCCTGCACCATCATGGTCTGGTGGGCCCACTGGTGGATGTGCCACCTGCAATGGGAGTTGGGCCATCAGTGGTTCCAGTGCCTAGGCCGCTTGTCAATGTGGGATGCCATTCAGTGGTGGCTGATCCCAGATCATCTGGAGGAAGGGGTCCATCTAGTTTTGTCCACTACAGCTGACTGTCTTGCTCATGACAGGTGCATCTCTGGTAAGAAGGGGAGCATACCTGGGAGACCAAAGAGCCCATGGGTTGTGGTCACCTAGGGAGTCTTGTCAGAACATCAGCCTGCTGACATGGGCAGACTAGGTTGTCCAAGCGGTCCTTATCTGCCATCAAAGTCTATGTTTCTATGGAATTCTGTGCAGTGTGGCTAGCCCTGATGGAATTTGCTCCTCTTGTAAGGGGTCTTGTTGTTCGGGTGCAGACGGATATCACAGGCATGTTCTGCCTGAACAGGCAGAGCGGAATGCACTCCCTCCCTTGTGTCGAGAGGCCCTCTACACAGGGACCCTTGTCCGCAGCCTAGGTGCAGATACATAGTCAACTGGCAGATGCTCTCAACCTGGTGGCAGAGATCACATGAGTGGTCACTGCATTAGGAGGTGGTATGTCACCTGTTCTTCGAGTGGGGCACCCCTCTGGATCTTTTTTCCTCCTGAGAGAATGCAAAACTAAAACTGTTTTTGCCTGCCCCCACACAGTCTGCATCATTGCCGGGAGATGCCTTCAAGGCCTGTTACCCCAGGCCTCGTATATGCCTTTCCTCCTTTTCCCTTCATTTACAAGGTAGTTGTCAAGGCCTGGAAGGACAAGGCTTGGATGATCCTGATAGCTCTAGATGGGCCACGGAATCTCCTCCGCCTGTGCAGCAGGCCTCCATGGTGGTTGCCTCTTCATCCGGACCTGCTGATCAGACAACAGGGGACAGTCTTGTACCTGGACTTTCAGTCCCTGCACCTCAGCCTGGTTCTTGACCAGCTAGAATTCCAGGCTTTGGGTCTTATGGAAGCTGTGCTCCATGTTGTGGAGGCCTCCTTAAGAGCAGACTCGCCAATGCTACACCTTTTTAAATGGAAAATATTTTCTATTTCAGTACCTTGTAGCTAGCATCCTTGCAATCCTTCTGGTTCCTGTCCCTGTTAGGACTGCAAGTGATGACCCTCAAGGTGCACTTGGCAACCATTTTTGCATACCAGGTGCAGGCTGGTATGCTGACGGTAGGCCAGGAGAAGGTGGTCTGGTGCTTTTTCAAGGGTCTTGACCGCCTGTCCTCTCCAGTGCATGAACCACCTCCAGCAGGGACCTATTGAATCTATGTAGCGGTGCAAGATGTCATACCTGCCGTAGAAAACTGCCTTTTTGGTGGCCTTCACATCAGTCAGTAGGAGTAGTGTGCTCCAAGCACTGTCTGTGGGGTCTCCATAACTGGTATTCCACAAGGACAGGATTGTCCTTCACCCCTGCGCAGAGTTCCTCCCAAAGGTAGTATCGGAGTTTCACCTTAACCAGGTAATTTAACTTTCTGGTATACTTTATGAACTAGTCTTCGGAAGCCGATTGTAAGCTCCATACGCTGGACCTGGGGAAGGAGCTGACTTACTGTAAGAAGTACATGGCTGGAGTTCGCGGTGAGGTTCGCCATCTGTTTGTTACATAGGCTGAAGCCATGCCTGGCAGATCGTCAGCGAAACGGATAGTTAGCAGGTGGATCACATCCTGCATCGACCTGTGCTATAGGTTTTCTGGTAAGAAGCTTCCCGTAGGGCTTGGGGCTCGGGGCTCATTCCACCAGACATACTGCTGCCTCAGTGGCTGCTTCCAGGGACAGCTCTGTTTAGGAGACCTCCGGGGCTGCCATCTGGAAGTTGTCACACACCTTCATTTCCCATTCTAGCATCAACCTTTTATCTCGTCAGGATGCTTCATTTGGGACCTTGGTTCTCCAGTCTCTGTTTGCCAGATAGAAGTTCGTGCCTTGCCTCCTCCTCCTGAATAACTGCTGGAAGCCTGCCTGTGTGTGGAAGTGAACTATATCCATGCTCCTAGAAAAACAGGTTACTCACCTAAAATCGTAGTTCTAGAAGTGGTATATAGTTCACATCCACACCACCCACCTGGCATCCCTTCGCAAGTGGCACATGGATCCCTGCTTCCAGTGCCCAAGATCTGACACCACGGGGCGGAGCTTGAGGATACAGTGCCTGGGTGCTGGGAGAGGAGCTTAGCTTGAAGACATTCCAGTGGAACTGTGTGTGGATGTGAACTATAAACCACTCCTAGAACTACAGTAACAGGTGGGAAACCTGTTTTTCAAACAACGTGAAGTCTTGCTGTATTCTGACAAATTGCAGTGAGGTCCAACCTTCGAACTGCCCCGGAGATGAAAGAGTTAACTTTCCATGCCAGGCATGGAACGCTGAGCTCAAGCTCAGTTGAGACTCTGTCTGTTGCTGTTTGAACTCAAACCATCAGATTCTTTACTCCGCCTCACTGAACAGTCGCTCCGGAGATTTCTCCTTTGCTCGGTTCAATTTGTCGGTTAAAGTACCGTGTTTCTCGGTTTTTGACCGAATTTAAACCGTAACCTATCGGTTCAGTCTCTGTCTGTGGTATTCGTGAGTACTAGATAGGTTTATTTGTGTTATTATTCTGTGTGGAACTTTTAAACGTGGGATCGGTTTGGTTTGAACCGATCAGGTTGTTTTTCAAATCTTTATTTCTACTTTACAGTGTGGTTACCGGTTCTTATCGGTTCAAAAAAAAAAAAAAAAGACAGATTTTATTACGTTTTTTTTCCACGACCCGTAACACGGTCAGGAACCGATAAGGGTGTCTTGCCTGGCTGATTGCCGAAAAAAAGGGCAAGTTTTTGTTAGGACTGGCCATGTCTGAGAAACCCAAAAGAAAAACTGGGCCCACTGGGTTTCAACACTGAAGTGTGTGTGTGGGGAAGTCTTTGCTAAGGCTGATCCCCATACCACCTGTGTTTATTGTCTGGGGTTTGACCACCTCAATTCAGACTACCAGATTTGTAAAAATTTTCCTGCAGCTACCCTGGAAAAAAGAGTTGGTAGGCTCAGGGAAAGGGAGGCCAAAAAGTCCGCTGACCCGGATGGCCAGCCCGGTTCGGTTCCAACCGAATCAGAGGGAGTGCCCTCTGACCAGGGCGAAACTACTTCGGGCAAAAGGAGAACAGATTCCGAAGAGTCGGTTCCGGTTAAAAGATCAAGAAGGGATAAATCAACCAGTGCAGATCCAAAAGTTCTTTCTCCGACCGCTGATGAAATAGCCAAAGCGATAAAAATTGTTCAGTCGCTATCCCCGGTTCCGACCGAACCGGCACCATTAGGAAGGCGCTCTGTTCAGTCGGTTCCACCGGTTCCGGATTATGATTTAGAGGAATTTTGTGAACCGGAGGAAGAGGAAGGAGAGTATGCAGAAAGTGAGTGATTATGCAAGTCTGGATGTGCCCATTGACCCAGACATCTCCCCAGACAGACCTTCAGGAGTGTCTCCTCCTAGGCTTTCTGAGTCCCCCCCCTCCCATTTCATGTTTTACAAGAAAGTGGCTGAAACTCTTCAGCTTCCTATGGAAGAAGCTGGGGATGACCAGGAAGAGCCTGACTATGTTGAAATGATGGATATCCCAGAGTCCAGGAGGCTTTCTATTCCCCTTCATAAGTCTTTTGGGAAACAGACAATAAAAATTTTAAAGACTCCTAATTCTATACCTCCTGTGGATAAGAAAATGGACAAGAGGTATACTCTTTCAGGCTCAGATACGGAGTTCCTTACCCAGCAATGAAGCCATGTTGAGGTAGTGCAGGCTGCAGGCTGCAGCCTGTGATAAGGCAAATATACCCTTGGCTTCACACACCCCAGATAAGGACTCCAGGAGGATTGATGCCATGGCAAAGAAACAGTATATGGCAGCATCCTTGGGACTCAGGCAGGCCAATTGTATGGCCTATACAGCTAGATATCAGAAATCTAGATGGGACACTGTAATGGCTTTAGCTAAACAGGTCCCTGGCCAGCTTGCCAAGGAGCTGGAGCAGGTAGCTGCGGATGGTATTGAGGCATCCAAGTTGTAATTCCATGCTGCTGTGGACTCCAATGATGTTTCATCTAGAGTCATGGCTACGTCTGTGGCCCTTCGTAGGATGGCTTGGCTCAGATGTACTAGCCTGTGTCAGGATACCCAGACTAAGGCCATGGTTTTTCTTGTTGTGGGTAATTCTCTGTTTGGGGAGCAAACAGAACTACATGAAGAAAATGGATGAGTACAGGACCACCTATAGGAGTGCTCAGGCCAAGGAAAGGCAAGCCACTCCTCAGAGGCAGCATCCCAGGGGCAGGGGCAGGCCTTTTCATAGGCCTTTCTACCAAGCCCAGGCCTCCTCTTCTGCTTATGCTCATAGGGGGTTCTTTAGAGGGAGAGGCAGACTGGGTACAAGCAGGCCTGTTTCCACCCCTCGGCCTAAGGCCCCTGCCAAACAGGCACCCTGATGGGGTTGCCAGGGCCGATTTCTCCACTACCAGTAGGGGGCAGGCTGGCTTATTTTGTCCAGGACTGGATGTCTTTAACATCAGACAAATGGGTCCTGGAAGTAGTAAGCCAGGGACTGGTTCTCAGCTTCAAAAATTTCCAAGATGAGAACCAGATCCTTTCCACCTGCAAATCCTTCAGAGGCACTTGCCCTAGAGGCAGAGGTCTCTTCCTCTTGGCTCAGAGCTATAGAGAGGGTTCCACCCTACACAAAGGGAAAGGATTGTACTCCAGGTACTTCCTCACCCCAAAAGACAGGAGAATGGCGGCCCATCCTGGATCTCAGATATTTAAACAAGCACCTTTAAAGCCAAAGTTCAAAATGGTGACTCTGGGAATAATTCTACACTCTAAGGCCAGGGACTGGCTAGTCTCCCTGGACCTGAGGATGCCTATTTCCATATTCTCATCAGAAGCTCCCATCGAAAATACCTCGGTGAGTTGCCTCAGGCCACTCACCAATTCAGAGCAATGCCCTTCGGCCTAACCTCTGCTCCAAGGGTGTTCACAAAATGCCTGGCAGTAGTAGTTGCCTTCCTAAGAAGGAAAAGAATTTCCATCTTCCCATACCTGGACGACTGGCTCATAGTAGGCCAGTCCCTAGACCAAGTCAAGTTACACCTACATATAACTCAGCAACTGCTTACTTCTCTAGGTTTCCTTCTGAATCTTTCAAAGTCTGTTCTAGAGCCTGTACAGCTCCTCACCTTCATAGGCACAGAGCTAGATACAGTAAAGGCAAGAGCCTTCCTTCCCCTGGACAGGGCAAGGACCCTTATTTCACTGGCCTCTTCATTCACCCTCCAGGTGTCTCGACCAGCAAGGCATTTTCTACAGCTCCTGGGGCACATGGCTGCTTCTACAGTAGTGGTGCAGGGAGCAAGATTTCAGATGAGGGACATTCAGTTCCAATTGAGAGCCTTTTGGTCTCAGAAAAAGGATCCTCTGACCAAACTGATCCCAGTGACTCGAACCCTGATCCAGGCTTTGCAGTGGTGGCAGGATCAGGACAATCTAAGACAGTGAGTTCCTTTTGTCACTCAGTCTCACTCTATGATCCTTACTACAGATGCCTCCCTCTTGGGGTGGGGAGCTCACTTGGGAGACCTGACCACCCAAGGGTTGTGGTCTCCTCAGGAATCTCTGCTTCACATCAATCTATTATAACTCAGAGCAGTGTTTCTAGCACTTCAAGCTTTTTCCAAGTCTGTTCAGAACAAAGTAGTTCAGATTAGGACAGACAATACCACCACAATGTGGTATAGCAACAAGCAAAGGGGCACTTGGTCTACGGCCTTGTGCACAGAAGCAATGAAGTTATGGTCTCTGGCCTACTCCCTGAACACCTCTTACAGCAGTACACCTTCCAGGCAAGGACAATGTCCTGACAGATGCTCTCAGCAGGATATCTCGGGCCATCACGAATGGTCCCTGGATCCCCTGGTTTTGAAGGTGATCTTCTCCAGATGGGGCACCCACAGATAGATCTTTTGCAGCCCCAGCAATCACCAACTTCCTTTTTTTGCTGTAGGCCCCAGTGTTGGGCTCAGTCCCCTGGATGCCCTAGTTCTCAATTGGGAAGGGAAGTTCCTGTATGCCTTCCCCCCTTCCCTCTCCTGTTCAAGGTGTTAGTCAAAATCAGGTCTCAGCCCTGCAAGGTGATTCTTATTGCCCCAGACTGGGCCAGACAGCCCTGGTACCCTCTCCTGTTGTCCTTAGCAGTCCACCTTCTCCTGTTTCTTCCCAGGAATTACAACCTGTTAACTTGTGCTCGTGGGAGGGTTTGGTACCTGAATCTCAGATCTCTCAATCTCAAGACCTGGCTCTTGAAGAGTTAGTTTGCTGATTTACACCTCTCTCAAGGTGTTATGGATATCCTAAAGGCTTCTTGGAAGCCTTCCACCAGAAGCACTTACAACTCCAAATGGAAATATTCTCCATATGGTGCTCTGGGAAGCATGTTTCTCCAGAGTCTGCTGGCCTGCCCACAGTCCTTGACTATATGGTTTATCTTAATAGCTTGGGACTCAGACCAGCTACACTGAGTGCATCTGGCAGCTGTCTCTGCTTTCCTTTCAGCAGGTAAGCCTTCTTCCCTTTCAGCTCATCCTGTATTCTCTGTTTTTTCAAGGGATTGCTTCATACCAGTCCACCATTCAGGGACCCTGCCCCTGTTTGGGACCTTAATGTTTGCATTGCTCAGCTTATGCAACCCCCTTTTGAGCCTTTGTCTTCAGCAGAGCTTAAGTACTTGACTTGGAAAACTGTTTTCTTGGTGGCCATCACTTCTGCCAGGCGCATAGTTGTTACAAGCCCTGTCAGTGGAGCCTGATTTTATCTCTTTCCATAGAGATAAGGTGGTCCTCAGGACTAATAGGAAGTTTTACCTAAGGTGGTTTCAGACTTCCACCTAACCAGTCTGTCTCTTCCTGTTTTCTTCACTGACCATTCCTCCTCTGGTGAGAGAGGCTGCACAGCTTGGATGTGAAAAGGGCCCTTAGCTACTACATAGAGCGTACCAAGGGTCACAGGTTTGACTCCCTCCAACTGTTCCTCACTTATGGTGAGGTTGGTAAAGGGAAAACTTGCCATTAAGAAATCCATTGCAAGGTGGATTGTCTCTTGCATTCAATTATGCTATGAAAAACTAGGCAGGACTCCACCCTCAGGCCTGAGGGCTCACTCTACCAGAGGTACAGCTGCTTCCCTGGCTGCTGCCAGGGATATTCCTATTCTAGAGATATGTCAAGCAGCTACCTGGAAAACAGTTCACACTTGTACCAAGCATTACTCTCTGGACATCCAGGCTAGGAGTGATGCTCGGTTTGGCACAGCAGTGCTTCAGAGCCTATTTCCTAGGTAGGTTCTGTCCCTCCTCCATGACGGTACTGCTTGGTAGTCTGCAATTTGTCAGAATACAGCAAGACTTCATGTGTGAAGAAAAAATTACCCCCCTTAGTAATGTTGTTTCTTCTAATAGTCTTGCTGTATTCTGACCTCCCCCCCCCCTGCCTTCCCTTCTCAGAACCTTTGTTTTGAGATGTAGGTAGGCAGTGAAGTGGCGCCCCACCTTTTATTTATCACCCCTTTACTTTGGGTGAGTGGGTGTTGTTTGTTTCATTTTTTGGGTTTCCTGACTTGAGTCTTTGTTTTGGGACCAAAAAATCTGTTTATTATATTTAGTAGCCATTTGGCTAGTGTAGGTTTACAGCTTCCACACAGGACACTCGGTGAGTTTAGCTCATAAAGATCTGACGGTTTGAGTTCAAACAGCAACAGAGTCTCAACCGAGCTCGAGCTCAGCATTCCATGCCTGGCATGGAAAGTTAACTCTCATCTCCGGGGCAGTTCGAAGGTTGGACCTCACTGCAATTTGTCAGAATACAGCAAGACTCCATTAGAAGAAACGACATTACTAAGGTGAGTAATTTTTTTCTTTTGTGTTATCAACATCTGTATCTGTAACTGTGTTAAGACCTTTATCCTGCCCTGACTCATTTTCCTGGGGAATGGATCAAGGCACTGAATGCACAAAAGTGAATTCAACTCTGAGAACTCTTGCTGGCACCCCCACCTCTGTGCTGCTGGAGTAGGACATCCCAACACCTCCATTGACATTTGGTCTCATCGTGGCTCCAGTGTAATAAACAAATAAATGAAATAAATAAATGTTTCCACCTAGTAAAAGTTTAAGGGATACTCACAGAATATATGTAAGTGTGAAACCCTGTCAGGTGCCTTTTCTCAGTAAAGTGGTGGTCTGTACCCCTCAACTAAATCCTGTTCTCTCCGTTTCAGTAATTTCGTTGATCAATGAATTATCCTGTATGACTCTGCTCGGGATGTAGCAAGTCCTGTACTGGGTTACAAGATGCCCTACAGTGAGAGTTGACATTTGCTGATAATTTTGTATAATATTTTGAAATCCATATTCAAGAGGCTTATAAAACCCACATCCTTGATCATATGATGTAAAAAGAACCTGTAAAATGTGGCTGTGGGTCAGTCACTACCAAGTGCTGTACGAGACTTCAGGGAGGTAAACGCCCACCCAGCCTCCTCCCTAGCAGTGCCAGCCACAAGAGTTTCCTAGCTTTTGTGGTGTTTGGACATGGTTAAATCATCCTAAAATGACCCCTCTAAGGCTGCAATACCCCCTCTACACCAAATGAGGAATAGATGTTTACCTCAGACATATGATACTCCCTTTATCTGTTGCCACCACTCCACTTGTAGTGTTAAACCCTGTAATTTCATAAATGTGGCTTGCATAAGCTCCTTCACCCTTATTTGCCCTGGTAACACGGGTATGCAGATGTGCCATGGCCTCCCACCACTGGGATATGTCTCCATATGCTCATAAAACCGATTATTTTTTTTTTTTTTTTTTCCTTTCCTTTTCCTGGCTATATAACGGTCTAACACGTCTCCCCTTTTCATGGCTTGGTAAGGAACTGTTAAGCTTCCATAGACCCTTACTCTTGTCCCATATAGTTGAGGCATTTGTATTGCATCCCAACATTAGGTGGTCAGTGTTTGATTGCAGCCAGGGTCATCTCGCCTACAAGGACGAAGTGTGAAATAAAATCTGTCCCTGTTTATTGTGCCCCTAAAATATGTGTAAACTCCTGCACTATGTACTGAAGGGTAGGCATCTTGTAACCCAGCCAAGTTATATATCTGGGACAGGAAGTCTTAAAGTGGTTCACGTGCACATAGCCCCCTATCCACCAGTGCCAAACCACAATTGAAGCACCCATATCGCATATCTTGCTGTATGTAAATACAACTGGATCATTTTTAGCAGATCTGTAACCTTTGTTTTCATGACGTAAACATGAATAACACTGAGGCAAAAGCCTGCACAGCCACATCCAAAAGGACTTGCTGCTTGAGCGGTGTGCATTCCCACAAGGAGAATGTGTCCCTCTTTTACTCCCCGCAGGTCTGCTGGCAGGAAGCTTTCAGCCCTCTCCTCGAGAGGGCTCCATCCACCCTGAAATGCAGGCTCTCTCCCGCTCCCAGCCCTGTCACCGATGAGTCCCTCATGCATCCCATCCCCACCCCCATGGCAGGTAGGGGAGGGCTGTGTCTCTTCTCCCCCACTGTCACATTCAGGTGCTAGGGTAGCCCATGGGTCAGAAGTGCAGTCAGGGCTTCATGTTGCCTGCCAACCTCCCAAGTTTCCAGTTTCTCTCCCCTTCCCCATTGCTGGGGCATGCATGTGGAGGCGCGTGCACACGCTGCGGAGTCCTGCATCCCCCCCATCGGGCATCCCTGACCTGTTCTGCCCTCAGGCATCCACCTGGTGGCAGTCATTCTGGGGGGGATGGATTGTCGGTGTACTCTCCCTGGAAGTGAAGAGCTGTCTTCCAGACGCTCTATCATCTCCTTACCCGGTTGGCCCCCCCAGCAACCCGCGTTCACCACCGAACACGGGTAGCCGGTGTGGCAGGAGGTAAGGCGCGATGCCTCATCTCTCCACGCCACTGGGCTAGCAAGAATGTCCCGTTTGATGCTCTGAACCCTCCCTACCAGCTTCACTCCTACATCCTGGGTGAACCTTTTCACCAGTATGTAGAATGATTTCCCTTACAGCAGTGCCTATAGTTGGAAAGAAGAAGAGGGGAAGCTAGATTCTGAACTTTTATGAAATATATTAAGACTTCCTTTGTTAGGGAAACTCAGAACAAGAAAGACAAACCGAGACAGCAGGGACTTTTGTAGATTATAGCAAGTACAGCCTGGGTATTGACCTACTGAAACCAGTGCTCCAGTGGAGTACCAGCCCTGTTACAGTTGATACATCGCTGTCGACGTTTGGGACGCTGCCTACCCTGTTAAGTCCTCTGATTGTTGACCACGGTGGCGCAGACGCTCAGGCAGTCTTCTCTTCTTTTTCTGACACAGGGTGTTTACTGCCTGGTCTCCTTGTTCCAGGGGGTCCATCGGCAGGACTTATTACTAATCCCCTATTGACACTGCAAGGTACCTCCTTGCCACAGGCACCTCCTATGCCGATGCTGCCGGCGTGCATGCTCATCCCCCTTGACCCGGTCGATGACAAGCATGAGTACGATCCTTATTTAATGATGCAGGAAGAGAAGGACGAGGCTATTATGCTGAGAGCCAATATGATTGTGGTACCAGATCTACTGTTTCCACATGCAGCAAAGACTCTGAACACACCAAAGTCCATTCCAGAGGACCCTGCCTTCCTTACTAAGATGCAGCAGTAGCAGTCTGCCATGGGATTAGCCCTGGAAGGGCAGGACACTACTCAAATGAACTGGATAGAGTTCTGGAACTACCAGTCTCCTGCCATTGTGGTGCCTCCTCTGCTCCCAGACTTGGAGAATGCCACCTTTGCTGCCTGGTACAGACCAAACATACATGCTGTCCCCAGGAAGGCAGATGGAATGTAATTGCCCCCTTCTGGCAAGCCTTTTTGTGCCACATAACCGGATATGGATTCGGGTGGTGATTAGTGCTACTCATTACAGGTCTAGGGCACCTGGGCACCTAAGCACCTCAGTTCCTCCCTTCTGATAAAGAATCTAAGAGGTTGGATGTTCTAGGCAGAATAACATATGCCTCTGCATCACTGGGCCTTCGTATTGCCAGTTACCAGGCCCACATAATCAGAATGTCCTCTAACAGGAGGCAAAGACAGCGGCACAAGCCTTGCCTGAGGGTGCCCCAAAACAAGAGCTGCTGAAAGCTTGGGCTGATGTGGGCATTTACTCCATACTGCGTATGATAGAAACACTGAAGTTGTCAGCAGAGTAGGACCTCTTGGCCCACCTAGTCTGCTCTGTTTTCCCAACCTACTGTGCCACCGCAGACCCTGCTCCATCTCTGGTCCCCCCCCACCTTGCATCTATCCCATGCTTGAAATTACCATTTTAGCACCAACCAACTCTGCTGGGAGGTTGTTCTAGCTGTCCACCACCCTTTCTGTGAAAAAGTATTTTCTCACATCTCCCGAGTCCTGCACCCCTCCAGCTTCATAGCACGACTCCTTGTCCTCGCATCTTTTTCTATGTAAAATGCTACCTTCCTGTACCTTATGATGAACGTTTCTATTGTGTCCCTCCTTTCCTGTAGAGAGTACATATTTAATTCCTCAAGTCATTCCTCGTAGGGCTTTTGATGCAGGCACTGCACCATATTGGTTGCCCTTTCCAGAGATCGGGCCTCCAGAACTGAAAAGAAGTAGGGTGGAGGAGGTACAGGACACAATACTCAAGGTGGGGCCTCACCATCAATCTATACAGGGGTAACACTACATCTCTCTTTCTGTCAGTGATACCCCTTCCTGTGTACCCAAGCATCCTGCTAGCTTTCCCCACTGCCTTGCTACCTTTAGGTCATCAAAAATTATTACACCCCCCGGTCCTGCTCCTGTTTTGTGGTTGCCAGTCCCTCCCTGCCCAGTCGATATGTTGCACCTGTGTTTCTGTGACCCAAATGCATGATTTTGCACTTTTTTTTACATTGAAATCAGGTTGCCATACCCTTGACCAGTCTTCCAGCTTTTTCAGATTGTCTTCATGATATGTGATGTTTGGACACTTATCGCTGTTTCTCTGGGTTTTTTGTTCTTCCACCACTGTCCATTTTGGGCAGCCCCTTGAGACTGGTAACAGAACAGTACACCTTCACATGTTGTGAATTTTATCAGTTACTTGTTCCTGGATAACTCCATTTCTGTAGCAGTTGGGGATAAAAACTTTTGTTGTAGCTTATTCTTTCGGTATGAGTAGTCCTCTGTAACTATCCTGTGTGCTGCCTCCATTTTCTGATTGTTGATATCTCAGTTTGTTCCCAAGAGCTGCATTAACAGCAAGAAACTTATCACAGAGCCAGTTTGCCCTATGCATCTCCATGCAGCAAATCTGAATAACCACACAAGCTCAAGAAATCCACAAAGTGAAAGTGAGTTACAAGAAAAAAAATCCTGCTTTACCACTCCAAAGAAGTTTTTGAAACGAACTGAAGGTAAATATTTGTTCACACCTCTTCTGCTATTTGTTACTCTAAAGCAGCAAATAGTTGTACTGTAGAGACTACAGGGTGCCCCCAAATCATCTTCTCACTGCATTCATGCAGCTCCTAGCGGGGGTCCAGATAAGATTTAGGATTGGGAAGTATTTACTGCTGGCTTCTTCAGCCTGGTAGTATTTTGATCTAAATGGTAGCAATGCTGTCGGCTGACCAGCCTAGAACCCTGCCTTTAAACCAAGTCTGAAACCCATTGGGCACCTGCAGTCACGGACTCTCTCACTGGTGCTGCCATGGAGTTTGTGATACCTTCCTGATGCTACATGGTGTTGTGGCCTTATTTTATAGCATGATGTCTGGTTACAACAATCCTTGTGGCCAGTAAGTTAGCAGCTTCTGACACGGTCTCCTGTACTGCAGTCCCAGCTGATACTCATGCTCTTTTCTGTCTCCACCTCATATGCTTCCACTCGTGTTTTTTTTTTTTTTTTTTTCAGTGCACAGTGCAGGGGCTGCTAGCATTGCATGGTGCTGCCAATATTGTTTACATGTAACAAATATACTTTAAATATGCAGGGCAGGAAGTACATTCTTAAAATCAGAAAGTGGTAGTAAATGGGCAAAAATGGGAGTAAAATACTCCCTGACTCCCCTTATCTGTTCCCCTGGCTCCTAGAAACAACTGAGATTTCAACAATCAGAAACTGGAGTCACCCACAATTTTTTATGGAGGACCACTGATGGTAATGGTAGAAGTAAACTAAAACAGTTTTTTTTTTTTTTTTTTTATATTCCACCAACTGTCGTAGAAAAGGAGCTGATTGGTGACCACAGAACAAAGAACATTTACAATATGAGAGGGTGTATGTCTCCTCTAACAGCTTGATCGTGGTGGTATTATATATCTATCCTGGCTTGTGACTGATGGTTAAACACTCAACTCTGTTCTGGGCTATATCTTGAACAACTTATCCAAATGTGCTATGAAAGTTCCTTTTTCTTGAGGTTTATTTGCACATTTTGTCACTTGATTACATATGTGTTAACTTCTGGCATGTGATGAGTTTTAGGTTGTATTGTGAAAACTACTTCTCCAATTGTAATCAGACTTGGTATGTAATGGTTCTTGCTGTTCACTTTGGGATGACACTTGCCTCTAGTTCCCCCATTTGTATTCTAATCTTTTGAGTGCTGAATATCTTGGAATGTGTTTTGTGTGTGTGTGTGTTACACCTGTCACATTGTAAGGATTTCTAATGTCTTTTTTTGTGTGTGTGTTTTGTCACCAGATTGTCACCAAACACTATGGTGACGCCACATAAAAAGAGCATGCTGGGAAACGGGAACTATGATGTCAATGTCATCATGGCTGCACTTCAAACCAAAGGATATGAAGCAGTGTGGTGGGATAAAAGAAGGTATGCAGATGTATTCTAGATATGACAGTCTGCAGAAATCTTTAACATGTGCCTTTCCTTTTTTGTGTGAGTTGCATTGTACAACATGTAAGTGAAATCCAATATGGCGGACTGGATTTCCTAAGCAACTTCTTCAAAAGGTGTTTTTTACTTTATTGGCACAGTTGAGCCAGTTAGATCTCTTTTTAAACATTAAATGTGTGTGTTTTTTGGGGGGCTGAACCTGCAGTCTTTAAATAAATCATTATTTATTAGGCCTTGAACCACAATCTTGGCCAGTATATGGTTTCAAAACTTATTTATTTAATTTCCTATTCCCCCGCCCCAAACCCTGGCCCCACATCTGCCCAGCCTTTCAGGAGACCTCTCTGCTTACAGTGTATCCATTACAGTGGGGTTCTTGGGCTCCCACAGTGAGTCCTCATCTGGTTGGGAGGAAGTTCTGGATGGGGCCAGCTGGAGAGTTGGCTTCCCCCATGCTGCTGCTTATTGCACGGCCTGTGCTCCTTCTCTCTGTCTTTTCCAGTGGCATTACGTATTGACTAGAGTACATAGCATGCATGCAGTATTGCCTGAGAGCCAGCCTCTTGCAAGATAGTGAGCGCCATGGCCCACTGTGAGGGGCTGCTGCAGGACCAACCCTCTCTGAGCTAGGGTGTGCTGCACTATATCGCGTTTCCACCCCCCAACTCATGTGTACAGCATCAGTGTTTTCATCTGATTGACTTTAAGCAGATAGCCTGCATATGCCCTCTGCCCCAGAGTATTCAGTGTAGTTTGAACCAATACATGCACTGATCATGTACTCTTGACTGCCAGATCTCTGTCGGTCTCGGTAAAGACTCACTAAAGACTCGACACCCTGGATGTGCTCCTTTGTTATTGTGAGTTTAAAATGAAGAAAAAAAAAAAATTTTTTTTTTCCTTTTTGGATTTGTACTTTGTTCCAGTTCTGGAACTGACCATTTTAGAGGGGTTTTGGTAAAAACATTTTTTTGTGTTCCTTCTTTTGCTCAGTAATTATTCGAGAATACTGGTCCAATGCTAGAGAGTGGTAAAAGAGCTGCCAGTAGAGGGATACAGGCAATGGGAAATCCGTCATTTAGCATAGATGGGGTCAGGGATGGGCTGGCAGCCCTTAAGCCAGACAAAGCGCAGGGACCAGATGGATTGCATCTGAGTACTGAGTTGGCCGGTCCCCTGGCACACCTATTTAACAGACCCACTAGGTACAGGAGTGGCTCCGAGGGATTGGAGGGTGACCAACGTGATGCTTCACAAGGGGGGGGATTGCAGACCGGTTAGCCTCACTTCTGTAGTGGGAAAACTGATGGAAACCTTGATTAAGCAAGACCTCATACAATACCTGGAGAAGGGCCCCAGGACACCAAGCAACATGGATTCATGGCAGAAAGGTCATGCCAGATTATCTAATCACTTTTTTTCGACTAGGTGACAAAGGAATTGGATAGAGGGCACGTGGTGGATCCTCTCTATTTTGGTTTCAGCAAGGCATTTGATTCCTTACCACACAAGCATCTGCTGAGGAAGTCTGAGGACATAGGGGCTGTGAAAGGCGTAGTCAGATGGGTGGGCAGCTGGCT
The DNA here is from genome assembly GCA_016271365.2 of Neoceratodus forsteri. Taxonomy (NCBI): domain Eukaryota; kingdom Metazoa; phylum Chordata; order Ceratodontiformes; family Ceratodontidae; genus Neoceratodus; species Neoceratodus forsteri. The sequence goes on along the minus strand of JADMNL010000039.1, from coordinate 31,949,772 downwards.
CACAGACATGAGACAAAGGGTGGTGGTAAATGGGGTAGGGTCAACATTGGACACTGTTACTAGTGGGGTTCCACAGGGATCTGTGTTGTGCCCTGTTCTCTAACATATTCATCAGTGACATCGGCAGTGGTATCCAGGGCAAGCTAGCCTTGTTTGCAGACAACACCAAGCTCGGAGGGTAGGTGGACACATTTTGAAGGGGGTAGGGAGCTACAGGAAGACCACCAAAAACTGGAAAGATGGTCTAAACTGTGGCAACTGAATTTCAGTGCAAAAAAAAAAAAAATTGCTAAGTGATGTATCTCAGTAACGGGAACCCTGGGATGGAATATTGGCTCTGTGGGATTAAATTAAGCACCTTGCAAGAAGAGAGGGACCTAGGGGGTCATTGTTATGGACACCATGAAGCAGACTGACCAGTGTAACAAAGCATATAACTGGGCAAACAAAATGTTGGTGTGTATAGGCAGGGGGGATTGATAGCAGGAGGAGGGAAGTGATCATCCCCCTGTACACATCCCTGGTTAGACCACGCATGTAGCACTGTGTTCGATTTTGGAGGCCGCACTTAAAAGATAGGTTAGAACTGGTGCAGAGGATGGTGACAAAGATGATCCAGGGTTTGCAGGTACTCCGCTATGAGGAACAACTAGCAGCATTGACTATGTACTCGCTGGAAACCAGGAGGGAGAGGGGCGACATGCTAGAAACTTTCAAGTTCTTAAAAGGCATAAACAAAGTGCTGGACACTGAGGAGCTGTCCCGTAGGGTCACCAGCACAACAACTAGGGGACATGAGTGGAAACTGGAGGGGGGGGTTCAGGAGGACCTCGGGAGGTACTACTTCACTGAAAGCGTGGTGGAGCCATGGAATAGTCTGCTGGCTGAAGTGGTGGGGCAGGGACTGTGACCTGTTCCAAGCATACATGGGACAGAGCTAGAGCTCGGCTTCGAGACACCACAGCAAGTTAATAGTAATTTGGGGTGGCAGGTAGCCCCCTGGGACAGTCGCTAGGTCCTGGGCATCTCATGGGCAGACTCTATGGACCCTAGGTCTCCTCCTACTGTCACCTTCTATGTTTCTGTGTTCTACATTGTACGTTTCAGTTCCATTTTATAATATCAACAGAGGATCGAAACATAGAAACATGGATAATGACGACATAAAAAGTCAAATGGTCCAGCCAGTCTAGATGTTGCAGTTAGGTTTTCTCGTTCCAAACTGCAGTTTTGTTTAAGGCTGGTATACATAGCAGGGCAGTTTCTATTGTAGTCAGAATCGGGAAGTGTTTTGTAGTTGTCCTGTTGAAATGCATTCAGGAACTTGGAAACACCTTTTTATGGCAGTCGGTGAGTGAATGTGGACTTTGCTTTTGGTCCTTTTGACTTCCTGTTGATCATGAGGGGGAATTATGCAAGAGAACTGGAAAAAGCAAGCAATGTCCATTTTGGGAATACACAGCTAGGGATGAGGATCCATGTGTGCCCACCCCCCCCCCAAAAAAAACAGGATACGACACTGGGGCGCCCCTTGGTGCTGCCAAATAGTGTCCCCCTGCCATCTCTGGGTATGACACTGAGGTGCCCAGCCCTTGTGCTCCCGAACAGCATCCCCTTCCCATCTGATCCATGTTGCGTCACCCTTCCTCCAGACAGGATGCAGCACTGGGGTACTCACCGTCAGGTGGCAAACCAACACTGAGGTGCCCAATCCCCAGTGTCTGGTACCTGAAATAATGGAAACCATCCCTTGTAGTCTTTTATTTTTTAAACCTGTAATAAAAAAATAAAAGTCCCTTGACGACTTCTGTACCCAACCCCCACCCCTCACTTACCTATCCAGTGGGTCCAGCGCTGCCTCTCAAACATCTTCCTGCCCCCAGCACCGAACTGTCTGGTTGAAAACAAGGTAAGACTTTTCAGTGCATTTCCAGCTTTTACTCATAACTTTGTAAATTATTTTTTAACCCCTGTTGTGCTGATATCAGCCTAGAATTCCTTTGTGTTCTAATTGTTTTGGCAGCCTGAGGGTTAATATTTTACCCCACATTTTCAACATATTCTTTCTTTTACCTCACTTCATGAACCAGGTAGGTGACATCTTTCAGATCCTCCCACCCCCCAAAACCATGTTTTCGCAGTAGCACTGTGAAATCACGTTTGACGAGGTTTTAAGAATTCTGCCGGTCTTGATCATAAGGTGGGGTCATAAGAACATAAGAAAGTGCCAGCAGACTGGAACCTTGCAATCTGTCTAGTCTGCCCGTGAAAGCTGCCCCCTCCCAGTTTCTTTACTGCCTTAGATTTCCACAGTGCCTATCCCATGCTAGAGTGAACTCCCCCACCATCTGAGGTTGGGGAAGTGGAGAAGAAAATACAGTATAATAAAGTTAAACATGTAGATAGAGGCACTGTAAATAACTCATTTTACAAGTAGCAGGTAATTCAGTAACCATGGAGTATGGTACAGAAGTGGTAGAACTGCACAAATAAATGAGTGGTAACCTTTTAGGAAGTCGGAAGATAAAATATTTACTCAAAGGGGCACTGTCAGCTTTGCCCCTCTGTTTTCCATCACATCTGAGCAGTGTGCCTTTTGGCACACACCTATGAAATATGTACTCTAGAATGCCCCATAGATCTAAAAAATAAGCATTTGTAACAGTTTTGCTAATTTTTAGTAAAATTTGTTGTTTGCTCGGTCTGAGCTTATATCACCTGCGACCGAAAGCATATCCTGGTTGAGAATATGCCTAGCACTGAGTATCTAAGTGGAATTTTGATACCACGTCCACTGTAGATAGTTGCCTTGTAATTAGCCGGATCGTTTCTTGGTGCTTAAGAATTATAACCTGAAAGACTATGGTATCATATTCATCTTTCAACTCGAATGTATCCCATATGCACAAAAAGAGACTTGTATGAAAAAGATCGTATGCCCTTTGTGCATGCGGTGGATTTTGGTTTGGGTTTGAAAGTGTAAATTGCGATACCCTGAGTGCTCGGTTTTGGTTCTTAAGCACCAGGAACGGTTCGGTATTACTGAATTTACAGGGGCAACATATTTTTACAGTGGAGATGGTATAAAATTCCACTTCAGGACTGCGCTCTTGCCTGACGCATTTTCTAACCCCAGTAATGCTCAGGATATTCTTAACTTTGTGCAGTCAGCCTGGTGGGTTGGACTGCCCGGAGAGATGGAACACATGCAAATGATGGAATTCTTCTTTGCACATGAGCATCTTTCAAATACTGCCTCTACCAACTGTAGTGTTCTAAACCCTTCAGATTTTTCTCTCCGCCTGAAAGTCTGGTCACCCTGTTTCGCGTGAAGAAAGATAAAAAAAAATCATCAAAACCATAAGTATATTTAATTTCTTTTACTGCCTCTACTGATTGTCAGTTTAGATCTTGTTTATTATTAAAGTAGTTGTTTTTTCTTGGTTCCTCGCGGTTCGGCATAACCGTGAGGGATCCGAGTTAGTTTAGTTTAATTTGGGTTCTGTGATTAAAGAACCTATATAATTATCGCAAAATTTGTGGTCCTTACAAACTTATTTGTAGCTGTTTTTATCAGTTACAGAACTGCTGAACCGGGTTCATATTTCATCTCCCTGCTCGATTCCCTATCGGTTCCAGAACCGACTGCAAAAAAAAAAAAAAAAAAATTGTTAAAGCTGTTTAAATAACCACAACGGTATCTGTTATTTAGCGGTTTGTGTTTTCCTCTTGGCTTTTCACCATGGCAGAGAAACCTAAGAAGAGAACCAGGGAGTCCGGGTTTAAAAATGGCCTAAAGTGTGGAGATGTTTGCCAAGGCAGACAAGCACACCTTATGTGTAGCTTGTCTGGGTTTCGAACATCTAGACCAGGAATGTGAAATATGTAAAACTTTTCCAGATAAAACTGTGGAAAAGTGCCTTGAACGGCTCAATAAAAAGTTTCCTAGGGGTCCCTCAGTCTCTGACCAGCTGACACCCCAGTCTGTTGTGGCTGAACCCACAAGTGCTACTACCCCTGCCCCTGATATGGGCGAAAAAGGGGCAAAAAGGGGAAAGAACCGGCTGACTCTCCGGTTCCCTCAAAAAAAATGAAGAAACTTAAACATGCAGAACCCTCTCCTGTTAACCCAGGGACTTCTACGCAGGTGTCTGTAATGCCTTCAGCTCAGGAGATAGCTCAGGCGTTCAAAATTATTCAGGCTCTGCAGAGAATCATCCCTCAGCCTCCTGCCCCCTCACAGGGTCCCCAGGTTGCTAGTACTGTGTTGCTCTCTGCATCGGAGCAGCTATATTTTGAAGAGGATGATGAGCCTTATTAGGAGGACTAACCTATCCCTCCAGAGGTGTCCCCTGCGCAGGATTTTGGCTCGCCTCCCAGGGTATCTGAGGATTTTTCCTCCCATTTTTCCTTCATAAGGAAAATCGCAGATGCCTTAGATATCGCCACAACAGAGCAAGTGGAGGATGAGGAGGAAATTGAGTACCTTAATATGATGGGTTTAACACCCACAAAGGCCCTCCTCCTCCTCCCAGTATATACATTTTTTAAGAATGCTATGAAGCTCCTGCAGACCCCTAATTCTATTCCTCCAATCGACTGGAGAATAGATAAAAAGTACCAGTTGGATAGGGAGGGAGCTGACTTCCTCTTCTCCCATCCTGACCATCAAGGGGCAATACAACAGGCAGCCTGTGATAAAGCTAAAGTCCCTCTGTCCTCACACCCACCGGACAAGGACTCCAGAAAATTGGACAGTATGGCCAAAAAAGGCCATTTGTCAGCCTCACTGGCCATGAGACGGGCTACTTTCCAAGCTTATGCTGCCCAGTATCAGAAATCCCTGTGGCAGTCAGTACTGGCAATGTCCATGAAAGCCACCTCACACTTGTCAGATGACCTGGCTGAAACTGCCAGGTTTGGGCTAGAGGCGGCTAAGTACCAGTTCCAAATGGCTGCTGATTCGAATGACACTGTAGCCAGATGGATGGCTAACATAGTGGCTCAGAGGAGGCTTGCTTGGCTTAGGGCTACAAACCTCACTCAGGATACCCAGTCGAAGGCCCTGGATTTTCCATTAGAAGGAAATTCGCTTTTTGGGGAATCCATGGTGGCATATATGAAAAAGGTGGATGAATATAAGGCGACTTTATAGAAGTAACTCTGCCAGAGACGGAGCTTCTTCATCCACCAGGCCCTATGGAAGGGGGGGGGCAGGGGTCACTCTTTCATGACGAGACCATTTTTCCAGCCAGTAGTCATGCCCCAATACCAGCAGTACCCCCAACAGGGCTACTCTAGGGGTATTGGTAGAAGGGGCTTTAGGCGAGGGTCTCAGGCACAACCTCAACCTCAGCCTGAACAGAACCCCTGAGATGCAGGCTGCCTCCTCCCTACCTGTCTGAGGCAGACTGTCCCATGTCCTCCACCTTTGGTCAGCCATCACCACAGACAAGTGGGTGTTGGAGGTAATGGGCAAAGGTTTGTCTCTGGACTTCAGATTTCTTCCTCAAAAAAATTCCAGGGTTTCCATCTCTCCTCCCCTAGCACAGACTCCATTGCTAGAGGCAGAGGTTCAGAAGCTGCTACAGCTCAGAGCAGTGGAACCAGTCGCAACAACCCTGAGAGGAAGAGGTTTTTACTCCAGATACTTCCTAACAACAAAGAAAAATGGGGAGTGGCAGCCAATTTTGGATCTCAGAGCTTTAAGCAAGCACCTGAAAAAGCCAAAGTTCAAAATGGTAACTTGGGCACGGATTCTGCCAACAATCCAAAAAGGGGACTGGCTGGCATCTCTGGGCTTACAGGAAGCCTATTTTCACATCCCCATAAAAGAATCTTTCAGGAAATATCTCTGATTCAGACTCCCATCAGGTCATTATCGGTTTGCAACCCTGCCCTTCGGCCTTTCCTCTGCACCAAGGGTGTTTACAAAATGCCTAGTAGCTGTGGTGGCATTTCTTTGAAGACAGGGAGTGACTGTTTTCCCATATCTGGACGATTGACTGGTGGTGGGCAAATCACCAGAGCAAGTCAGAACCTCTCTAGCGCTCACACAGGATCTTTTGGAGTCCTTGGGTTTTATAATAAACCAGGAAAAAATCTGTCTTAACCCCTGCACAAACTTTACATTTCATGGGGCAGAGATCAGTACTCTACAGGCCAGGGCCTTTTTACCACTGAACAGGGTGCAAAGCCTTCAGGCCATAGCAAATTCCTTCAAGTTGCACAGGCAAAAAACAGCCAGGCAATTTCTGCAGCTCTTGGGTCATATGGCTGCATCCACAGGCACAGTGCAGGGTTCCAGGTTTCACATGAGACATCCAGTTTCATCTCAAGAATCATTGGAGTCAGAAAAAAGATCCGTTTTCAAAACTCATTCCAGTGACGAGGCCTCTGTTACAAACCCTTTTGTGGTGGATAAAGGAAACCAACCTAAGGCAAGGAGTCCCTTTTCAGAAGGAGGATCCTTCACTAGTCCTCACTACAGATGCATCCCTTCTGGGCTGGGGAGCCCATCTGGGGGAAGACACAACTGAGGGTACCTGGACAGAAGCAGAGTCCCTCCAGCATATAAACTTGCTGGAACTCAGAGCAGTACGGCTGTCACTAAAAGTTTTCTCTACACTGGTGATGGGTAAGGTGGTACAGGTCAGAACAGACAATACCACCACTATGTACTACATAAACAAGCGGGGAGGCACCAGATCAGGTTCCCTAGGCACAGAAGCCATGAAAATGTGGACTCTGGCATATTCTCTAAAGGTGTCCCTGCAAGCAATCCATCTGCCAGGAAAGGACAATACCTTGGCAGACACACTGAGTCGAATCAATCAGTCCCATCACGAATGGACACTGAACAAGCAGGTGGTGTAGGTAATTTTCAGGAGGTGGGGCATTCCAGAGATAGACTTGTTCGCATCCCACCAGAACCACCAGTTGCCTCAGTATTGCTGCAGACCACCAGCCCAGGGCACAATCCCTCTGAATGCCCTTGTACTGGACTGGTCAAGCAAGTTTCTTTATGCCTTTCCCCCATTTCCTCTGGTTTTCAGAGTACTACTGAAGCTCAAATCCCTCTCAGCTTCTCTGATCTTGATAGCTCCAGATTGGCCCAGGCAGCCATGGTACTCTCTTCTGCTCTCCATGTCAGTGAGCAAACCAATAGTTTGCCTCTCAGGCACAATCTCCTGACCTCCAGTCAGGGAACATTGTTGTACCCAAATCTCAAGTCTGTCCCACCTCAAGGCATGGCTCTTGAGGAATTAGAGTATGCAGACTTAAATCTTTCTGAAGCTGTATTAACTATCTTGAAAGGTTATAGGAAGCCCTCCACTAAGAAAACGTATTCTGCTACGTGGAAAAGATTTTCCTTTTGGTGCTCTGGCAGGAATTTCGCACCAAATGATGCAGGAGTCTCAGTGGTGTTGGATTATCTGACTCTCTTACATTCACAAGGTCTACAACCCAGTTCTCTAAGGCTTCATCTTGCAGCAGTGTCTGCATACCTTTCGGCTAGGACAAAGGTGTCGGCAGCATCAGATCCCATTTTCAAAAGATTTTTTAAAGGCCTGATACATTTGCATCCTCCTCACAGGTCACCAGTGCCCACTTGGGATCTTAATATATGTATAGCTAGATTAATGAGGGCTCCCTCTGAGCCCATGACTACAGCCCACTTAAAGTATGTTACCTGGAAAACAGTTTTTCTGGTAGCAATTACCTCAGCAAGAAGAATCAGCGAGCTTCAGGCTCTCTGTGTTGACCAGGACTACATCTCCTTTCCCTGAGATAAGGTAGTCCTCAGAACAAACAGACAATTCCTTCCCAAGGTAGTTTCAGACTTTCATCTGAACCAATCACTCACACTGTCTTTTTCACAGACCATACAAGCTCTGGTGAAAGAAGAATCCACAGTCTGGATGTGGAAAGAGCTCTCAGCTATTATATGACAGCTACTAAGGGCCATAGGCAAGACAAAAAACAACTTTTCCTTACATATGGGGATGTCGGAATGGGCAAACCAGCCTCAAAAACATCCATTTCTCGATGGATTGTCCAGTGTATTCAATTCTGCTACACTAGAGCAGGTAAGGTGTCCCCAGCTGGGCTGAGGGCACACTCGACAAGAGGAACAGCTGCCAGTCTTGCAACTGCTAGGGAGGTTCCATTATTGGATATTTGTAAAGCACCTACTTGGAAATTGGTACACACCTTTACAAAGCATTAAAATTTTGATGTTTTGTCCAGAAGTGATGCCAGGTTTGGCACAGCAGTCCTGTAAAGTCTGTTTCCAAAATAAGTTCTGTGCCCACCTCCAGGAGTACTGCTTGGTAGTCTGCACAAAGTTATGAATATCCTGAGCATTACTGGGGTTAGAAGAAAAAATTACTTACCATAGTAATCTTCTTCCCCGTGATGCTCAGATATTCATAACTCCCTCCCATCCTCCCCTTTCTAGAACTTCAGCCTCTGTATTCCGCATGCTAGTGCCACATAACCATACCCTTCTGGGTACGCTTCTCGATACCAGATAGATTTTAACAGAGTTTTCTATCTCTCGTAATAGGTTTCTCACTGTTTGGTGAACACCATTGTTATTTGATGTAGTTCCTCCTTAGGAGTTTTTTTTGGGTAAATTGCTTTTATTAGGGTAATCCTAAAAAATGTTTTAATTAATTAGCTGTTGGATGTTTTTATAATGCCTGACTTCCAGGCTTCTTACAAATCTGAAGGGTTTAGAACACTACAGTTGGTAGAGGCAGTATTTGAAAGACGCTCACGTGCAAAGAATTCCATCATTTGCATGTGTTCCATCTCTCCGGGCAGTCCAACCCACCAGGCTGACTGCACAAAGTTATGAATATCTGAGCATCACTGGGAAGAAAGATTATTACTATGGTAAGTAATTTTTTCTTCTCAACCAACATATGCTTCCGGTGGCAGGTGATTTAAACTCGGACCGCGCGAACTAAGAGTGTTACTAAAAATTAGCAAAACAGGTACAAATGCTTTTTTTTTTTTTAAGATCTATGGGGGCATTCTAGAGTACATATTTTATAGGTGTATGCCAAAAGGCACACTGCTAAGGTGTGATGAAAAACAGAGGGGCAAAGCTAACAGTGCCCCTTTAATAGTTACATGATATTTGGATAAAATATTTGCATAAGTTGGTAGAGAAAGAGAGATATATTCACAGCTAACTTAGAAGAACCAGTGAAATTATTAGGAAGTTTGCATAGAATGTGGGTTGGGAGTTGGAGTAAGGGAAATAGATCATGGTGGGGGATGTGACAGGACAGCAAGGTCAGGTGGAGGTGGGACAGGAGCAACCAGAGGAAAAGGATTGGGAAAGAGTGCATTTTAGACACTGCAGAGATGGAGATGACCGAGTGGAGCTTGGAAGAGGGTTCCAGAGGGAGTGGAGAAGGTAAGGGAAGGCAGCCTGCCCAGAACAGGAGTGAGGGCAGGGAAGAAAGAAGGTATAAGGGTCTCTGGAGCAGTGCTGGTAAGAGGAGGGGGATGAGGGGGCGAGGAGAGCAGTGAGGTATGAGGGGAGAGAGCCAAACCAGAACTTGGAAAGAAGGGTGGATTTGTACAACTGGCTGCGCTCTTGGAGGGAGGGGAGAGACAGGGAGGAGTAGAGTACAGTGGTGAGTACGTGGAGGAGCGCTGGAAGCAAAGGTGCAGAAACCATTAAATAGGGTGTCTAATGTTGCGCGGGACGAGGCTGGGGTGGAGCCTATGACTGCGTCTGCTTAGTCAAACACTGGGAGGATCATTTGTTAATAACTCCCAGCGAACCACAGGGGAGAGGGCATTTTTCAAATACCCTCCGAAACATGTTTTCAGATGTACCACAAAATCACCTTTTGGATGGAACTTTAAAAATTCCACCTGTCTTGATCATATCATGAGGTCATAGGGGGTCCTCCCAGGAGGAGGAGCGCTGGAGGATTAGCCAGGTTACAGTGCCAGCGTTCAAGGCAGCAAAAAAAAGAAAAAAACCTATGTTGGAAATTTGAGGTCAGAATGTCAAAGCCTATTGTAAATGACACATTGCATTTCAGCTGGCCTACCTGGAGTACATACATTGTAAAAATTGGTTAAAAACAGGACCCCCCCTCCCGAACTGAAAAGGAGTTATTGCATCTTTGCTGTGCTATCCTGGGTACATACACTCTAAAAATGTGTAAAAGTGGAGCACTGTTGAGAATGAGATATTGCATTTTTTCTAGGCTATTGAAAATTTAGATATTACACCTTTGCTGGGCTGTCCTGTATAAGCATATTGCAAAAAAGTGTAAAGCAGCCCCCCTCCCCATACAGCAAGAACCCCACTGAAATGTGAATCTGTGCTGCTCTGTTCTGGGGAAAATACTGGATGCCACTGGAAATGAGAAATTGCTTCTTGGCTGGGCAGTCCTGGTTAGATGCGGTATAAAAATGGGCAAAACCTGGGACCCATCACACAATTTAAATATTGCATTTCTGCTCTGCTATCTTGGGTAAATACAATGTAAAAAGGATAACAGCAGGACCCCACTGAAAATGAGATCTAGCTTGAGTAAACACAGTGTTAAAAAAAAAAAAATCAAAGCAGGACCCTGTTGACTTCCAGTGATGTCACAAAGCTGATAGCGGCTTAATTGTCCGTGGCTCACTGAGCACCAAAATTAAAAGCCAGAGGAACACCTCATTTTATTGGATCTGGTTCACAATTGGTGAAAAATGACATAGAAAGATGACATCTAACCATTCTAAAAATAAAGACTTATTCTGCTGAGTTACAGGCAGTGATGGAGGAAAATAGTGTCTCAGGCCTGGCTGACAGCAACTGCCCAGGATCTCCAGTCTCAAGTGTGGATGGCTCAGAGGACTGGTCTACACCTTCCGAGCAAGGACTGGTACTCACCAGATTGGATGGTATAATTAAAGCTACATAGCAGATTTGAGAACCAATTTAATCCCTAGGCTGCCAACAGAATTAGAATGTATAGGAATTCTGGACTGATCAGTCCGCGGCACAGCAAGGGTTAAATGCAATGGAGAAGAGAACCACAGCAACCGAGCAAGCCTTGGGATCCGTCAGACATGGTGGGCCGCCATGCAGAGCTATTCTTTTTCTACTTACGAGAGAGGGAGAATTGCAGGCCAAGATTAACAATCAGGAAAAGAGAGCCAGTAGAAATAACTTCCGCATCCATGGAATTTCAGAAGATATGGAACAGTCTTCTGACACAATGGAGGAATTTGTGTCAAACTTGCTCCGGTTGGTACTAATGATCCCAGAGGAGGTCTGTCTTACTATTGAGCGGGTCCACCGATCAGTCGCACAAAAACCTACAAACCCAAAAGCCAGGCCCAGATCAGTCATTGTCTGTATGCTTGAATTTCAAAAACGTCAGTTACTTTTATGGACATCCTGGCGCCACAAAGATTTGAACATCGATGGGAAAAGGATTTACTTTGATCAAGACTTTTCAGACATTTGGAGGAGGAGAGTACGGGACTTAATCAAACAAGCCAAGGAGTGAAACATTTAAAATCTAGCTTCGCTATCCAGCTAGGCTACGGGTCCACATGGAAGAAAGCTCACAATCTTTTTTGATCTGTCTTCGAGGGTGGAGCTCATGCATCAGGTAATACCATTAGGACTGAAGCCGGCAGGCGTCGGGACCCCACGGAAAACTTGTAGCCAGCAGTACGAGGCAGGGGACCGCCCCAGACGTTGGCTCTGCCCGACATCAGACATGGTATAGGGGCGGTCCCTGGCGCCACCCCAGTTCTTTTTTCCCCGCAGTCAACCCGCCAGAGTCGGCTCCACGGATGCCTGGCTTGCAGTCGACAGCATCAAACGCCAAGATAAGTCACTTTCGTTTATCTTTTCAATTAACCTAATCTAACGTCTTGTTTATGTAGTCTCCCTCTCCACCATGACATAAGTCTAAGTGTGCCTGCGGGAAGCAGATCCCGGCCAAAGACTGCCACACGGCCTGCCTCATCTGTCTAGGCCCAGACCACCAGCCGGATTCTTGCAGACACTGCCAACACTTCAATCAAAAGACGCGTGCCAGGAGAGCTCACACCCTAAAAACCTTCTTGTTGGAGAAGCAGCTTGCAGCGATGCAGAGAGGTTCCAGAGCCAGCTTCTCCTCTCCCGCCAGAGAGTCCCCCCCTCCCAGAGCTAAGACCTCTGGTGAAAAGCATCACAAGCAGAAGGATAGGGCCAGATCTGAATCCCACCATTGTTCGCCCACAAACCGGCGCTGTCGTAGTCTTCCTTGCAGAGGTCAGGCTCGGTTCCTGCTGTTTCTGAGTCTTCCCACTCTGCCAAGGCCACTCTCGCCTCTTCTCAGGGTGCCCAAAAGAAGTTGGCCTCAAAGGGACATCGATCCTTCTCCCTGGCTCACCGACCTCACAAATCTACAGGGTCAACCCAGGAAGACCTGCCCAGGGCCCTGGACAGGCCTAGTTCCTCCAAAAAGAGAAAATGCTCGGAGGAAAGTTCTAGTAGGCATGGGGACGCCCGGGCTCTGACTCCCCCACCACCGGCGAAGGTGCATCCTACTCCTGATGCCAGACCTACCAGCCGGTCACCTACCCTAATGACTCATTCCCCGACACCAGATATGGGGCGGTCGCCAGATGACTATCAACTGTCTGTGCCTCCCCCAAAGGGACAGACACCAGCTGACATCCCCCCCAGACACCGGATGCCGGCCATCGGCTGTTTGGTACCGGACGCTGGTCTTCAGATGCTGGTCTTCCAGACCCGACGCTAGGCACTACGGATGGGGCGCCCGATCCCTAGACACCCACCCCTGACGGTCAGGCACCCGGGCCATCTAACCCGGCGCCAACCCCGGCTGTGATCCGGTGGCAGATATTGGGAATTTATTCACCTCTTGGTGGAATACGGTCAAAGGGGACCTCCTTTACAGGCCACCAGATAAGGGTCCCACACCACTACTCATGGGTGGTCCTCCCACACCAGACAAAGATCAGTCAGGAGATCACCCTCCTCCACCCCCTAAGAAGAAGCACAGAAAGAGGTCTCCTTCCCCGTCTCGGTCATCTCCCCGATCGTCCCCTTCCACTGATGATGCAGGTTTGGACTCTGCTTACTCAGGAGATGGTTTTCTGACACCATCCTCAGAGCCCAGGGACTCGCCACACCCCGACCGACCCTTCATTTCTCGCTATCATGAGGCATATCCAGAATGTTTACCAGTGGGATATGGAGGCTCTCAACCTGGAGCGCCAATGGTTAGCTAAGTTCCTAGGGGAGAAGGAGCCTAAGCCGCTGGTCATCCCTCCCATTTATTGAGCCCTTCCAGGACGTCACTCGCCTTACCTGAAGGACTCCTTCCTCTGTCCCTGCAGTTCCGAGGAAGGTGGATAGATTATATAAGCCTCCCAGGTCAGAGTCATTCCTGGCGGAGCAACCCAAGGCTAATTTCCTGGTCTTCACGGCTGCCCACGGGAGAGAGACCAGGCCCAAGCACCTCAGCTCGCAACCTCCTGACTCCATCTCAAAAAAAAAAAAAAAAAAAAAAATTGGACTGCAGAAGGAAAGTCTTCTCCTCCACTTCTGGATCTATTAGATCCCTTAACTTCATGGCCCACATGATCTTCTACCAGCAGTCCTTGTGGAGGAAAACCATGGAGTTGGCAGAGACCCTCCCCAACTTGCACTCCAAGCAGGAGATTCTGGCTTGTGCCCAGTCCAATCTAGACGTTGACAAACTCGCACTCAGATGCTCCTATGATGCGGTGGACATGGTTTCTAGGGCTGCAGCATCAGGCATTCGAATGAGGAGACAGTCCTGGCTCAAACTGACAGATTTCCAGCAAGATCATCAGGACTCTATCCTGGACTCCCCGTTTCAGGGTCCGGTGCTTTGTGGTAAAGGGCCTTCAAGAATCAGGCGAGGCGGTAGCGGATGTACATTGTATGTACAAGTCCCAGCCGCGGGCTAACCGCCGGTGTCCTTTTCGCCAAGGCCAGTCCGGCAAGCAGTCCCAAGGGAAGGGGTTTTGTAGACTGGGTCTGCCCCCTCCCAAGGTTCCCAGGGCCCAAAGCAATCCAAGGCACCCAGGGCCCGGCCTCTCTCCCATCCTCCTTCCTGACCCCGCCTCCTCCCATCGAGGACAGGTGGAACGCAGAGGAGGGCGAGGCGCTATACCCGCCCAGTGGTCCAACATCACCTCAGATTAGGGTATGCCAGAGTTCATCTCTATACCTCCGGACAACCCACCACCCCCTATGTCCCATTGTCCACCGGACCACCTCAGCCTCCCTCAGGCAGAGGTCTCGATACTCCTGGAAAAGAAAGCTATTCAAAGGGTTCCACCGGCCTAGATAGGCAAGGGCTTCTACTCCCATTTTTTCCTGGTATCGAAAAAGATTGGAGACCTTCGACCTATCTTGGACCTCAGCGTGCTCAACCTCTTGGTCAAGTATCTGAGGTTCCGCATGCTAACACTGGCAGGCCTTTTTCCTCTGCTCCAATCAGGGCACTGGCTGTGCTGTCTCGTCATGCAGGACGCTTACATGCATATCAAACTCCAGAAACAGCACAGGAGGTTCTTGCGCTTCTGTCTCAGAGAAGAGTACTTCTAGTTCAGGGTCTTCCCTTTCGGTGGCTCCCAGAGTCTTTACGAAGTGCCTGGCAGTGGTAGCTGCGGCCCTCGGCAGGAGAGGCCTCTTTGTCTACCCCTACCTGGACGATTGGCTCCTCTCTGCCCAGTCAGAGGGGCAGCTAGCAATCGCCCTTGGTCAGATACAGGCTCTTTTCTCTTCCTTGGATTACCGTGAACTGGTCTAAGTCTCAGCCAAGGCCATCTCAATGACTGTAGTTCATAGGAGCCATCCTGGACACAGGGAAAGGGCGTGCCTTCCTGCCCTCAGACAGAACGCCTCCAGGACCTGGTGAGAGCCTTTCCGGGAAGGCCCTCTTCTGCCACCCAAGCGGTACTGCAGCTGTTGGGGCATATGGCGGTGGCGATCGCCACTGTCCCATTAGCCAGGCTTCATATGGGGACGTTACAGTGGCACCTCAGAGCACAGTGGGACCAAGCTGTGGATGACCTGGGTCTTCGTATCCAGCTTTCAAAAGCGGCCCACCGTTCTCTTGAATGTTAGCTTCGCCGGGACAATCTGGAAGGGGGGCCCTTTCCGCAGACCACCTCCATCGCAAACCCTGACATCGGATGCCTCCTTGTCAGGGTGGGGGCCACATCTAGGGATTCACAGGACCCAAGGGACTTGGTCCGACACAGAACGCTCTCTGCACATCAATGTCCTGGAAATGAGAGCGGCTCTGAATGCTCTGTCAGCATTCGAGAGTCAAGTTTCCCAGGATCCTCTTCTGGTGCAGTCTGACAACACTCCAGTGTTTTTTTTTTATATCAACATGCAAGGGGGGGACACATTCTTACCCCCTTTGCAGGGAGGCCATGAGAGTGTGGGACTGGGCAGCAGAACACGGTGTGGACCTCGTGGCGGTTCACCTCCCGGGGGTACAGAATGTTCTCACCAACAGTCTGTCACTCCGTTTGTCTCAGCCACAAGTGGGAGCTGCTCCAGGAGGTCGCAGATTACCTGTTCGACCGTTGGGGCCTTCCAGAGTTGGATCTCTTTGCGTCCCCATTCAGTGCCAAACTACGCAATTTTTGCTCGCTCGCTCGCTCCAGGGCCTGGTGTTTTCTGGTGAGACGCATCGTGCCCCTCTTGGACGGGGAAGTTTCTGTATGCCTTCCCTCCTTTTCCCCTCATGCAGAGAGTACTGCTCAAATTGCAGTGAGAGGGAGCCAGAATGATTCTGGTGGCTCCTCTCTGGCCTCGTCAGATCTGGTACATGCTATTCCAGCAGCTGTCTCAGGAACCTCCAGCGCAGTTGCCTCTCTCCACCCACTTGCTCTCTCAAGATCGGTGAACTCTTGTTCATCCAGCTCTTCACCCTCATGCGTGGCTCCTGCAGTCCTAGCGGAAGAGAGGCTAGGAGTGTCAAGCAGGGTGGCAGAGATTTTGGTAGCGGCAAGGAAGCCTTCCACTAGGGCTGCCTACACTCTCAAATGGAAGTGCTTCTGCCCGTGGGCTTCGGCACGAGCCCTAGATCCTTCTGGTTATCTGGTCAGGCACGTGCTAGAGTATCTCTGTCACCTCCTAGATTTAGGACTGAGTTACTTGTCTATCAAGGTTCACATGTGTGCGTTCTCCGCGCATATCTTGCTCCTATAGGAGATGAGTCTCTAGCACAATTGGATGCCTGCAAGACCTTCTTGCGAGGGGTATTGCAAACATCAGGCCTCCAAGGAGGGATGTCGTTCCTCCTTGGGATCTCCTTTTCGTTTTGGAAAAGCTCACTCTTCCCTCCCTTCGAGCCTGCAGCTTCGTGCGAGATGCACTTCCTTTCCTGGAAGACCTTACTGCCGGTGGCTATTACCTCCGCTCAAAGGGTTTCCGAGCTCCAGGCTCCAATGTGCAAAGAACCTTGCATTGTTTTTCACAAGGATAGAGTGAACTTGCGAACCAATCCCTAGTTCGTGCCGAAGGTGGTGTCCGCCCTGACCCTCAGTCAGGACATCAGCCTTCCAGTGTATTACCCCCAAGCTTCTAACCAAGGTGAAACAGTGTTGCACACCTTAGATGTTCACTGCATTCTTAGGTTCTACCTTCACAGGGCCCACTTCTCTAGGACGACTGACCAGTTGTTCATCTCCTATGCTAAGCGCATGTTAGGGGCTCCTGTGTCTAAGCAGTCACTAGCCCGTTGGCTGGTGAATTTGCATATCTTTTTGTTATCAGCACCACAGGAGGGCCGACCCAGATGCTGTTAGGGGCCACTCCACCAGAGTAGTGGCTTCTTCCTTCGTGGCGCTCAAGAATGTTTCCTCAGCGGATATATGTGCCACCGCAACATGGACTTCAGTCCATACGTTCGACAGACACTATAGTCTAGATATAGCTTCCAGAAGGAGAGCAGGTTTTGAACTGGTAGTCCTTCAGGGTCTCCTCTCTTGAAGAGATCTTGCTCTACCTAAGCTTTAGGTTGCCTGCCTACCGCCCTTTCAGACCTGGGCCTATCCTTTCTACTGCTTGGGACTCGGTCCTAATGGTATTACCTGCTGCAAGAGCTCCACCCTCAAACGGCTAGTACAGTTACGTAAGAACTTACCATAACAGTAGATCTTCAAGAGGAGCTCTTGCAGCAGGTGGCTTTCCCAACCTCCATCCCCCGGTATCCTTTTTACCAGGGGACACGAGTTCCAGCCAGAGTGGGGATTTCCTGCCCGATTCTCCTTTTTTTTCCCTATAGCGGAGTCTCCGGCAGGAGAACTGGGGTGGTGCAAGGGGATCACCCCCTTTATACCACATTGGGTGGAGCTGACGTCGGGGGCGGTCCCCTGCCTCGTACTGCTAGCTACAAGTTTTCCGTGGGGTCCTGACTCCTGCCGGCTTCAGTCCTAATGGTAGTACCTGCTGCAAGAGCTCCTCTCTAAGATCTACTGTTGCTGTAAGTTCTTGTGTAACTACTATTCTTTGAGAGAAGTGGCCCTTACCCTGTGGAAGTTAGGCCTGCAATGCTTGGAGTGAGAGATGGAGGCCCTGGAACATAACCTGTCTTGCATAACCTGTCTCCTACAGTGTGGCGAGACTGAAGAAAATGCTAGCTGTTTCATCTACATGGCCCCAATACCTGAATGCAGACCTGGTGCATTTCTTGGAACAGGAGCTCCAGACTGTTAACAAAACTATCTCACTGGCGGATGTCAGAAATGCTGGGACCTCTACACGATGGACAAAAAAGGCACTGTGTGCATCTGTATATTTTCACTTGAACTGGTTTCCCGGATACCGGAGGAAAACTCCCTCTACTTTGTAATCCAGCTTCACCAACATTGGGGTTTGTGTTAAGGGGCCCACCCTCCTGTTTTTTGCTTACTAGATTGGACATGATGATGTTGTGTTTTTTTTTTTTTTTTTTAAATCTGGGAAATTTTGGTTGTGACTCATAATACCCGGGAGATACGCGGTGCACCTTGGAGCTCCCTTGCTTTTTGAAATTTCACTTGATTCCACAACTTAATATGTAATTACCCGGAGTGACAATATATTCTTGGGACAGATTTACTTATATGTGGTTCTGTGGTGGAGGCAAGAATTGGGACCCTATCCTGGAAGGGCTCAGGGAGGCTGTTTCCCTGATTATCAGGGGTGTTTAATATGACTAGGCGCTGTTCATGGATCCCCACACTCCTGAACGGAATCATTTCAAGACTAGGAACTGTAGCGGTTTAGGTTTCCCACCAGAACATAATCCTGCTGCACTGCGGACATCACTCTCGGCAATGTCAACACGACCAATTATTTGAAAACACCGGGCAAGGTCTGCAAGCATTGCCGAGGACTTGATGACTGGTAAAACATAAATATCACCCAGCAAGTAGATGGAAAACCTTTCTGTTAAAGGATCTGAGGGGATTCGCTAGTTAGGTTTGGGATATTGGGACGTGGTATATATGCTGTGTTTCCACCTGAAAACAAACTACATTTGATTTGGAAATCTTATATAGCATTTTTTAACACAAGGCAAATCCTGGGTTAGGAGGACTGTAATCTGGTGATTTGATTTATCCAACCTCTGAAGCATATTGTGCAGGCCTTGCTTAATGCACATGATGGGGTTAGGGTCCTAAAGTTGAACATACCATAATGTCTTAATTGCAGAAGTGTCTGTCTGTGTCTGTGTCTCTGTCTCTGTCTGTGTCTGTGTCTGTGTGGATATAGGGTCCAGAAGAATAATACTGCAGGCGGGAACATATATATATATTTACAGATGGCAGGCCTGGAGGTGTGTGTGTGTGTTCCTGTTTAAGGGAAGGCCTGGAGAAGGGGGTGGGCTCTGGTTTAAGGGAAGAAGTCTGGGGACATGAGACTGAAATTTAACCAGGGAGCCAAATTTAGTGTTTGTCCACGGCACCTGGACCCAAGGCTGGCAGCGAATTCCCTTGTTTACTTTAACAATTCTTTATTCATTTTTCAAACTTTAGACAGACATACATATACCTGGACAAGCCAGGGTAGACCGTCCCAAACTGACTGTGTGAACTATATATACAGCCCACCTATATACATACACAGCAGATTGGACCATCCTCCAGAATAATAGTATATTCCTGTATCCTCTATATCATAAAGTAACAGGATCTACAGATGAATTTAATCAACTTAAAAATAACCCCAATACCATTACACCTGCTACCCTATAGATGGTATCAAGCCAAAGGCTCTTTCTAAGAAGCATTCCCTCCAGGAGGTGGCTCCCTGCTGTGTCCCCTGGAAAGAGTCCCCATCACCCCCCCCCCCATATATCCTGGCAGACCACTACCGTCTTCCTATTACCCTTGTGTTTGAACCACATCATCTCCAAAACAGTTGTTCAAATAGCCCTTTAGACCAGCATAATACTGTACATAACTGTATCTCACTCCAGCATAACTTTCTCCTGCTGATCATAACCTGACAGACAGGCCTGTGTTTGGGTGTTTATGTCCTGCAGTGAATAAATCGCTTCCAATGCCGTCCACCTTTTAGCATATAACCCTTTTCTCCCCTCTGAGCATAGATGACTCTCTATTCTACCCAAAGCCCCAATAAGATCTCTCACCCATTGAGCATAAGCATAGACATGATCATCTTTCCAGTGTTGTAGCAAAAAAGATTGGACTATCGCTGCCATCAAAGAGAGATGGTATTTAGGTATGACACTAGAGATTTGTGAGAAATCACCTAAAACACAAATCTTCGGTATTATAAATTCTGAATAGTCCAGCAGTGGATCCATATGCTGTTTAATTTCACTCCAAAGAGGTGATATTTTACTACATTCCCACAGCACATGCAGGAGGTCATCTATTCCCGTCTCACATCTAAATCACAGGTCTGTCTGTCTAAGATTTCTATCAAATAGTTTCACTGGGGTAAAATACATATTAGAGACAATAACAAAAAATGCATACTCTTGTATTTGGGTATAGATATATACTTGCTACTCTTCCAGATATTGTCCCAAGCAAGACTCCGTGGAGCCATCGTTTTGTCCCAATATAAAACTTTGATGGGAGAGTTCGGGCTAAAATAATCCAGAAGCACCTTATATATTTGTGAGAGAGTTAGATTTCAGATCAACTTCCTTTAACTTGTCCCACGTAAAAGAATTATCTGTAAAATCCCCAAACCTTTTCATTACCCCCTGCAACATTCTTGTAAGCTGCAACCTTCGAAAAAAGGACATTCCTTCACATTGGGCCGAAAGGGCCACTCTATATTACCCTGGATAACATCCCTTAGCTTCAGACCCAACACCTGGTTAGCCCAACGTATATTAATTACCTGACCCCCAATTACTAAATTGGGATTACCCAGCACAGGTTGGTCTCGGGCCTTCATTTGGTCCTTTCTCTGTACAGGAGTAAGAAATGACCACGAGGCTCCTTCCGATTTCGCAATTGGATTCCCATATACTTTAAGACCTTTTTCTGCATTAGTATACAGCAGTGCCTCCGGAGAGAGGCCGGAATCTTTTAACATTTGCCTCTCCATTTGTAGCCAGATTGGCATACAAGTCTCCCGTTCCAAATTTCTAACCCATCGAATCGTGAGACCCAGCTGTCCCGCCACATAGTATACATGGAGATCGGGCAATTTAATCCCCCAAATGTATGCGGTAAGCACAAAACATTATGCTTTTTCCTAGGGGGTTTAGCGTTCCATTGAAATTCTGAAAGCAGCTTCCTAATTATACTGAACCATATTTTGAGGATGCTATATGGGGCTAGGTACACTGGATATAGCAACCTGGGCAATAAATTCATCTTAGTAAGACCCAATCTAGCTATAAAGTTCAGAGGAAGTTTATTCCATCTTAGTATGTCCCCTTTAATTGCTGATATAGCTCCCTCCATATTTGTTTCAGCCCCCACCTCCATATTCGCTGTAATCCAAATGCCCAGGTATTTAATCCTGTCTGTCCTCCATGGTAATCGCAGTGGTGCAAAATCTGCCCTGTAAATTTACGGCGTCAAAGGGAGGATCTGAGTCTTAGTCAAATTTAATTTGTAATTTGAAACTTTAGAGAATCGCCCTGTTAATTCTCTTATTCTCTCAAAACTTAATGCCGGATCTTGTAAGTGTAGAAGTATGTCGTCTGCAAAAACTGAAAATTTTAACTCCCTCCCCACTATCTTAATCCCCTTTATATGCGTGTCCGTATTGATAGCTCTCAACAGGGGCTCCAAATGTATGTTGAACAATATCGGTGAGAGGGGGCATCCTTGTCGGGTCCTGTTTTCTAGCTGAATTTCTTGAGAAACATAGCCATTACACAATACCCTGGCCGTTGGGGCTGCGTATAAGTTTTTGATACCTCTGAGCAGACCCTCCAGAAAACCCATCTTCTCCATTGTAGCAAAAAGAAAAGGATGGGAGACTGTCAAAGGCCTTTTCCGCATCTAAAGATATCAAAGCTAGGGGTAATTGAGAATCTGGCGCATAACTGAGTATATGGTGTAATTTCCTAAGAGCATCATGTGCCCCCCTCCCTGGCATAAATCCTACTTGTTCCTGACTAATTAAACTTGGGGCAATGCACAGAATTCTATTGGCCAAGATTCTTGTAAGGATCTTAATATCTTGATTCATTAAGGCTATAGGCCTGTAGTTGCCAGGTAGATCCTTAGGCTTATTTGGTTTAGGAACCAGTGTGATATATGCCTGATACAGTGGTGGATGACACACCCCTTCTTGCATTATGGTACTAAAAGAATCTTTGAGTATAGGAAGTATAATATGTATATGTGCCTGATAAAACTTAGCCGTGAGACCATCCGGCCCCGGAGTTTTACTGACTGGCAGAGATTGCACCACCTCAATTATCTCAGATGCTCTTATGGGAGCTGCTAACTCCCTGGTCTGTACCAAGTCTAAGACTGGGAGCGTTATTCCCTCCAGAAATGTTCTGATTTCCTCCTCCCCAGCAAGATTTCTAGCCTGGTATATTTCTTTGAAATAGGACGCAGAAGCATCCGCCATTTCCTGAGGATCTGTTAAAAGCTTTCCATCATACTGTATAGAAGTAACTGTTCTATTCGCTTCCCATTCCTTGACTCTAGCTGTTAGCAGGTGCCCAGGGACATCTCCTTGCATTAAATATTTAGCTTTAATGTATTTTTTTTTTTTTTTTTTTTTTTTTGAGGCCCTCTGTCTTCCTTCAGCCTAGTCACGGCCCCCCCGGAGCTCCCACCACCTGCCCATTTGCCGCCCCTCCCGGTCAACCCGGCTTTCCCCCCGGAGGGCGGGTCCACGGCACTGGTACCCCCTAGCTCCAGTGCCGCGGAACCGGTAACTAGTTGAGAGTGCAGCGGCAGGGGTGAATTGAAGCCCCGGGGGAGGCTTCACCTAGACGGAGGACCTCCCCCTCCTTCTTTTTCCTCCTTAGTTTCTCCCTCCTCCCGGAGGCGGGGACGTGCAATGACGCCAGCGTCTGCCCCACCTCCTCCCCACCGATGTAAGCGCGGCAGTCCCGCCAGGGGTCCCCAATGCTCCGGATGCTGCCCCGACCCTTCCCCCGGAGAAGGAGAGCAGTCCATAGGACGCCGATCCCTCTCCCTAGTTAGCCCTCCGACGACTCGCGGGTCCGCCTCAACCCGGTCGCCGGGCGCCCAAGTGGGAAATCCCACCGCTGCGCCGACGGGCCGGCAGCTTTAATGTATTCTAACCGGAATTCCACTTTACCATACAAAATATCCACCAATTCCCCTCTTAAGCTTTTAAGTTCAGCGTCAATTTCCTTGGAGGACCCTTCCAGTGGAGTCAGCGATTCAGTTGCCCCCAAAATAAATTGCTCTTTTGCCCTTCTCAGTCTATTTCTTTGCACTGCAAAGCCCTGTGCTACCCCCGCATACAACACCTTACAGGTTGGCCACGCCAACTTTTTATTTTGCAGCGTAGGTAATTGTTGCTGGATAATCTCTAGAAGGGCTTCCTCTAGTTTTTCCCCGCACTGAAGTCTCCATCAATAGAGAATCATTCAGCCTCCACCTATATGGTCTAGGAGGAATAGGGCTTGGTTCCCATGTCAAATGAATAGGGGAATGATCCGAGAAAATTCTACCCCCTGTTGTCACATCATTAACCTCCCCGAGTGCCTCCCTGTTTACCAAAAAAAATCAATGCGAGATTGACTCTTATGGGCCGCAGAGTAAAATGTCATATTGTTGCCCCCAGTAGAGTGGATCCTCATTGGATCTACCAACGCTGTAACGTCAAGTAATCTGTGCAGGGCAATCTGGGCCCCGGTCAGAGGCCCTCTGGACGGTGGTATCCTGTCCTCCAGATTGTTAAAACAAATGTTCTAGGGACATGGATATGTTGGTCATCCACACTGTCTGGCAGGTATCCTTGCCGCTTTAAATCTTGCCGGAAGGTCTTCAAGCTGGCTCCTCCCACCCACCCGGGTGGTAAAATTCTCGGCTCCGCCCCATGACGCCAGATCTTCCTTACCGCTTGGAAGCTCAGGTTCCCTCCTTAACGCTCTGTGTGTAAGATTGGTTCCTAACTCTTCGGTTTTCTGAAATTAAACTTTAAGGTTTTCTAGACTTGGTCAACTATTTCCCTCGCGGCTGCGATGGACAAATCGACTCCCGGTTTCCAGAGATGCCCATGCGGGCAGAAGATGTCTCGGACGGATCCGCACTCCACGTGTGTCTACTGCTTGGGCCTTGAGCACGACCCGCAGGCTTGCGACCTGTGCTCTCCTTTCTCGGCCTACGTCCTGGAAGACCGTGCTGCCCGTCTGCAACTTGGGCGACCCGAAAAGCCGGTAAAGTCAAAGGAAGCCCGGTTGGCGGTTTCCGCGGCGGCGGGCTCGGCAGAACAGCTAGAGCAGTTGATCGCCCTTGAAGAGGAGACGGTGCGGGCCGCATCTTCCTCGGCCGCGGCATTTATCCCGCTCTCCCTGGGATCCTCGTATTCTGCTTCCTTTAAGGAGCTTTGTCTGTCTCTCTCCACTAAGGGAGAGGGACCAACATCTGCTGGACCTTCCTCTCGGTCCAAAAAGAAGGACAAGGGTAAGTCCCTCCGTCGACGCTCTTGGGAGCGGGAGAGGTCCCCCTCCCCGAGTGGTCGACCATCGACTTTGGTCGATCCTTCGGCTTCGGCCACTGGCTTCACGGTGTCCCCGTCAGGTCAGTTGACTGAGACTCCCGTCGATGCAGTCGAGATCTTTCTCGACCCGTTGGACGGGTTGTCGACCGGCGAAGCTGAAAATCCTCTCTCCCCGGTTCCCCGGTGGTGGTGGTTGAGGATCCTGTGGGCTTGCCAGTGCCTCCGGTTCCGGAGCCCTCGGGTGACCCCTCCAAGCCGAGGGGAGAGCGGGTTTCCCCCTCCCCTTCCCCGTACCCTCCTTGGAAAAGCCGAGGTTTGTGGTCTCGGTCTCGGACTTCTTCGCGGTCCAGCCGATCCGCCACCATAGGCGGTCTCGGCATGACAGCCGGCGCCGCGCTTGTCCTCTTCTCCGGACGAGGGAGGCTGCGCAAGTTGCGTCGACGACATATGAGGACCTCATGTGGCAACAGCTTCTTCTGGCCGGGAACAAGCCGACGTCGTCGCCTTCCCTGGCCATTAAATGGCTGTCACCGGAGCGGCTGAAGCAACCCCTCGCTTTAGCCGAGGCATCTGTTTCCAGGCCTGTTGCTCAGCCAAAACCAGCTGCTCCACCGATTCTGGTGGAACCTCCACCTCCACAGCCGTTGTTTGGGGCTCCGACCAAGAACTCTCGGTCGGCTCAGGGTCTGCCCCATAGGCTGTCTGTTACACTCGCTCCCGATTGCCCTCGGCAGGTGGAGGGTGACTCAGACCCGAGGCAGCTCTTTGCGGACTCTCTTGAGTCAGACGACGATTCCTCCCTTTTCTCCAGGTGAGTGGACTTGGAGTCCTCTGGAGGTCAGTCGCTGGACGATAGCCCTTCGTCCTTCCTGGGTTTGCTTAGGCTCATCTCAGAGTCCACCGGGATGCAGCTTGAGCCCGTATCCAAGCAGGCCAAGTATCCCCTCACGGAGATATTGGACCGAGGGGATTCCCTCGGAGGCCTTTTCTGTGGCCGAGGCCATTGTGGGCCCGGCCTTGGAGCTCTGGCAGCACCCTGCTTCCTGCCCTGTGCCTTCGGCCAGGATGGCCAGGAAGTATGCGGTCCCTACCAGTTCCCTGTCCGGTTTCTCGGAACATCTCTCAGCTGAGGGGTTAGTTACCGACAGCGTTTTCCGGCATGCCGGAAATGCTAGTGACGTGGACAAACCTCCCGACATGGAGTCCAAGAAATTGGACTATGCCGGGCGAAAAGTCTATGCTGCGTCCTCCCTTGGCCTTCATCAGGCCAGCTCGGCCGTGCTTATGGCACATTTCTCCCATGCCCTGTTGGGCTCCCTGGACGAGGTAGTCCCTCATCTCCCGGCTGACCTGCAGACCACGGTTAGGCAGGTGCGGTACCGGGGCAGGGCAGTGGCCAAGCAGCAACTTCAGACTGCTCTGGACATTGGAGACTCATGCGCCAGGTCAGTCGCAGCCGCAGTGGCTATGCGCAGTTGGGCATGGCTGAGGATTTCCACTTTCACATCGGATACCCAGCACAAGTTGGCGGATGTCCCCTTCCTGGGGACCGACCTCTTCGGCCCTGGGGTGGAAGGCCACCTCCAGAGGATCGAGAAGTCCAATACCACTTTGGACTCGTTCTCATCTGCTCAGAGGGACAGGGGCCGCAGACCACAGCCTAAGCCCTTTCGT
Organism: Neoceratodus forsteri; assembly: GCA_016271365.2. Classification (NCBI taxonomy): domain Eukaryota; kingdom Metazoa; phylum Chordata; order Ceratodontiformes; family Ceratodontidae; genus Neoceratodus; species Neoceratodus forsteri. The sequence continues at coordinate 31,923,926 of JADMNL010000039.1, read as the reverse complement.
CCATCTGCGCCCGCGGCACATCCGGCCCAGCAACGTCAGGGCCAGCAGGCTCACGCTTGGCATCCCAAACGCAAGCCCGCAGCTTCCTCCTCCAGGAAGCAGGGGGTAAAGGCCCAGGAGGTCCCTCGGCCGGTCCCCCCTCCAAGCCTGCCCAGTGACGGGTTGAGGGGTGTCGCCCCCAACCTCGTCGCCTCACCCCAGGTTCCCCGTGGGGGGGCGGCTCCGCCACTTTCTTTCCGCCTGGTCCGTTATTACCACAGACGGTGGGTGTTGGAAAGTGGTGGAAAGAACCTGCCTCTGGAGTTTGAGCAGGCCCGCCCTTTAGAAACTGTCGCACCTCGGGGGCCTCGGGGTCCGCAGCCTCACTGTCGCTCTCCGAGCCGACATCGCTATCCTCCTCGAGAAGGAGGTGATCAGAGAGGTGGCGGATCCTCCCTCAGACCCGGGGTTTGTGTCCAGGTACTTCCTGGTTCCGAAACGGACGGGGGGCTGGCGCCCCATTCTCGACCTTCATGACCTAAACAAGTTCCTAAGGTCTCGGACCTTCAGGATGGTCACTCTGGCTCAGATAATAACATCCTTGGAACGCGGTGTGGTTCTCCTCTCTGGACCTGCAGGGCCAGCGTTCTTTCCGTCCCTATCCGTCCGTCACATCAGAGATTCCTTCGCTTTCGGCGGAAGGATCCCTTAGAGTTCGAGCCATGCCCTTGACTTGTCTCCTGCTCCCAGGGTCTTCACCAAATGCATGGCAGTGGTGACAGCATTCCTCGGCGCCGAGGGGTCCGGGTGTACCCTTACCTGGACGATTGGCTGATAGCAGCCCCCTCCAGACGGGAGGTGGACCGGTCCAGGGATCTGGCCCTCCAGGTTTGCTCTCAAGTCTGCCTCCTCATCAACGAGGCCAAGTCAGAACTCGGGACGGAAGCAGGTGATTCTCTTCATCGGGGCAGAGCTGGACTCTCTTCAAGCCAGAGCACGGCTCCCGGTGGACAGGGCCGAGGTTCTTTCCTCCTTTGCCCAATCATTTCTGGTTGGGCAATCGCGCCCTGCCCGGGACTTCCTGCGCCTCCTGGGTCTCATGGCGGCCTGCACCAGCGTGGTCCGTTGGGCCCACTGGAACATGCGCCCCCTTCAGTGGGGACTGGCCAGCCAGTGGTCTCAATGCTGCGATCCATTGGACCAGCTAGTGACGGTGACCCAGGGGATGTGGAACGCTCTCCAGTGGTGGATCGTTCCAGCTCATCTGCAGGAGGGCATCCCGTTTGTCCGCCCCGAGCCGACGGTCTCTCTATCGACCGATGCCTCTCTGATGGGTTGGGGTGCCCATCTAGGGGAACACGAGCGCACGGCCTCTGGTCCCCGCGGGAGTCCCGATGCCATATCAACCTGCTGGAGCTCCGGCGGTCCGCCTAGCTCCCACCGCTCCCCGTTTCTTGAGGTCAAGTGGTTCAGGTCCAGGCGGACAATACCACGACCATGTACTACCTAAACCGCCAGGCGGGACACGCTCCATGCTTCTATGCAAGGAAGCTCTCCGCATTTGGTCACTCGTGCGCAGCCTGGAGGCGGATCTCCTAGCCATTCATGTGGCAGGAGCCTCCAATACCCTGGCCGATGCCCTAAGCCAGATAGGGGCTGTGTCCCATGAGTGGTCTCTCCCGCTGGAGGTAGTACAAGATCTGTTCTCCCATTGGGGTACACCTCAGGTGGACCTGTTTGCCTCCAGGGAGAACGTGAAGCTGAGACTGTTCCATGCCCGCCCCCCTCAGCAGGGCTCGCTGCAGGGGGATGCCTTCTCGAGGCCATGGACCCCGGGCCTCTTCTACGCCTTTCCCCCGATTCCCTTGATTCACAAGGTGCTTCTCAAAGCAAGGAGGGACAAGGCGCAGGTGATTCTGATGGCCCCAGACTGGCCCCGCCAGTACTGGTACCCAGATCTCCTCAGCCTCAGCTCCAGGCTCCCGAGGCAGCTTCCAGCTCGCCCGGACCTGCTCTCAGTCAATCAGGGAAGGTGTTCCATCCGTAACTTCAATCCCTGCACCTGACGGCCTGGTTCCTGAGCGGCTAGAGTTCCAGGTCTTGGGTCTTTCTGACGAGGTCCTCAATGTAGTTGAGGCATCCCGTAAGGAGTCGACCAGAAAATGCTACACCTTCAAATGGAAGAGATTTTCCATTTGGTGTCAGGGCAAGGGCCTGGACCCTTCCTCCTGTTCCTTGGCGAGCATTTAGGACTACCTATGGTCCCTTTCTCAGCAAGGGCTTAGGTTGACGACCCTTAAGGTGCACCTGGCAGCCATCTCTGCTTACCTGGCGCGGGCCGGGAAGCAGTCGGTGGCGCAGGAAAAAGTGGTCGGGCGCTTTTTCCAAGGCCTTGATCACATTTCCCCTCTGGTGCGAGAACCTCCACCTCCGTGGGATCTACTGCTGGTACTGGCAAAGCTCATGGGCAAGCCATTCGAACCAATGCACAGGTGTGATCTCTCTCACCTGTCGTGGAAGACCGCCTTCTTGGTGGCTATTACGTCAGCCAGAAGGATGGGAGAGCTCCAGGCGCTCTCCATCGAGTCTCCTTACCTGGTCTTCCACAGGGACAAGGTTGTCCTGCGCCCCCACCCGAAATTCCTTCCGAAGGTGGTGTCTGGAGTTTCACCTTAACCAGGTGTTGACTCTGCCGGTGTTCTACCCCAGTCACACCTCGGAGGCCGAATATAGGCTCCATACTCTGGACCCTAGAAGGGCGCTCGCTTACTATAAGGAGCGTACGGCTGAAATTCCGGGAGAGGTTCGCCAGCTGTTTGTCACCTGCGCTGAAGCCGCACCTGGCAGACCTGCAACCAAGCGGACGATAGGCAGGTGGGTCACCTCCTGCATAGATCTCTGCTATAAGTTGGCGGGCATGGAGCCTCCCAGAGGGATAAGGGCTCATTCTACCCGCCATACTGCTGCATCGGTGGCTGCTTCCAGGGACGTCCCTATCCAGGAAATCTGCAGGGCTGCTACCTGGAAGTCAGCACACACCTTCATCACCCACTACCACATCGACCTTGAGTCACGCCGGGATGCTGGTTTTGGGGCCTCGGTTCTCCAGTCTCTATTCCCTAAGTAGGGGGTGTGCGCCTTGCCTCCCTCCTCCTGGAGAACTGCTAGGAGTCTGCTAGACAGTGTGGATGAACAACATATCCATGTCCCTAGAAATACAGGTTACTCACCTGTAACAGGAGTTCTAGGAATGGTATGTTGTTCATCCACACGACCCATCCGACCTCCCTGGCTCCGATGCACAACCTGAGCTTCCAGCAGGCCAGATCTGGCGTCATGGGGCAGAGCCGAGAGTTTTACCACCTGGGTGGGTGGGAGGAGCCAGCTTGAAGACCTTCCGGCAAGATTTAAAGTGGCAAGGATACCTGCCAGACAGTGTAAATGAACAACATATACCATTCCTAGAACTCCTGTTACAGGTGAGTAACCTGTATTTCTAGTCTCCTGCCAGGATAAGAGAATGTGAGGAAAAAACAGCAATATCCCTTTCTAATGAAGCAAAGGAATCGGGGTTAGAGGGAGTTGGTTCATAAATAGAAGCAACTGAAATTGCCTTACCAGACAGGGTACCAGAAAGATAAATCCCTCTGCCATCCTCCCTTGCAATCACTTGCTCCACCTTTTATGAACAAGTTTCCTTTATTAAAATCACCACACCCCCCCGATGCTCTTTCTTTACCTACCCCAAAAACTTGGCTCACCCATAGCTGCTTAAGACAACTCAGTTCCTCTGTCAGTAAATGGGTCTCTTGCAGAGCAGCGATATGAGCCCCCATCTGATCAATATGTCTCAAAATTACCATTCTTTTACGTCTACCCTTGAGTCCTTTAGTATTCCATGAAATTATTTTAACACATGATATTATCAAGCATCAAAATTATTTTAAGCCATCATTATGTGCCCCTTCAAGGTCTGCTTCCCACTCTCTCCCTATATTGGACTCCTCTCTTTCCAGATCCCATTGATCCCTCTCCACCCCCCCTGCCCCTGATCCTTAGATTGCTCTCCTGCCAGATGTCGATTCATGGATGAACCCCTTCCTGTGCTCTCCCCAGCCCCTTCCGTTAACTAAGCATCTCCTAGAACCTTGCCCATAACCAAAAAATATCTAATACATATTTACCTTTCTTCCCCTGGATCCCTCTCTCCTCCTTTCCCACCTTGCCCTTCCACCCCTCCATGCATCCCTCTCAGGATTCGGAAACTGCTGATATACCTCCTAGGTAAATGTATTTGTCTATTATCCTTCGGACTTCAATGTGGCAGTAGATTAACAAACCTGTACAACTCCCCAATCACTATTTCCCTTCTAATTGGGATATCCCTACTGCATTTTGAGAGCTAACAGTAAGCCCCTGAGCTTTAGTCCCTATCCCAATGCCACACTCATCTCCCGTCCCTTAGTGATGGGGGCCACCCCCCCTCCATCAATTGCCTCTTATCCCACACATCTCTCCCTTTCCTGTTTCCTTCCTCTCTTAACCCCCCGAGGGAGGGTCCCCTTTAAACTCTAAACTGCACCCACAGGAACCCCTCAACATCCTACCCCATATTACCCTATCCCATATCCCTAACCAACTTTTTTGCTTCCGCCTAATTCAACCAGCTCTGAATTGGAATCTTATCTCCCTTCACCCCAAAATTGACCCTCCAATAACCACAGTCTTATTTTAACCCCTTTAACCCAACATTTGTAACATTTAAATGAAGAACCTGGATAACACTATAAGCTTGCTGTATTCTTTCATCCCCCAAAGTCCCAGTTTTTTAGATCAGAGCAGCCCCCTTCTTGTCTGCACAAATTCAGGTCGGCGACTTGAATAACTCTGGGAGTTCCAACCGAAAGCCTTCTAGAGCATCCCGCTGAGTTAAGAACTCTTCTCCCAGCTTTAAGTCGCATTTCCATCAACGAGCGCGGGTATTGTAAGCGGAATTTAATTCCTGCAAGGTATAACTTTTATCTTGATCTCTGAGTATTCCTTCTGCTTCTCCCTAACCGTTGATGTTTGATCCTGAAACAACCAGAGAGACGCACCATTCCATTGTAATGTCTTATTCTGTCTAGCAGTGAACAGCACATGTGACTTTTCTTTATAATTAAGAAAATGCATAATTATCACCCGAGGTCTTGCTCCAGGCAGGGGCATCTCTCTTAATGCTCTATGAGCTCTCTCCAGGTTATAAGCTTCCCCAAACAGAGTAGGGCCCAGCAATTTAAGCAGCAAGTCTTGCATGAAGGAAACACAGTCCGACCCTTCAGCCCTCTCTGGGAGCCCTGCTAATATCAGATTATTCCTCCGACTTCTCGACTCCTGATCATCCATTCTGTCTTCGAGTTTCTTAACTTGTTTTCGGACAACCAGTAACTCCTGTTCCATCGTGGATACTTTCCTTTCCTGTGAGGAGATCCTAACTTCTGCATCCCCCATTCTTTGTGCAAGCGAGTGCAACGCCGGTTTAACTGCTGTAAAATCAATCACCAGCCCCTGTAGCATTTGTTTAATTTCTTGTATGTCTTTGGTAGTCTTACAAGCACTCTCTTCATTTCCTAGCTCACCCTCCTGTTCATTTGGAGTAGGGGATTGGGGCTTCGGTCTTTTATTCGCTGGGGTTCTCTCCGCCAGAGGCTCCGTGGCTTCAGCTTCAATCTCGATGCTGTGAAGCGGCCTATTACTGCAGCCGAAAGCATGCTATCCATAGAATCACCTCCGCTTCCTTTTCTCTCAATCCTTCAGCAATTCTGCCAAAATTCAAGCCCACAGCACCTCACCAGCTAGATATATGTATTTTTAATCAAACTTGGCAGGTCCCGGAGATTTTATTGCCTTTTGCCTGTTTAGGGGCCTAAGAGCAGCACAGAAGACGTCTATTCAGACTCTGCTCATCACGTGATCCTCCCTTGTTTACTTTGGACTGTACTATCGCTGACAGACTGAGCAGCCAAGTGCTTTTTTGGTCTCAGCCTTGGGACGCATACTGACTAGTGGATACCACTAGTCAGGCTTGCCAACATCTGCAAGCACCGTAGCCCTTGCTACTATACTGTTAATACGAAGGTATCTGATTGAAGATAACCTTGTAAGTTAAAATTTTTTAAATCTTTTAACTGATGATGTGTTCACTCTTGAGCAATATTGCACCTGTTGTGTATTGTTTATTTTTTTTTTTGTTTGTTTGTTTTATAATTTTAAGTGTGGCTATTAATGACGACCTGGTTATGTGGCATCTTGTGAAGACCCCGGGTGGCTCTCAGAGGGAGGCTTAATACTTTGGATTCCCATGGATGGCTCTGGGATGGTGAGAGAGACCAGCGACTACTGTCTGTCACCATGGGTTCTATTAGAAAAACAACCCTGAATATTCAGGGTATTCATTCCCCTGTAAAGAGAACAAAAATATTGGTTTATTTAACTCATTATCTGCAATAGCCTTTGTATGAAGTCCGAACTATCCATTGCTTAACCTGACACAAAATCTCCGGCCTGGTGGCACTGTGGGCTGAGATGCTGGTCGGCTTACCTCGCGCAACACTGTTGACCCTAGTTCAGGAACAAGCTCGGGTGCCAGGGTCGGCAGGAGGAGAGGATTGAGCATCCAGAGGACTGCTCTCCTCTCTCTGAGGAGGGATCCTGGGCCCGCTCGGCACAGTAGGGGCCCCCGATGGAGACCAGAGGCACTACTTAGACAGCTGAAGTAGAAGAGGGGAGTGTGGTGTATGTCCGCGGCATCGCCACACTCCTGGGGATAAACAAATGGAAAAATTCCCTGCCACAGCACAGCAGAAATGAAGGGGGCTCCAGGGACAGGCCCATATCCCACAGCTGGCCCATCACTGCAGAAACTCCACTGCCGACCTGGCGCCCAGTTAAGGCCTCTCTAGTTCCAGATAGGCCGCAAAGGGAGGGCGGATCCGCTCCGGTTGGGTAATCCGAGGGGCTAGGCCTGCCTGGGTGGTCGGGGGAGTCCTGCAGTTGAGAGGTTCAGGCAGAGAGTAGAAGGGCTAGTTGAGTGAGCACCCTGGAAGGATGCCCAACCTGTGGAAGGAGCAAAAAATGAAAATACAAAAAAAAAAAACACTGACACAAAATGTCAGTGCAGGAGATGAGTTAAAACGATTTAAACACAGACATCTGCTTTTTACAGAAAACGAGACTTTCCAATGGGAAATATCTTAAATTACGCAGATAATGGGTGGGTAAAGTGGTTTCTACCTCGCATCCCTTGGGGGTAGCCACATTACTACGCAGGGACGTACTACTGGAGGTTTTAAGTGGGGAAATGACAGAAGATGGTAGAATGGCTATTTCAGGTACCATATTTTCTCAAAAAATCCATTTTATTAATATTTATGCCCCCAGCACAGACACCCCTGCATTTTTTATAAAAGTTTGTTCTAAAATAGAAAGTTTGGGAGAGGGCATGATTTTATTTGGGTGGGGGGGGATTTTAATTGCGAGGTGGATCCTGAGTGGGATCACTTTTCGCAGTACATCACAACAGATAGGCTTATGGGAAGGGTGGTTAGAGTAGGAGTGGAGGAACTAGTGCTGGTGGATGTTTGGAGAGAATTTCACCACCTTACGCGAGATTGTATTTTTTTATTCAAACCTACATGGATTATATTCAAGAGTGGATTATTTTAAGGGAAGTGAACCAGATTTCTATAAAATTAAACTGTCTGATGCACCCGAGGGTCGCCTCAGACCACTAAGCAGTCACTCTTGAATTCCAACTGGGAGACTGGAGTAAAACCACTTTTTGGAGAATGAATACATCTCTCCTAGCCAAAGAAGTTTGGGAACTTAATTCAGGAGGCGACTGAAGACTATCCAAGAAATGATCAAACACAGAGGTAAAACCTAAATGGCAGTGGAATGCTCTAAAGGCGGTACTTCAGAGGGTTATTACATCTTTTGCCACCCGCCTCAAAAAACAACGAACATCAAAACAAATTAGAACAGAGGTTGAGAGAGTGTTGGAGCAGGAGCACAAAAAGTATAGTTACATAAGAACTTATTGTAATAGTAGATCTTCGAGAGGAGTGCTTACAGTAGGCTACACCATAAGAACTAGGACCCCACGGAAAAATTCTTGGGCAGTACCTAGTGGGGATCGCCCCTGACGTTGGACTGCCTCCACTTGCCAATGATATATAAAGGGGGGCGGTCCCAGCCACTCCCCAATTCTCCCGCCGGAGACCCAGCTGACAAACCATAGAGAACCGAGGTTACTAGAAAACCCTGCCAAGGGTAAGGAGAGAAAGGCGAGAAGGACCAGGGGAAGGAGAGTGGGAAATGATGCCTGCTGCAAGAGCTCCTCTTCAAGATCTACTATTACGGTAAGTTCTTACGCAACTGTACTATCTTAGTTCGAGTGGGTGGTCTTGCAGCAGGCTACACCATAAGGACTGAGTACCAAACAGTATTAAAGTGATTCTGGACAGACTTCCGGTTTGATCACCTATTAAATGGCGGCTTGAGGTTGTTGCTGTAGACCCGACCAATAACAATCCATGCAAATACCAACTGTAAGATTTTCATCCTGCATTCAAACAGAACAATTAGGGACTATCTGATGGGACCAAAGCACAAATTCAAACAAAATCAGCCGAACAGAGGTGGCAGGCAACAGAAAATCAATCCAGAACCCAGCAAGCAGACAGAGGCCTGTGCCGCGTGGGACCCATTAACAGAAAATATGACAAACGCTGAAATAACTGAAGAGGCTGATTGTACAATAACATCAAGGCAACTGTGCCAGACACTCAAACAAATGAACGAAACCCTCCAAAGGTTGGAGTTGAAAGTTTCAGACCAGCACCAGGACATTGCAGTATTATTTCAGAGAGCTGAGGACATGGAGGTGGTGGTAACAGATTATACGCAGACCACTGACACACACAATACTGCTTTGTTGGAGTTGCACCAACGCACCATGTCTCTAGAGCAGAAGCTGGAGGATCTTGAAAATCGAAATCTGAGGAATAACATTAGAATCCATGGCTTACCAGAGGGCACAGAAACCAGGAACATGATGGTCTTCATGGACTCTTTCCTCTGAGATACTAAATCTTCCCCCAGAGAAGCGCCTGGACATAATACGAGCTCACAGATCCCTTGTACTGCGTCCGAGAGATCCGAAGGCTAGACCGAGATTAGTAGTGATGGCTTTCCTAGATTATAGGGTCAAGGAGGAGCTGTTATCACTATCCTGCTCTAAAAAGAGCATGCTTTTTGGGGATGTCCGTTTATATTTTAATCATGACTTCTCACCCCAGCTGCTTACAAGGAGGTGACAAGTTCTTGTAGTGGTCAAAATGTTACAACAAAAAGGTTATAAAGCCTTTGTGGAGTATCCTGCCAGACTAAAAGTTATAACGGACGGGGGCCTGCTTAGGTTCCAAGAGCTAGGAGAAGCTAAAGAATTCTTGGAAAAATGTGGGATCGCGTTACCAGAGCCATATGCTAACCAAACCCAGCAACAACTACGAGGGAACACTTGGATGACTAGAGGACCAAAACGACAGGGCACCAGATTCGACGGGGACACATCCGGAGTGTGGGACACAGTGCTCTCCAAACGGCGCTCGCCATGCAGAGAGATGGAATGGGAAGCCATGGCACAGAAAGAACAGTTGAGAACTGGAGACGCTCTGAATAATTGAGAAAAATCCACAACCTGAGGAGAAACTACTCACTAACAGAACTGCAAGTATCGCTGGAGATTGACTTTCATCTCCACTTTCTTCTGATGATCTTCGCACACAAACACTCAATTACTGAGGGATCTGGAATGTGGGGTTTTTACTGAAGGAAATCTAATACGGCTAATTCAGTTAGTTGTGTAAGCCTACATTGTTGAGTGGGGGGACTCTAAATGTTATATGGGAATGACATTTGCAGCATATTCTTTGCCTATTGAAATCGTGGATGTAGAGGTTGTGGGGTGGGCTGGCTCCCGGGTGGGGGGGGTTGTCTCCCGCGGGTGACACGCTACCGGGGCTTTCTCTTTGGAGGGGGTGTGACTGAGGGACCTGTCGGGGGTGAGTTCTGTTGGGCTGGTTCACCAGGGAAGGGGTAGGGCTTGCTTGCTGGCAGCACTGGATAGCGGTTTAAATGTATAGAGCTGTATGGGCCCTTGTGCAGAATTGAGTGAGGAATCACCTGAAGGTGAGTGCCTGCTGACCCCGGCTGCCGGATCGGCAGTAGTTGGCTCCATCGGGGGAGGGTCTTATGGCTGGAAGTGATTCTCCAATATAACTCTTAGGGCTGACTCTACGAGGTGCTAGGAAGGCAAGCGGCACCCCTTCCGGGTGGTTAAGGTCATGGAACTGAGCCGTGACCAAAATGACAAGAAGAACATGGACCTACTATAAACAGGATAATGTTGACATTAATGAAAGTTGCAGAGCTTTGCCCTGGAATGGGTTTCTGATTGCCCTCCTCACTCTTTCCTCGGGGTGGCTGCTCCTGGGGGGCCCTTTCTGTGTGTCTGGTGTGCTGACTCACTCAACCTTGGCTTGTTGTGTACAGTAGACTACAACAAAGAGTGGCGGGAAAAGGGTGCAATTATTGAAGCTGCCAGTTAAGCAATTGCTTGATTTTGTTCACGTGCTCTCTGATTAGTGCCTCCTGGATCAACGTATTGTATGGTCACAGTGATAGGCACGGAGCTGTAGTTAATATGCAAGAGCTCCCGGAGGGGGTCTTCCATAGTGGAGACACTGGATGCCCCTCTGTGCTTACCTTCTCCTGGATAGGGTTTAGGTAAGAAGAGACCCAAAATATGGGTCTTCTACCTTGGTGGTAGAACAAGTTTCACCTGTTATTGGCCCAGTTGGCCATTGTGGTTTCTTATTTCAATAATAATCTTGTTAACTATTTAATTTTTATTGGGGATGGTGCACTATTTCGAGAACTGTTTTGTAATACAGAGAGGGAGTCTGGGGCTGGGGAACCCCAAGGAGGAGTCCCTAGGGGATCCAAAATAATAGGGGTAGAATTTTACTTTGATTATGACAAGTAAGGGCACAATCTTCTGCTCCTACAACGTAAATGGTCTCACGAACTCAGTCAAAAGAAGTATGATCTTGAGTCAGGCAAAGGAAGCCTCAAAAGACTTCCTATTCTTACAGGAGACCCATTTATCATTGAGGGAGCATGAAAAATTGCTAAAATTGTGATTCCAAGAAATGGCCGCTGCATCTTTAATTGCTGCAAATTTTATCTTGGCTTCTCTGACTGCCCTGTAGTTGGGTGAAGGGTGTTAATTTTCTGGCCTCTGACCTCAGCTACGTGATAACTGGAGGTGGGGCTTAGTCAGAGTTGAGGTAGCAAGTAGAGTTTTATTTTCTCAGAAGAAGCCAGAAGGGGAAGGAAGGAAACACATTCAATTCAGTGCTTTAGAGTAACTGGTAATTGCTATTTTTCTTTTAAACTTAGATTGTGGGCTTTTAGTGACACTGTACTTTCTTTGTTGTCTTTACTTAGAATTGTTTTTGGGCTGTTGAAAATTTAAAGCGTAGTAGTGGTGTAATAGCTGCAGAATTTTTCCCCTCCCCCCCAACTCTTAATTATATGCCCTGTTAAATCTGATTGACAGGAGCTAAACACAGGGTATAGTAAGGGGTGTGAAGTAGGAGGGGCATAAGGGGGGGAAGAAGCCCACCCTCAGCACAAGTGTTTTGACTCATTTATTCATTGGTTTCTTAATTTTCTTTAAAAAAAAAAAAAAAAAAATCTGAGGATCAGTGACAGGATTTTTAGGACAGTAAATTAATAAAAAGGGAACTAGGAGAGCTTCAGTAGCAGACAAGTAGTGGAATAGCAGTATAATTGCAGTATAATGTGGGGAGTGGTGCAATGCAGTGGCTGTGGGGCAGCCATATTCAGGCAGACCTTCTGGACACTGAGGTGCTGCCTATCTGCATGCATCTCTCTGGACTGCGGGATGAGGTAGCCAGACTCAGAGCGAGGTAAACTGGGTCAGGAGTACCATCACCCCTATCCAGAGACCACCCAGTCCAATGCAACTGCCTCAAAGGATGCCGAGAACGAGGAGCACTTGGATGACAGTGGGCTCAGGGAGGGTTAGAGCGGTCAGGCAGAGGCACATCCCAGATCCTATTCCACTCAAGAACTCATATGCCATACTGGCAAACGAGAACAACCAAATAGAGGTACCCAGAGAAGTGGAAGGAAAGGATGTGGAGGTTAGCCAAGGAGGTGACCTCAGCGGGGAAAGCAGTGGACCCAGAGGAGGAGGAAGCGAATCCTGGTGGGGACTCCATCATAAGAGGGATCCAGCTAGGAACACAGGAGGAGGACAGGAGGTGAGGTGCCTACCAGGTGCCATGGCATGGAGGGATGGAAGGAAGATCCTGGGATCACTGGGAAGGCAAGGCAGGGAGGGTGAGCTGGATGTCATTATCCACCTAGGTACTAATGACCTGGCAAATGGGGAGCCAAAGGAAGTTCAGGAAGAGTTCAGAAAAGTGGGAGGGGTCTCAAGCAAGTAGCTACTTCTGTCACTTTCTCAGTACTACTCTGCGAGCAAAGGAGTGCATGGAGTGCATGCACCAGGAACTTTAACTCATGGTTGAAGAACTGGTGCTGTGAGAAAGTTTGGATTCATTGGTGACTGGGGACCCACCTGGAGGATGGAGGTTTGTTCAAGCCTGACGGCCTGCATCCATCCTGGAGGGAATCAAGCACTCAATGATAAGTTTAAATGCTACATTGACAAGCATTTAAACTAGCAAAGGGGTGGCAGGCCAGCAAGGAGGGTACCTGCTTGCTCACCCCCACAGCTAGCAGTGGAACCAGTGAACCAGAGGAGTGGCTATCTCCACTGAAAGCAGTGTGCAAAGATGGAGATTAGTGCCCAAGAGGTGGATAGGCAGAAAAGGGGCAAAATTCAGCAGAAGGGCAGACAGCAAGGAGAACCAGGGATAAAGGACAACCAAGGAAGGGGCTGGAGTAGAACAGCGAAACAGTCTAGGGAGGTCAAATCATGGAAAGCCATGTGCAAATGCCAGGAGCCTTAGCAACAAGATGGAAGATCTGGAGGCTGTCATGGTGCAGTCAGACCTGGACATTGTGGCCATCACTGAAACCTGGTGTAATGATAACCACGACTGGGAGATGGCCATACCTGGCTACAACATATTCAGAAGAGACAGAGCAGGCAGGAAGGGAGGAGGTGGCACTGTATGTGAAAAATGACATAAGGGCCACAGAGATCCAGGAGGAACAAAATGGGGAGAGATACTGTGGGTTAAGCTGGAAAGGAAAATGGGGACAGCCATCCGCACAGGTGTGGTCTATAGACCACCAGCCTAGGAGGAAGAAACAGATAGGGAGCTGATGCTAGCCATCCAAGGATGGCAGACAAAGTGAGTAGTACTGGTTGGAGACTTCAATATTCAGGCGTGGACTGGAGCATCCCAGCAGCAGCATCAACTAGGAACAGATTTATCCTGGACTCCCTTGGGTGCCTTCCTCAAGCAACTGGTCATGGAACCAACTCCGCAGAAGGCAATACTGGACCTTGTGGTCACAAACAGGGACAGTGTGATGGGGATAACAGTGGGGGAGCACCTGGGAACAGTGACCACCAGTCATTGTGGTTTGAAATCACAGAAGGAGCAGAACCAAACCACACAAAACACGTATCCTGGATTTTAGGGGGCAGACTTTGGGAAAATGGGAGATACTTGAAAGAGGCATTAAGGGAATGGGACAGGAATCAGGGGTTGAGGAACAGTGGGAAGTATTTAAAATGGGATTACAAGAACAACAAAATTATGCATTAAGCAGGTTGTAAGCGGAAAAGGAAGAGGAGACCATTATGGTTTCCAAAGAGGTAGCAAAAAGTGAAAGCCAAAAGATTGCATTCAGGCAATACAAAAGACACAGGCAGAAGGGATATGGAGAAGTACCAGGAGAAGCAAAGGGAGGCAGGGAGGTCAGTAAGGAAGCCAAAGCTCAGACAGAAGAACACATTGCAAAATCAGTGGGTAGAGGACAAAACCTTTTACAGGTACATAAGTGAAAAGAAAGACAAAGGGAGGAGGATAGTGAGACTGAAGGGGAGGATGGGAGCCGCGTGGAGGATGACAACAGTAAAGCTGACATATTGAACAGGTATTTCTGCTCAGTCTTTACTGAGGAAGAGGAGGGTAATGGGTCTGAAGGGAGTACAAGGGGTGAGAATGGTGTAGAAATGGACACAAGTCCCTTTACGAGAAAGGGTCCTGAAGGAACTGGAAGTAATAAGAGTTGATAAAGCAATGGGGCCAGATGGGGTGCACCCCAGGGTCATTAAAGAACTAAGAGAGGTGGTGGCTGAACCTCTGGCTATCCTGTTTAGCCGATCACTGGAAACAGGGGAGGTACCCAAAGACTGGAGGACAGCAGATGTAGTCCCCTTATACAAAAGTGGGAACAAAGAGGAAGCAGGGAACTACAGACCAGTCAGCCTCACCTCGGTAGTGGGGAAGATCATGGAAGCACTACTGAAGGAGAGATTGGTGGAACATCTGGTTGTCAATGGACTACAGGACCCAAGGCAGCATGGTTTCACCAGGGGGAGGTCATGTCAGACCAACCTCGTTGAATTTTTTGACTGGGTGACTAGGGAGGTGGATCAGGGAGGGCAGTAGACATGGCCTATCTGGACTTCAGCAAGGCCTTTGACACTGTGCCACATAGAAGACTATTACACAAACTGGGGAATATGGGTGTGGGCAGGACAGTAGTGTGGTGGGTAGGTAACTGGCTGGGTGGCAGGACACAGAGGGTGGTGGTAAATGGCTGTCACTCCACAGAGGGAAAGAGTGACCAGTGGGTACCACAGGGATCAGTGCTGGGACCAGTCCTATTCAACATCTTCATTAGTGACATTCTTGGGGCGTAGAAGGCAGAATTCGTTGTTCACTGATGACACACAGCTCTGTAACACAATAGACACACCAGAGGTGTAGACAGAATGAAAGGACCTGCAGAAACTTGAAGAATGGTCAGGGTTTGGCAGTTGAAATTCAATGCAAAGAAGTGCAAGATAATGCATATGGGGCACAAAAACCCTGGCACAATATATCAGTTGAGGGGTGAGGATATAGCATGCACCAAGCAGGAAGGGATCTTGGGGTTATCATCTCTGATGACCTCAAGGTAGGAAACAGTGTGACAAGGCAGCAGGTAAAGCAAATAGGATGCTGGGATGTATAGGCAGGGGCATCACCAGCAGGAAAAGGGAGGTCATAATTCCGCTATACAAGACACTAGTGAGGCCCCACCTGGAGTACAGTGTAGAGTTCTGGAGACCATACCTACGTAAGGACATAGACAGGGTAGAGAAGGTTCAGAGGAGGGCAACAAAGATGGTGCATGGATTGCATCACAAGTCCTATGAAGACAGGTTGAAGGAACTGAACATGTACTCCCTGGAGGAGAGGAGGGAGAGAGGGGATATGATAGAGACATACAAGTATCTTACAGGGAGGAACAGGGTGCAGGAATACACTATTTGCAAGCAAAAAAGATGTTCCAGGACTAGACGGCATGGGATGAAGTTGGAGGGAGGACAATTCAGAGGAAACATGAGGAAGAATTTCTTCACAGAACGGGTGGTGGACAAGTGGAACACCCTGCCAGAGGAAGTGGTGGGGGCTGAAACAATCACGGGATTTAAGAATGCATGGGATAGACATAAAGGAATTCTGGAGGTCAGGGGTAAAGGGTAACAGACTTCTAGGAAAACATAAACTGAACTTACAAGCTCAAATGGGCAGACTGGGTGGGCCATAGGCCCTTATCTGCCGACATTGTCTATGTATCTATGTATGTATCGTATAAAAAAGGCAGACATAGAGGTACAGCAGTGTTGGTCCCAACTAGGACCCTGTTTGAGAAACTGGATTCGAGGGTGGATAAAGAAGGATGATTTGCAATGTCAAAAGGGAAATATAGGGGCAATGTAATAACATTGGCATCGGTGTACTTTCCCCCTGGTTCAGCATTTACGGAATATCGTACGTTTATGACCACGTTGCTGGAATGGGGGAAGGGGTACTGATATGTGGGGGTGATATGAACTTACCCCTAAATCTCAAGGTGGACTTCTCCTCCTTGGTACTAGGGAAATCCCATGGCATAGAAGAAAGGTACAAAAACTGATTGGAGAACTGGGCCTCTTAGATGTGTGGAGGCACCAGCATGGCCGACAAAGGGATATACCTTTTTTCCAACGGCACACAATATGTATTCGAGACTGGATTACTTTCTGATCCCGAAAGATGAAGTGCACAGGGTGTATGAGTCCTGGATGGGGACTTCCTGTTATCAGATTGTGCCCCTATATACAAAAATAGATCTGGGGGAGACGCACCAAAATACTTTTTGGCGTCTTAATGTCTCACTGATAAGGGGGTTAAGGACACGATCATAGAGACATACAAAACTTATTTAAAGGAAAATAACGAGCAGGAAACCTCGCAGGCAATCCACTGGGACACTGCAAAAGCGGTAATGCGAGGTAAGTTCATACAGTTAGCAGCCCATAAAAAGAGGGAACGGGAAGCTAGAAAGGACGCATTAACCAAGCACATTCACGACCTTGAGGGACAATAAAAACAAAAGTATGATAAGGGGCGTGGGAAGCAGCTCCTTGAGTATAAAAGGGAACTGATGGGAATTTTGGACTACCAAGTAGAGCAGCAGTTGCTCTTCCTGCGCCAACAATACTATGAGGGTGGGCCTCGCTCACTGCGGCTACTGGCTAGTAGGCTGAGGGCCAAAAGAGCGAGGGCAACAATAACCCAGATATGGCACCCTCGTCTTGGAAAGATGGTACAGGGGATTCATGAGATAGCGGACGCTTTCAAGACCTATTATGCAAAATTATTCACTGAGGAGATAGATGCAGAAGGGGAGAAAATACAAGGTTTCCTTGGGACACTTAGACTACCAAGCTTAACCAGGGAGCAGGGTGAGTCATTGATAAGTCCAGTGAAGTAAGAGGAGATTAAGGGTGAAATTAAGCAGCTTAAAGTAGGTCAGTGTCCCGGATCTGATGGTTTGCCATCAGAATTCTACAAATGCCTGGGGGAGTGGGTACAGCCCATGCTTACACAGGTATACAGAAAGGTTATGGGTGGAGAGAGCCCAGCCCCTCCCTCGTGGTCAAGGACTGTGATTTTTGTGATACCCAAGCCGGGAAAGGACCCTGCCAGGTGTACCTCTTATCGTCCAATCTCGCTATTAAACACAGACTATAAGATCCTGGCCTCTATTCTGGCGAGACGCATACAACAATATATCCCTTCCCTAATACACTTGAACCAAGCTGGCTTTATACCGGGAAGGCAAGCCCAAGATAACTTACGAAGAACAACCCATATAATTGACCATATCAATATGCGAAAGATCCCTTCCTTGATAATGAGTTTGGATGCTGAAAAGGCCTTTGACAGAGTGTCCTGGCCTTTTTTGAGGAGGGTCCTTTCCCGGTTTGGTTTCCCGAGGCAGCTTATAAGCAGTCATATTTAAGTTGTGTGACTCGCCACATGCACATGTTAGAGCAAATGGCCACATTTCAGAGGCCTTTGGTTTGTGGCGGGGCACACGACAGGGATGTCCTCTTTCCTCATTGCTGTTTGCCCTTTTTGTTGAGCCTCTGGCTCAAAGCATTAGGCAGAACCCAGAGATAAAAGGAATTGATTTAGGGGGACAGTCTCATAAACTGACGTTGTATGCCGATGATGTTCTTTTATACTTATCAGTCCCAGGAGCCTCTCTACCCTCTGTTTCGCCAACTCGAGGAATTCTCAGAACTAGCTGGGTATAAGTTGAATAAAACAAAAAACGAAATACTAGGTTTCTATTACACTCCGGATAGGGAAATGAAAACAAAATACTCAATGTTGTGGGACCAGACCGTGATCAAATACCTAGAGGTTACACTAGGAAATGACAGTGCGCACCTGTGGGAGTTGAACTATCCATCATAAGACAATTAAAGAATGATCTCCAGAGATGGTCACTACTCCCACTATTGGTGTGCGCTAGGGTGCAGACCCTTAAGATGAACGCATTGCTACGCCTCTCTACCTGTTCCAGTGTGTCCCCTGTGTGGTGGCCTGAGCGGATTTGGAAAATTGGCAGGGAATGTTGTTCTTCTTCCTCTGGAGGGGTAAGAAACCTAGAACATGAAAAACTCTATCTCCCAAAGGCAGAGGGAGGCCTTGCCTTCCCCTGTTTACAGGGTTATTGAGTGGCAGCACAGATGCGGGTTGCTCTTCTTTGGCGCAACCAAGAATATGGTGCTCGCTGGAAGAGACTAGACCTCTGGATTCAGGGTAATCCCCTTATGCAGGTAGAACTATTTAAAGCGCAGGAGCCCGATGGAATAAAGGGCTTTTCTGGCACTAAAACCATCATAGAGGGTTGGAAGAGGGGGTATATGTCGGGGTACTACCCATAGGCAACTCTGGAGATATAGATGGTGGGCTTATGATCCAAAGTTTGTGCCAGCCACACTTGACAAATGGTATCCAGATGAAGGCTGAAGGGGGCCTCTGTACACCCTACCAGATGATGGTGGGTAACACAGTGCTTTCTTTTGAAGCCATGCAGGAGAAACACCGTTTGCACCAGATGGACAGAATCGGGTACTATCAGCTGAGAGATTACTTGAACATAAGGGTAAATGAATCGGTGTTGGAGGATCCTGATCAGGTGGGAAACATTTTGTTGCCAAAGATTTGGGGTCATCAAGGTGCAGACCATGCCATCTCATTGTTATATGCCAGATATATAGCTGACATGGAAAACTCAACCCGATACCTGAAAAACAAATGGAAACAAGACCTGACGATCCCCATCACGGATAAGCAGTGGTCCTTGATATGGAGGAGCACATGGTCTACAGCTGAATCGCTGACATGGAGGGACTTCTGTTGGAAACGGAGGTCTCGATATTTTTTGGTACTGGCCCGAGTAGCCCACTTTACAAGGGGAGCCACATCTAAGTGTTGGAGGCCATGTGGAGACGGCTATGCCACACAGGCCCATATTTTTTGGTCTTGTTCTGTCATCCTCCCATTTTTGAGGGAGGTGATTTTCCATCTGAAACAAGTATTCATGATACAGACCCAGTTGGGCCCGCAGCACCTTGTGCTAGGCCTCATCCCTGGGGAGCTGAGGGTTAGGGACGCAAAATACTTGTGGGTAATTTCAGTAGCTGCAGCGTTAAAAACTATCACCATAAACTGGCTTCGACCCCAGGCCCTGGGGGTAAAGGAATGAGGGGAGGTGATTGAATCCATTCATAGGATGGAAAAGTTAACAATCCACCTCAATCAAAAAATGCAATTGTATCAACAAAGATGGACTCTGTGGTTACTTTATGAAGGATTTCAGGAACCCAGTCTATAACCTTTTTATAGGGAACCGTGGGACAATGGCTGTGGTTTGGGTTGCTTGAACCCATGCCCACTGGGGGACTGGAGTGGCTCTTTGGTCTAGTTCTAGAAATTAAGGTACACCCCTCCCGGATCTCTGTTCTTTAATTAATGATTAAATGAAACCAGGAATAATTAAGTATTCAATGCACGTGGTGCACATATCCCAAAGTTCAAATTTCTTTTTTTTTTTTTTTCTCTTTTTCTTTTATTGTTATAAATAAGGGGACTGTGAGGAAAAAGTAAGTGAAAAATGGACAATAAGTTGAATGTCAATCCATTATTAATGTATGCTAATGTCAACTTGTACAGTACTTGGTTAATGAAGTGTACGTAACCAGTTAATGTCTTTAATAAACTGAGTATGTATATATATAGTGTGTATGTGTGTATAGATATAGATATAGATATAGATATAGATATATATAGATATAAATATAGATAGATAGATAGATTCCGGACAGACTGGAAGGTGGGAGAAGCTTCAAGACAACAGGCCTTGGAGTACCACTAACCCAAACCCGGCTCTCCAGGAAGCGGTGTCCAGGCTGTAGTGCTTCACAAAGGTGAGCTCCAAATAGCTGCTGCGCAGATTCCTGCTGCAGAAACGTTTTGAGATGCCGCAAAAGAGGCAGAAACACCCCTAGTGGAATGACCCTTAACCGAGCCCAGTAAGGGTTTGTTGTACTTATTGCAGCAGAAGATGATTCAGTGGACTAGGCATCTGGACAGAGTCTGCTTTGTCACGGGTGCCCCCGGAGTTCTCTGGGCAAAGGAAACAAAAAGTTGGTCAGATTTTCTCAAAGTCTGAGTACGGTTGATGTAGTGCCTAAGCACTCTATGAACATCCAGAGTGTGAAGTAGAGCCTCCCCTCGATTTAGAATGATCCGGATAATAAACCAGAAGGTTGATGTCCTGATTAAGGGTAAACTTGGACACCGCCTTAGGCAGGAACTTCGGATTAGTCCTCAAGGACACCTTGTCCTTGTGGAAAATTAAATACTGCTCTTTAGCCATCAGAGCTTGAAGCTCGGAAGTCCTCCAAGCGGAAGTAACGGCAACTAAAAACGCTTTCCACGACACAAAATGTAGCTCGCAGTCCATGGCTGGTTCGAATGGAGGCATAGTAAGTTTTTCCAAGAAAAACAAAAGATCCCAAGGAGGGATCGGGTCCCTAATGGGAGGTTTAATATGAAGCATTCCCCTCAAAATTGTTGGAGCCAGATCCATCTGGGCAACATATTTGCCATCCACCGGCACAAGATGGGCAGAGATTGCTGACAGGTGTACCTTGATGGAGGAATATCGGACGCCTGAATCCAACTGGGAGAGGAGATGCTCAAGGACGGCATTCAGAGGGCACAAGAGGGGATCCAGACTCCGATTGGAGGCCCACAAGCAAAAGTGCCTCTACTTCATGGCGTAGGTAGCCCTAGTAGAAGGTTTTCTAGCTGCAACCAAGACCTCTGCCACTCTGGGAGATGCTTCAAATTGTGCCGTGGCTACGTCTACAGGTGCCAGGCATGCAGATGTAGGGACCGGTCTGGGTGAACCAACCTCACGTGCTCTTGCGATAATCGGGATGACATGGGCAGGGGAATGGGAGGTTCCGCTGCCAGCTGCTACAGTAGTGGGAACTATATCTGACATGGCCAAAGTGGAGCTACAAGAATCCTCCGCTCCTTCCACTTGGAGTTTGAGCAGAACTCTCTGCAGGAGAGGAAAGGCACACAGGAACCTCCCTGTCCAACAGAGGGACATTGCAACTTGCCAGAAAACACCAGGCCCATGATCGAGCGAGCAGAAACTGGGAAGTTTTGCATTGCACGGGGACGTGAAGAGGTCCAGCTCTGGACGACCCTATCTTTGGAAGAGGTTGTCCACTACAGACTGCAGGAGTTCAGATTTGTGAGTCTTTGATCGAGACCGGCTTAGGGCATCAGCCAAGACGTTTTGGACCCCTGGAACATGCACTGCGGTGAGCAATAGGCCATAATCTAGAGCCCTGAACCACACTCTCATAGCCTCCTGACAAAGAAGATAGGAGTCTCTCCCCCTCCCCACCACCGGCTTGATGTAGTAAACGACTGACATGTTGTCTGTTTATACTAACAGGGGCCTGGACAAAGATCCAGGAGAAACACTTGTAGAGCATACAGAATTGCCCTAATGTGCAGAATATTGATGTGGAGGGTCAGTTCTGAACAAGACATTGCACATTGAGTCTGATGGTTATGAAAATGAGCTCCCCAACCCAGGCCTGAGGCATCGGTTATGAGAACCTGTAACAGAGCTACTCTCTGAAAAGACTCTGGATTCTAGATTCTGTGGAGAGAGCCACCAAGAGAGAATCTGTACCACTGCATTGGAGATCGAGACTGGCTGGTCGAGATCGTCCTCCCTCTGATCCCACTGCACTCAGAGTTCATTGAGGAACTCTCGTAAAGAAACGTGCTGAAGGAACAGTCACTATGGCCACGGCCATATGGCCTAGGAGCTGGAGCATGGTTCGAGCTGGGACTTGGTGAGCAGCTGAGACTTTGTGGGCCAAAGAGCGAAGGTGTACTGCCCTGTCTGGCTGGAGGAAGGTCTTCCCTTGCTCCGTGTCTAGGATTGCCCCTACGTATTGAAGCTTCTGACATGGTGTCTGGAACGACTTGGCCATATTTAGGGTCATTCCCAGGGAGCTGAACAGGCTGAAGGTGTCCTCTAAAGCTGCCAGAAGCCAATCCCTTGTTGCAGCAGTCAGAAGCCAGTCATCGAGATAGGGATAAAAGAAGTGTCCCTGTGTCCTTAAAGCTGCTGCCACTACCGCTGGGCACTTTGTGAACACGTGAGGTGCCGAGGAAAGGCCGAAGGGCAAGGCCTGAAACTGAAAGTACCTTTCCTGAAGGGAAAACCTCAGGAACCTCCTGTGAGCCGGAAGTACTAGAATATGGAGGTAAGCATCTTGTATGTCCAGGGAGCAGAGCCAATCCCCTCGATGCAACATGGGAACAAAGCCCGGCAAGGTGACCATCCTGAATTTCTTATACTCTGTATAATTGTTCAAAAGGCTCAGGTCCAGAATCTGGCGTAGATCCCCTGTCTTCTTGGGAACCAGGAAGAAATGGGAGTAGAACCCTTTTCCCTCACTGTGATGCTGGAACAGGCTGTTGCCTTCTTGTCTAGTAGGGTCTGTATCTCCTCCCAGATGAGTTCGTCGTGGGAGGGGGAGTAGGTCGTTTGAACCGGGGGATTGTCCAGGGGCATCTGAAGAAATTCCAGTGCATGACCCCGCTCCATCACCTGGAGGACCCACACATCATTGGTGATGGAGGTCCATCCGTCGTGGTAAAGCGAGAACCAACCCCCTACTACCTCTGCTCTGGATTCAGCAAATGGCATGGGGTCGGGCAAGGAGTTGGGCGTGGGAGCCCAGGGTGGGCAGGGAGACCTGTTAGGGTTTGGTGTTCCTAGGTCCCTCTGCTCCACCAGGTTGAGAGGGAGCTTTACGTCAAAAGTTGCCACTTTGTTGCTGTCCTTTAGACTTTTGCCCTCCCTGGTGACTAAACTGATGACGTTTGCCAGAGGTCTGATCAGATCTGTACAACTGATGTACAGACTGAACGTCTTTACCCAATTCCTGGAGGTCCAAGATCATTTTCTCAATGTCTGGACCGAAGAGCACAGACCCATGGAATGGGGCATCAGTGATGGCATCCTGGAGGTCCTGCCTATATCCAGAAACTCTGAGCCAAGTGCATCTCCGCATACAAATCCCTGTGGCTGCTACCCTGGCTGCCGTGTCGGCCGAATTGTAGGATGACCTCAAGACGCGTTTCCCCACATCCAGACTGGACTGGAGTACGTCTAAGAGCCCCATTTTGTGCTCAGAATCATGCTGCCTTTTTGCAAGCTCAATTGCCTTGCTCCAGGGGGATTTCTGGTACTGAACCATGTGCACCAAAAAGTTGAGCGAACGAATGGTGCAGGTGGCCGAAGAGTATACCTTCCTGTTGAACTGGTTCAGGCGTTTGGATTTCTTGTCTGGTGGCGAGGAGCTCATGTGCTGGGGCTGTTTGGTCCTGTTGTGGGCAGCTGTCAGCATGACTGCGTCGGCCTTGGGCTGCTCACTGAGGAACGGCTCACTTGTTTGGGTACAGTACAGCTGGTCTGCTTTCTTGGGTATAGCGGGGACTGTCGAAGGGTGCCTCCAGGCTAGCCTGGTAGTGTCCTGAAAGGGGGCTACCAAGGGTGGAACAACTAAAGGCTCATTCATACCCAGGAAATGAGTCGGCCTCTTTCTTTCTGGATCAAGATCCTCTGGTTCCCACTGATTTAAAAATTGTACGTGACGCATGACGTCCAAGAAAGTGAGATGATCCGGGGGGGGGGATGGGGGGCCCCTAGAGGATCAGGGTGGTGGGGCGGAGAGGAAAACTCCTTCGAGGATCAGGAGAAGGCCGAAGAACTTGAGCCTGATGACCTCAAGGAAGATCGGAAGCGGGAACGCCGGTGCCTCCTACTGTAATGTCTGGAGGATGACCTGGAACGGTGACCACGTCATTCTGGAGATCTGTCATCCGGAGCAGGTGATTTGCCCCTGGTGGGAGGTGGCGACCATGGTGCCTGCAGGGGCCACTGTGGGGAGTCTACCGGAAGAGGTTGCAGAAGGTGAGCCTGTGGTTCCTTTGGGAGGATGTCCTTCCTGACTGTGTTCTACCAGGAACTGAATAGGCCCTTTACTTTGGCCAGGGAGACCATAGCAGGGGCAGATGGGCCCGGCATCCCGGACCTGTCGTCAGGCTCCCCAGGCGGTAGACCTGATAGCTTTTCGGGGACCGGTGTACGTTCTGAAGATTTAGGTTTCTCCAGCATCTGGTCCTGAGGCAGCGTTGGGACTGACTGCAAGTCTACTGGCATCTGCTCGTCTGTTGGCAATGGGTCAGGCATTGGGGGAGACTCTTCTCAACTGGCAGCTGTGCCCTTTCAATGACCGTTTAGGAGGTGCGAGCAGTTGGGAGGACTCTGAAGTAGAAGACGTCTGGGTGGTGCGCCGGGAGTCTGACTCCCGATGCTTCGGAGAGCTGGTGTCTGGGTGGGACACCATTTCCAGATGTCTCTTCCTGTTGTCTGGTCCAGACGGACGATGCGAAGAGGTGGAGAAAGCCTTCGCCAGGAGGTGGGCGGTAGACTGGTTGTTGACTGCCCCTTTAACGGTGGAATCTTTGGCCTTAGACCTGGAGGCATGGCTGTAGGGCCTAAGACTAAGGGAGGGGGACAAAGGCCCTTGCCTTTGGGAAACGCCATCTGACGTCCGCACCAACGCCAGGGGTTTCAAGGCAGATAACCCGGAGGGAGCTTGGGTTGGTTGGGGGGGGCAGTGTCCAACCTCTAACTGGAGCTGGCCATGCGGAGACCTGGATCAGGAGTCCAAGCAGGTGTCCTTATCATGGTGATGGTGTTTTCCACTGAACTTTTTCTCCTTTTTGTGAGAAGTCCCCGTCCCCAAAGAAGAGGATCCTAGGCCTGACTGGGTCTTTTGCATGGTGGCCAGCTGCTGGTCAAGAAGGTAAGACTTCAGTGTCTTCAGACAACAGATGTTAGTTTGGCGATACTACTTGCAATGCGTGCAGGAGGTGGTGTCATGACTGGGCCCCAGGCAGATGAGTAGGCAGTGACTGTCTCGGACTAGAATTTGCTTCCTGCATGCGCACTTAGATTTCGGGCATTGGCTAGATGATGACAAAGACGACATGCACCGAAATTTGCGATAAAACAATAGCTATAAATCTTTTCAAAAATAGCGTTCGACTGTTGGCATGCAGGTGTCCATGGAGCCGATTTGAACGGGTCGACGGTGGGGAAAAGAACTGGGGAGTGGCTTGGGACTTCTCTCTTTATACCATTAGTGGATGTCTGAGGCGGTTCGACATGAGGGGGCAATCCCCGCTTGGTACCTGCTAGCCAAGAATTTTCCACGGGGTCCTAGTGCTTGGCAGCATAGTTCTTATGGTGTAGCCTGCTGCAAGAGCTCCCACCAAAGTAAGATCTCAGGATGTCCCCCCACCCCTATTATTTTGAAAATTACAGAGGTCCAAAGGAACTTCAGGCCTTATGGAATGTGCAAATTGAAGGTAAACTAAGATACTTAAACCAGCAATGTATTTTGAACAAGGCAACAGTGCAGGTAGACTGCTGGCATTCTGCTTGCGTAGGGCTTGGGAGCACCCTGCAGTCAGCTTTCACTCCAAAAGCAATTGCAGAAGCTTTTAAAAAATATTACACAACTCTTTATAATCTGGACACACCCACGCCTGCAACCAAAGAAGAAATTTCAGAATTCCTCTCTGGTATTACATTATCTAACTTGGGTGATCCTGAAAAGCAAATATTAGATGCACCTATTACCCAAGGAGAAATTGTACAGGCCAATCAGGATATTAACACTGGTTAATTACCTGGTCCAGATGGCTTTAATGTAGAGTTTTACCAAATGTTTCCAACTACTACTAACCCTCTTTTGGCCCAGGTATTTAACTCTTGTGATGAACAGGAAGGCCTACCTCAAACATGCCAAGCAGCATTCATAACTGTTATCCCAAAACCAGATAAACCTCATGATAAATGTGGTTCTTATTGACCTTTTTGTTTATTAAAAACTTGCTACTAGGGTCAGTAAAATGTTCACAAATCTAATTCACCCAGACCAGGCCGGTTTCGTCCTAAACAGTCATTTGGTGGATAACGTCCGGAGATGTTTAAATATGCTGGCAATTTTCATACATTCGTATAAAGGCAGGGAAGCAAAGGATCAATAAATAGCAGAAAAAGCATTTGACCACCTTAATTGGGATTTCCTTTTTTCCAGTCTTAACCAGATATGGATTTGGTAAACAGTTTTTGTAAATGGTTACAGGCGCTTTCTAGAACAATGCATTTGGATTGAAGAGCAGGGTGCAGCACCACACCGTTAGTTAATGTTGCTGCCCTATAGTCTGCCATACTTCCAGGTAGCGGACTTTGCTTTCTTAAATTAAACTACTTTGCCAGGCATTAAAAAATTCACTTTTTAGCAAAACGCTTAACCAGAGGGTGACTTTTGCAGGGCGGGAGCCCCTGCACACGACAGCTTACCTTTAAATAAGAAATATATATCCACATTGGTGAAAGTGTATACTTCAATTAAAGACCAACCCCTACCTCACGATCAGCATGGGAGGCAGAATCGGGGCTAACTTTCAGTCCTATGGCATGGAAGTACATCTGGGAGGGGGTCTTCCGTTCCTCAGCATCAAATTATTGGCAGGAGGGTTGATGGAAGACCCTAAGCTGAATTTTTTTTTTTCCCCCTCACCCCCCACTAGAACAAAATATTATTTGCAAGATTATTCAAGTGCTAACGAGGGTACAAGGAGGGAGGTACCCATTACCATATTTTTTGGAGTTGCCCGGTCAAAAGACGCTTTTGGGAAGAGCTGGGGCTGTGATAGTCAGATGGTGGGCATGCAAGGCTTTGAACATTTGATACTAGGTAAATTACCTAAAGGGAAAAGAACAAACAGCCAGAATTCTTCTACGGGAGAACGGCTAGCAGCAGCTAGTAAAGCAGTCGCTAGGAAATTGGTTACTCCCAGTCCCACCCTCGCTGCAGGACTGGATAAAACTTGTTAAAAGTATATACCGTATGGAAAAAATACAATAGATTTATGTGTGCAGACAGAAATGTAATGGGACATGGCTTCCGTTTATGGTTTTTATTGAGGAGTTGGAAGGCACCTCAGTCTTCTCTCAGCAAGCTCGAGGGTATTGACTATGAGCTAAAAGGAGTAGCCACCCAGGGTCAGATAATTAGAAACGTAATTAAGGGACTTATATTGGATTTCACAAGGAGTTATTTCTAAACAGAATATGAACTTACAAATTAGCCACATTTGTTACGTGTTTTTTAATTGTTGTAATGTTGACAAACGATATTTCAGCATTTCTCTTTAGGTCTTTATGGTACAATATTTGGGCTAGCGAACTTCTCTGGTTCCAGTAGAGAATAACATGATAATAGGTTACAACTTTTATTACTTAACTGTTTAAATTTCCTGATTAGAGGAACAAAATGGTAAGATGGGTATTTCCAGTGAATTGTGGCAAATGATGACTCTTACAATAAAGAAGTTAAACAAAAAAAAAAAAAAAAGGCAGGATCTTATTGAAAATGATATATATTGCATGTCATCTGGTTAATCCTGTGTAAGTATGTAGTACAAATGTGTACTAGCAGGACCCCAGTATAGTATGGTGTAAAGTACAACTGTAGAGGTGAGGATGGATGTGGTCTTTAAATCTGTAAAAGTGACAAACTACTGTGCTAAGATATGTATTGGTAGGAGTGAGGGTAGGGAGCCATTAGGGTACTGCAATCATCATTACTCTGTATGGTTTGACCTGACCTTTGGGACAACCCTCTTCAAAGGTTCAAGTCCTAGATTTCAGAAGCGCACATTGACTAGATGAGGGAGCTGGTCTGGGTCAAGTTAGTCGGTGTGGACAGCACCAGGGATGTGGAGGAAGGTTAGGGGGCAACCAAGGGGGCCATTCTCAAGGCAACCATCTTGCATGAGAACAGTAATCAAAATAAATGGGTACAAGAGACCAATATGGTTATCTGGAAAGGTCAGGGAAGTAGCGAGAGCCAAAAAGAAGCCTCTCAAGAGATGCAAGGAAAACTGGGGAGAGTACCAAATGAGAATGGGGAAACCAAGAGGTCGGTCAGAAGCAAAAACTGATCCAGAGCTGTGTATTGCGGAGGAGGTCAAGGGAAAGGGGGGGGCAGTTCTATAGATATATTTGGAGGAAAAGAAAGAGGGAGGAGGAATTGTTAGGCTAACAGATGGAGGTAGGGTAATGGAGGAGGATGGGCAGAAAGCAGCTTTTCTTTCTTACTACTTCTGCTCTGTATTCACAAGGGAATACAGAGGTTCTCTGCCAGAGAGTGGCATTAAGGCGGCTGTAAGGGGGATCCCTGAGATGAGGCAGCAAGTATTACCATTGAAAGGGTTCAGAAAGGACTAGCCGCCCTAGA
This sequence comes from Neoceratodus forsteri, assembly GCA_016271365.2. Taxonomy (NCBI): domain Eukaryota; kingdom Metazoa; phylum Chordata; order Ceratodontiformes; family Ceratodontidae; genus Neoceratodus; species Neoceratodus forsteri. The sequence continues at coordinate 31,895,362 of JADMNL010000039.1, read as the reverse complement.
GATGGATAAGGCCCTGGGGCTAGTTGGCAGGCATCTGATAGAGCTTATGGAACTGGCAGCAGAACTAACTGAACCCGATAGAGCTGTTTGGTAGCCCAGTTCATAAAGCGGTGGTTTCCGAAAGACTGGAGGGTAGTGGCCATAGTCTAGCAGCATAAGGGAGGTACAAGGAGAAACTGGATAACTACAGACCTGTCTTACCTCTGTGGGTGATGTGGTGGACACTGGTCAGAGGACTTTGTGTGCTACCTGGAGAGCAGTGGACTAGAGGACAGTAAACAGCATGGGTTTGTAGCAGGGACATCTTGTCAGACGAACCTGATTGAATTCTTTGACAAGGCAACAAGGGTAATGGATAAGGGCCATGCTCTGGATTTACTCTACTTTGATTTTAGCAAGGCTTTCTGCTTTGTGCCTGACAGACCGTTGCTGAAGAAGCTATGGAATCTGGGTGCAGCTATAAAAGGACACAGATAACCTTGATGGTTGGGGGGGGGGGGGGGTGCATTTCCTTTTCTACAATGCAAGATCAAAAACTTTACCTGTATTTCTGTTTCACCAGGGATGTAAATACAATTGCACTTTCCAACGTGATGGGGTTTATCATGAACATCCCCTGCAGTCTGTGTTGGGGCCCAGTGAAGCTGCCACTTAAGCGACAGCACTGGATCTGCATCCGGGAGGTGGGCGGGACCTACTACAACCTTGACTCCAAACTGAAAGCACCAGAGCGGATTGGAAGTGAGGAGGAACTCAGGTAAGGTCTCTGTTTCTTCTCCTGCTCCCTCCACCCCCCACCACAACCACCAGTTGGTCCCACCAGTCCTGTCTGGGAATAGCAATCAAGAATGTGTACCAAGAAATAGGAGCTCTTTTGGTAAAATCCCACTGAGTGATGCTGAACAAACTGCTTAACCTCCCTGTGCTTCAGAGCTCCTGGATTTAGAATTGAGTTGAAGCAGAACCTCACTGAAGGAAGGGGGGGGGGCATCTTTGTTTGGCTAGCAACAGGAAAGTAATTGACAAAAAAAAGGCACCTCCAAACAGGCAGGCTGCTAAGCTCCCTAATGCTGTAGCCGTGTTTTGGGGCCCTTTGATTAGGTTCTCTTGCTGTCAACACTGGCTTCATAATTAATTTTTTAATTTTTTTTTATAATTTTTTTAAACACAGTCTGCATGCTCTAGTGTATAATATACATTGGCAATGTTATATATCGTAAGGTGCCAGGAGCCAGTGTCCTGTCTTATACATTGAATACAGATCTTACTTCGAGAAGGCTCTTGCAGTAGGTAATTACAAATGGGACTGAAGCCAGCAGGCGTCAGGACCCCACGGAAAAATTTCTACCTAGCAGTCTCTGGCAGGGGACCGCCGCACGCCAGGTGACCGTCCATATAAAGGGGCAATCCCCATGCCTGCCTTCCAGTTCTTAACTGCGAGGCGCTACACGAGCTAACGGCAGGAAAGTTCACTGCTTCGCCAATCTATCGTCGGTAGTTTTACTGTCTCTCTACGCTATTTTTTACTGATTTTCGTCAGCATTTACCTCAGCTGCCGTGTATGTCGTCCCCGACTCCCTCCGAGCACAAAAACAAGTGCAATTCATGCGGCGCCCAGCTCCCATACAAGGATGGACACTCCCAGTACCTTTCTTGCCTAGACCCCGACCACCCCATAGAGAATTGGTAGCTCTGCCAGCAGTTTAACGCGGCCATCCCAAAGCGTAGGCAGCAGTCCCTGGAGGCCCACGTTCTCAAACTTAAAATGACCTCATTGGAAAAGGAGCTGAAAAAACTCAGGCGGGCCTCTACTTCTCTGGAGGACTATTGCAAGAAGAAGCACCAGGACCGGAACTCCTCTACTATGGTCGCCTCAGCTGGGGTCGCAGTGCTGCAGGTAATGTCCCCTCTGGGGACCGTTCCGCGATGGCCATTTTGGAGGCTTCCAAGGCGGCGGCGCCCCTCCCGTCGGGCTCACGCTCGGGCCCCTCTGGAGCCTCCGGGTCAAAGGAGGCAATCGCTCCCAGTAAACCCGCCGCTGTGCGGCCTTCTGGTTCGAGTGGCCCCGGTAAGCCGGACATTGGCTCCTCTGCCCACCCGGGTAAGGCTGATAAGATGCCCGACCCTTCAGGGCAGTGCGCAGCCTCTAAAGCGCCCGCCAAGGCTGCCCCTCCATCGCGGCCTTCGTCGAGCGTAGGGTCCGATAAGTCGGACGCTGGCTCCTCAGACGTCCGCCAGGATCCCACCAGTAAGCGGACGCGGCCCTTCCGACAGTTGCTTTGTGTCATAGCCAGCGCCGGACTCTTCGAGCCCTATCCATCGTCCCAAGCTCGCCATAACGTCGTTATAACCAAGGCTCCAGCTCCGCCAAACCCTGGTGATGTTAGCCCCTTCCCGGCGACACCGAGGATGTTGGCACGCTGCCGTTGGGTCTCCCTCCCACTGGGCCAGAGGACCAGACGTCTGATCCTCGGATGCCGGCGCCAGCCTACCCGACGCCTGATTATATCCCCTTGCCGGACGCTGCCCCTACGTCTGGCCTCCTATTCTGGGCCCGACCGCTGGGCCATTCCCAGGGCCTTCTGCTCCTTCAGAGCCCCTGCTACCTGGGTATCGGACTCCATCATATCCGATGCCGTCTTACCCAGGTCCGCAGTATCCGGCACCCCAGTACCCGACGCTGGGCTTCCCACCGTCTGGTTACGGATACGTGCCGTATGGATATCCCCAGTATCTATACCCCCCCTCCTCCTCCGCTGCCCCCTCGGCTGCCAGTGGATCTGAAGGAGACTCTGGCTTCCTGGTGGGCTGAGGCCAAGGCTCGGCTCACCAGGGAAGTAGAGAACAGTCTTCCGACGCTGGACCCGACGTCTGAGGTGAGAGACTCCCTCCCCCCCCATCCTCACACCATAGGCAAGCCCTCCAGTTCTAAGGCAGAGGAGGATATGCTTACCCGTGGGTTTCCCAAGGGGTCCGTTCCTTCCCTGCGCCTGGAGGAGGAGTCCTCCTTCTTCAGCCTCCTCGGAGACCTCTGACGACTCCAGCAGTTGCTTCGAATCTGACGATGAGCCACGCACTCCAGACAAGCCCAGGCCAAGGACTCCTCCAAAGTCCCATCCGGAGGATCCTTCTTTCCTTGAGTTGCTGCGTAAAATCCAGGCTGTTCATCAGTGGCAATCCTTGAAGCCGGATCCACAGCGTTAAAAAAAAAAAAATCACTGCGCACCTGGATCTGCCAGAGACCGCTCCTACTCTGGTTCCACCCTGGATCGATCCTCATGCTGACGTTGTGTCCACTATTTGGAAACAACAGTCGGCACTAGCCCCCCTTCTGAGGAAGTCGGACAGGCAATATCAGGCTCCGGAGTGTGTTGATTCTTTAAACTCACACCCCAGGGCTGATTCGGTCGTGATTAGCGCCACTCACGGCCGTTCGGCTAACCCCAAGCACTTGAGTTAGTTTCCACCCGACAAGGAATCTTGCCTTCTGGACCAGTACGGGAAGAAGGTCTATGCTTCTTCCACTCTGGGAATCGGGGCCCTGAACTATGTTGCTCACAGGGGATTACCAGTAGATGATCCTTAGCGAGGTGGAAACTAAATTGGAATCCCTTCCTGAGTCTCAGACGAAGCAGGAAGTGGCTGGCCTAGTCCGAGCTGCGCGTTCGGCCAGTCGATACATGCTTCATGCTACGTACGATGCAGTGGACGCTGCTGGTCGGAGCTCAACTTTCTCCATGGATTTGCGGCATCATGCCTGGCTCCGGGTGTCAGGTTTGGTCCCGGAGGTGCAGTCTGCTATCCAGGACGCGCCCTTCATGGGTTCAGCGCTGTTCGGTGGCGATATCAAGGACATCATCACCAATCTGCAGGAGAAGGGTACTGCACTTAAGTCTGTTGACTCCTTGTACAGGCCCCCTCAGGCTCAGCATCGTCACTTTCGCAGACGTTCTCAGCCCAAAGTGAAACCTCAGGGAAAGCAGGCCAACAAGCGTCGGGGCCCCTCTGGCTGCCAAGCCCCCCTCGCCCAAAAAAGCGGCGGGAGCTTCAGCCACAACACTGCCCCACACTTCCTGACTCCTCTCCTCTGTCACAGCCTCTGGGCCTCCCAGAGGAACCGGTAGGAGGGAGATTCTCCTTCCATCTACCAGGTTGGGAGAGGATCACTTCAGACAGCTGGGTGCTCCAGGTAAATCCAGAAGGACACTCAATAGAGTTTCTTCAGAAACCACTACGATGACCCCCAGGTCATATTACTCCCCAGAACACCTTGTTCTGGTCCAGGAAGAAATGTCCTCCCCTCTTCTGAAGGAGGCGATGGAGCCCATCCCATCCCATCCCACCTTCGGGGGACGGGATACTACTACGATTTCTTCCTGGTTCCAAAGAAGACGGGAGACATGAGGCCGATTCTAGACCTCTGCTCACTGATCTTGTTCTTTTTAGTTTAGTTTATTGTTCTAGGAATTATTACATTTGAGCCAATGGCTCTTTTACAAAGGTTCCACGTCATCAATGTACAAACAAACAAGACATGTTACATAGAATGGTCAGCAAATTATAAAGGTTTCAATAAGCCAGTATAATACAGTACATCACAGGAAAAAAACAAAACATTGGAGGAATGGTCAAGGTGGGAAGGGTAGGAGGAGATATGGGGAGGGGAGCAGACTTAGAGTAGTTAGAGGTACTCAGATGCCTTTGTCAAGAAAGGAGCAGAGGAGGAGGAGGAGGAGGAGGATGAAAAACGGTAAAAACAGCCATGAGGGAAGAATCATTAGTCAAGGCAGTCACAGGAGCTAGAGGCTGAGAGTAAAGTGGAGTACAAAAGGTTCAGAATGCTCTCTCTGTAGAGTCTTCTGCCCCTCCTTCGGGACAGTGGCTGTGCGCTCTGGACATGCAGGATGCCTACCTGCATATCCCTATTCGCCCTTCCCACCACAGATGCCTTCATTTTTCATTCCAGGGGGACCACTACCAGTTCAAGGCCCTCCCATTTGGTCTTTCCTCGGCACCCCGAGTGTTCACCAAATGCCTTTCGGTGGTAGCGGCCTACCTGCATACCCGGGGGTTCAGGTTTTCCTATACCTGGATGACTGGCTCCTGGTGGCTCTGTCCAGGGAGGATCTCCTGCGCTTCCTTTCCTTTACCCTGCAGGTTTTTACCAGCCTGGGTATTACCATCAACCAGGCCAAGTCCCATCTGATCCCGTCCCAGAGGCTCCAGTTTATTGGGGTGATCCTGGACACGACCTCCGGCATGGCATTCCTGCCACTGGACAGAGTGGCCACCCTCCAGGCTTGGGTCAGCCTGTTGTCCAGCCGCAGGCGGGTCAGCGTCGGGTCAGTCCTTTGCCTCCTCGGGCTTATGGCAGCCGCTATTCTGACAGTCCCTTGTGCTCTGCTCCACATGAGTCTCTCAGTGGACGTTTCGGTTTCAGTGAGATCAGCTGGTGGACGACCTAGATCTACAGGCTTTGGTCTCCAGTCCTACGGTTTGGGACTTGCAATGGTGGATGGTTCAGGAGAACCTTTGCCAGGGAGTTCCCTTCTCCCTCCCAGACGCTGACAACTAACTCCTCGGGCGAGGGTTGGGGAGTCCACCAGGCTCAAACAGACACTTCACAATAAATGTGCTCGAGCTCCGGGCTGTACTGTATGCACTACAAGCTCTGCATCTGTATCTGCTCCTGGGCATCTGGCTGTCCAGACGGATGTGTGCAGCCTGGTACATCAACAAACAGGGAAGAACTCGTTCCTGCCCTCTGCAGGGAGGCGATTCGAGTTTGGGATTGGGCGGTGCAGCGCAACCTTCACCTCATGGCAGTTCACGTCCCAGGGGTCGAGAACACGTTGGCAGACCACCTCAGTTGGTTGTCTGCGCACGTTCACGTTTGGGAACTGAATCAGGGGGTAGTAGACAATATCGTTCTACATTGGGGAACACCCCAGTTAGACCTGTTTTCATCTCCTCTCAACGCAAAACTTCCCGCCTTGTGCTCGCTTACTCATCCAGGGCGTGGCATTTTTTTGAGAGACGCTCCGTCTCTAGACTGGAAGGGCAGATTCATCTATGCCTCCCCCCCCCGGATTCCCTTGATTCTGAGGGTCTTACAGAAACTCTGCTCAGGAGGAGCTCGCATGATCCTAATCGCTCCTTTGTGGCCCAGGCAAGTTTGGTTCTCTCTTCTGCAACAGTATTTAGAGGAACCTCCTCTTCCTCTTCCACTGTCGCAACTTTTGCTGACCCAGGATCAGGGGATCCTGGTCCATCCAGGCCTAAAGTCCCTTCAGTTGCACGTGTGGCTCCTGCAGACGTAGCTCAATCCCGATTTGGTGTTTCCTTGCTGGTGGCTGAGATTCTGATGGAGGCCAGAAAGTCCTCCTCTAGATCTACCTATGCAATGAAATGGAAACGGTTCTCTTTTGGGCCTCTTCCAAAGATTTCAAGCCATTCTCTTGCTCTGTTGCGAGGCTTCTGGACTACATGCGCCATCTCTTTGATCTGGGTCTGTCATTCCTCTCTGAAGGTTCACATGGTGGCCATCTCCACTTACCATGTTCCTTTTGGGGACAGAACTGTTGTGCAGTTGGAAGTCTCTAAGACTTTTCTTAGGGGGGGGGTTCTCCACTTGAGACCCCCTATTCATGTTCCTGCCCCTCCTTGGGATTTGAATTTTATTCCTGAGAAGCTTACCCTGCCTCCTTTCGAGACGGCAGCCTCAGCAGACCTAAAGTTCCTTTCCTGGAAGACGCTTTTCCTAGTGGCCATTACTTCCGCTCGAAGGATTTCCGAGCTCCAGGCCTTGATGTGCAAAATCTCGTATTTGATTTTTCACAAGGAACATGTGGCTCTTCGTACCAACCCTAAGTTTCTCCCTAAGGTGGTAGCGGACTCTACACTGAATCAATCAATTGAGCTGCCTGCTTTTTTTACACAGCACTCCAATCAAGGGGAGTACTTCTTGCATACTTTAGATGTTCACCAAATTCTGAGATACTACACCACCAGGACGAAGGATCTCAGAAAGACTGATCAACTGTTTGTCTCTCTTGCTCGTAAAAGAGAAGGCAGTGCTGTCTCCAAGCAATGCCTATGTAAATGGTTGGCTCATTGTATCACTTTCTGTTACAAGTACCACAAGACCCTGCCGGGTCAAGTCAGAGGCCACTCCACCAGGTGTGTCGCTGCCTCTGCTGCTGGTTTCAAGAATGTGTCAGCGGAAGACATTTGTGCAGCCGTAACTTGGACTTTTGTCCATACCTTTATGAAACATTACAGTTGAGACACTGCCTCTCGCCGTAGAGCTGGCTTCGGGTTGGCCGTGCTACAAGGTCTTCTTTCCTAAAACCTTCGCAGCCAGAAGGTCTACATTTGAGTAGTTTCCTCCTCCTGTTTGCTTCTCCTTGTTCCAGACTCCTTGGGACTCGGTCCTAGTTGTAATTACCTACTACAAGAGCCCATCACTGCGGAAAGAAGATTGCCTATATAGATTTACATTCCATCTGTGTCTGCTGTCTTGAGCCTGACCACGAAGTTTCTGACTGTGAGCTCTGCCAGAACTTTAATCAAACAACCCCTCAGCGACGCAAGAAGGCTCTTAGAAAATTCCTGATGGATCAACGGGTAGCCAGCTCCGGGCAGGAGACCTCCAGGGCTCTGGCCCCCCAGTCTCCAGTTGGTTCTTCAAGCTCCCAGGCATCAAAGGCCCAAGACAAGTTCTCGGTGGGGGGGGGGTTCTTAAGAAAGACCAAGATTGCGACTGCTTGTCTCCCCCCCACCGCATCTGCCTCGCCCCCTGTCAGCCTCCTCCTTCTGGGGGATCTTAGTTGGCTGTGGCTGATCTGACAAAGAGAGCTGTTTTCCAGGTCTCTGTGCCCATCAGACCCATACCGACAACACCTCTGCCTGACTCACAGGGTGCCTGACTGTCTACCTCCGGGTCGTCGTCCCCTCCATCAACAGGTTCATTGTAGATGGCTCTTCCATTGAGGCCTGACGCTTCTTCCACTAGGGCTACAAGCTTGTCTGGTTCTCCGGACACAGCAGGCAGATCATTGACATCTGTGCTGTCAACCCCCCCCCCAACGATGTCGACACTCAGTCGAGCTGAAATAAGGTCCTGATAAAGTTCACTAATGTGCTTGTATAATAACTGGGCACCTAAAACAGGCCCCCTTCGAGGGGCACTGTGGAGCACACCTACCGATCAGTCGTGTTTCAGATCGGCTTGTCATATAGCAATATTATATAAAAAAATGTTAACTTTATTTCACAAACAAATACATTTTCCTTGGCAGAAGTGTGTTCTTTTGGCTTTACTACTTCATTTGGTACGTTTCCTGGACCGTGGGACGCACAAATAAAGGTCCTGCGTACAGCTCTAAGAATCGGCCTACGGAGGTGGAGAAACCGCAAGACTTGGTAGATGAACCGGTCTTGGAGAATGAGCCCCTGTGGAAGGCCCTACAGCAGTCGATGCAGGCCATCGATGACAAAGTTGAGTCTATTTTGGCCAGATTTCTAGAACAGGACAACAAAATCGAGGCTGCAGTTAAAACAGCTTCGACTGCAGAATCCTTGGCTACAAAAGCACTGGCCACAATCTCTGAATTGACACAAGAAAATACCCAATTGCGCCATTGCATGGAAGCAATGGAAAACTCCCAAAGGGCATCTAATGTGCGCATCGTGGGCTTGCCAGAAAATTGTGAAGGGAAAAGCTTACTTAATTTCCTCCAGGACTGGTTATCAGGTACCCTAAAATTGACTTTAGAGCTCAAGGCGAAGAACTTTATTCGTGCATACCAGATTGCCCCAAGGTCGGCGGCTCCAGGTTCAGAAATGCCTCGTACTGCCCTACTGGTCACATCTGGCCCTGGTATTCAGGGTAAAATTCTTCAAGCAGCAAAGGACTCTGATCGGTTACACTTTCAAGGAACTACTATCCATCTCTTCCCCGATCTTTCATGCACCACTAGGACCCGCCATAAAAAATTTGGTCAGAGAGAAGCTACAGAGTCTAGGAGTATCCCACTCTCTACTAATGCCAGCGAGGCTCTGGGTGCACTGTGGGGACCATACTTTTCAGTATGCAGACCCGTAGGAGGCCGGCAAGAAAGCGGAGGCCATTGCGAGGGAATTTGATCACGCTGAACATCGTGAGCTAATGGAATCAGAAGATGAATCCACTGGAATTGAGTGACTTTACTTCCTTTTCTCTTTTTTTTCTTATTTGGGCTTAAATAAAACTGAAGTTAGCTTAGTAACTAATGTCAAAATGCAGAGCTGAAGGGCCGCTCCATGTTGGAGGGATTAGGGGCTGTGAAATGTTTTTGGGTTGTTAACCTCTTGGGGTTTTGTATTTTAACAAATGTTGGTTTTTTCTAACCTTTGAAGCCACTGGTCCTGACCTACTGTGTGGCTTTCCAGAATGCCACGTGGAGGGCCTGTTCGTTTTATAGGACACAGAGCTTTTTCTTCTCTTTTTCTAAGGAAGGTATTGTTTCCCTGTTTTAATGTTGCCAGATGGGGGAGCGTTGAATCTGTATAAACACATACCATGTGCAAGGGCAGAATGATTGGATCGGGGATCATAACAACACAAGATTGTTGTGTTTAAATTGTTCGGAATTCTACATTTGAAAAATGATCACCCACAAGTCTTGTAGGGTGTAGCCTATCTTGGACATTATTTTGTATGGATTCTGATTTATAGTAATACCCCTGTATCCGAAAGTAAGATTGTTTAGGCTAAAATATACCGATACATTGGATGTATTTCTCAGATTGTATAATGATCTCTGACATGAGTATACTGTATGATGTTGTTTTTCCTATGTAAAATAATATAATTACAAACAAAAAAGGCCCCTTTGCCATCAGCTGCAGCTTAGTCATCGATGCAGACTCGTTGGCCCTTAGAGGCTCTTCGTGGGCAGTCGACAGCCCACCCAACACCAGACCCAGAGATTGAAGAGGTCAATGTTGAGGAGGAATAGCATCCAGACCTCATTCTTCCTGATGATGTGGAGGAGGAAGAGGTCTGTCTTTGTCTTTTCCTTCTTTCCTTCCTCCCCAGTGAGGACTCTGTCAAGCATACTCCCAGGTCTCCTCCTGAGGACCCCACGTTGTTTAATGTGACTGAAACTTTCCTCAGCCATAGGATTCCACACTGAGGAAGAGGATGCCACCAGAAAAGATCTGGTGAATTTCCTAGAGATTCCAGAATCTCCCCTAAGATCATTCCTCCAATGCTCCCAGCATTGAAGAATGCAGCCATAGTGGCCTGGCATGGACCAGACATGGTGCCAGCTGTGCTACACAGGGCGGACAAACTTCATCACGCCTCCCTCCAGGGTCATCCCTGTTATGTTGCCCAGCCAGAGACCAACTCGGGGGTCATTAAGGCAGTTCATGACATATCTAAGGCACCTAAGCACCTTAGTCCCCCCAAGACAGAGTCTCGTAGAATTGACCTGTAGGGCAAAAGGGTTTATACCTCCTCTACAGAAGGCTTGAGGATTGCAAACTATTTGTCAACATGGTTAAATACCTGAATGCCAATTGGAAGAAGGGCAAGGCTGTAGCCCAGGCCCTCCCAGAGAGCACCGTAAAGCAGGAGCTCCTTCAGTGCCTCCAGGCCTCTGAGGATGTTAACAGACATCTCTTCTGAGCATTGTATGACATGGCTGACACCATTGCCAGGGCAGCTGCCACAGGCATATGCCTCTACAGGCACTTTTGGCTCAGGGTGTCGGGGTTGGCAGCTGACATGCAGCAGAAAGTAATTGTTTAATACCCCTTTCCATGGCACAAAGCTGTTTGGCCCTGATGTCCTGGACCTCATAAATGATCTGCAAGCCTTGGGCAGGGCCCTCAAATTGGTCCATTCCCTCTCACACCCAACCAAAGGGTAGAGGACGGCCTCTTTTTTTGTAAACAGAACAGTAGGCCTGGAACTGCTGCCTGTCCCCAGGGAAAACATAGAGCCCAGGATCCCTTGCCCGGCCCCTCCCAATGCTGAAGCAGCGGGCAAGTGCCCCAGAAGTGAGGAACCAGCCTCTGCGGCTGGCTCCACCTCCGCTTGACTCCTTGCTGGATCCCCCTCCTCTGGTCCCGGACTTGGAGCTGGTGGGCGGAGGTCAGTTCTCCCTCCATCTGAACCAATGGAGAACCATAACTTCGGATGCATGGATTCAGCAGATCATAGAAAAGGGGCACACCTTGGAGCTTATAAAGCAACCTCCAGACTCCCTGCCTCCACCCTCCACTTATCCCCTGGCTCACCTGTTTGTTCTTTGGGAAGAAGTACAGTCTCTTCTGTGCAAACAGGCCAGCGAGCCAGTGCCCAGGCACCAGAGAAACCAGGGGTTCTAGGGATGTGGATATATTGTTCTTATCCACACTGTTTGGCATGTCCGTTCCCTTTAATTCTCTTGCCGGAAGTCTTTAAGATGGCTCCTCCCGTCCACCCAGGTGATATACGCTTCGGCTCCACCCCTTGATAATCTTTCTTTCCACTGGAAGATTCAGGTTCCCTCCTTATCGCTTCTGCGTTGAGTAGGCCCTGGTGCTTAAATCTTTAGATTACTTACCCAAAACTTAAACTCGTTAAGAGTGTCACCGCATCGTTTTTCAATCGCGACCATGATGGACAAGTCCTCACCCGGGGTTACGCTGGTGCCCCTGCGGGCAGAATGTCTCTCTCTGACCTGCACGTCATGTGCATCTGTTGTCTGGGCCACGATCACGATACCCAGGCATGCGACTTTTGTCGCTTGTTCCAGCCAAACGTGTTGGACGATTGCCTTGCACAGTTACAGCTTGGCAGATCGGAGAAACTGAACCCGCCAGTCAGATCTAAAGAGGATTCTCAAGGTGCCGTACAGTCTGTGACAGCGTCCCTTTGCAGCAAAGGGGCATGGTCACGGCGAGAGGGGGCCCCAGATTTCTCGTGGCCTAGGGCCCCAGATTACCTAAATCTGGCCCTGGCAGGAGGCAACACCAATCCTTGTCCCACCGTGGCTTGAACGACATGAGGACCTGGCATCAATGATTTGGAGATGCCCTCCTCTATCCTAGCAGTGGCCAAGCAAGCCTACCGTACGCCAGAAGGGAAGGATCATCTCGGCGCTGCAGCCTAAGGCTGATTGTCATCATAAAACTGCTTACCACTGCCTAAGCTTCTCCGCATATGAGCACCTCCCCACCAGACAAGAAGTCACAGCAACTGGACTAGTTTGGTCGGAAATTTTATTCCTCTTCCAGTCTGGCCTTGAGGGTTCTTAATTACGTCGAGCACATGCTGGTTTACCAGAAATCCTTATTTACCCAGATAGAACCGGCCATTTAGGCACTACCAGATTAGGATTTGAAAATCCTATTAGCAGATTTGATCCGTTTGGCTAAAGTGGCCTGCAGGCATTTACTAAGAGCCACCTACGATGCAGTAGACTCTTCTGCTACGGGGCGGCTACAGCCATCTGCCTACGTCGTTTCTGCCTAAGGTGGTCTCAGAGTTTACTCTGTCTATCCATTGTTTTCCTGAGCGTGCCAATCCAGGGGAAGCACTGCTCCATACGTTAGATGTGCACAGAACTTTGAAGCATTACCTTCTTAGAACTAAGGAGTCCAGAAAGTCAAAGTAGTTTGTTTCCTTCGCCGAGGATAGAGGGGGTGTTTCAGTTTCTAAGCGATGTTTTTCCAAATGGTTGGCAAATTGCATCGTTTTCTACTACAAGTACAGCAAAGAATTGCCTGGGGCCGTCAAAGGTCATGCCACCAGAGGAATGGCTTAGTTGGCTTGTTTCCGAGGGGTCTCAGCTGCTGACATTTGTGTGGCCGCCACCTGGGAGTACAGTCTGAACATTGCGTCAAGAGCCCATGCAGGTTTTGGCAAGGCTGTGTTACGGAGACTCCCATCTTAAGTTTATGGAGAGCCCTTCTCCCAGACTGTTTTGCACTTGTAACTGCTTGGTACTTGTTCCTATGGTGTTACCCGATGACTGAGATACCCCCGAAGAAGATGGAACAGTTACATAAAAACCTACCATAACAGTAGATCTTCGAAGGGATCTCTGTCATCTGGTATATGTTCCCTTCCACCATTCCCCTTCTTGGGGCTCCTGTCTAAGAACTGGCTATCTGGTGTATGAAGCTTTTCACTTGGGTCTGGGCACCTCTTTTCTCTCCTCTGTCTCCCCCGGCAAGAGCCTAGCTCCCTTAGTCTCTGGGTGAAAGAACTGAGGAGGGAGCGGGGCCGCCTACGCCTGTATAGGGTTGGTGACAGCGTGGACTGCCTCAGTTGTACTGCTGAAAATCTTTTGTGTGGATTCCCCTTCACTGGCGAAGGTTTCTATGGTGTTACCTGATGACTGAGATCCCCTTGAAGATCTGCTGTTACAGTAAGTTCTTGGGTAACTGTTCTTTATCTTCATTTTGGTGATGTCCATGCAAAAATAACATGTTTTTATGTGTTAACTCCCACATATATCGTATAAATTATGTTATGATAAACCATTATGATACACAAAAATGTATATAATACTGTATTGATATTGTCAGTGAAATTGTAGCTGTTACACAAAAAAATGACTTGTACTGCAGGCCGCAGCATTCCCATTTTGCACGGAGCAGAGGCTGGTGGAATGCCATTTGTTTTTGGTAAATACTGGACTGTGCTAGTACAATCCCCAGCCTTCTGTACTGGCTCGGAGGACTAGTGGCAGGTGCACAGGATGCCAGTTGGGCCCCAGGGAGCCTCCTGCAGCCAGGCTGGGGATGGGTGCCGTATTGGTGCAGCAGCCTCTTTGGCCACAAATCTTCAGCCAGCCCAACACACACCAGAGTTACTTCTGTGATTTGGACACTTGCATGCCCCAACTGAGCTGCCTATGTAGCTTTGCGCGTGGCTTGGGATTGGGTGTGGGAGGGGGGTGCACATCTACGGCTGTGGATGTGCGGAGGTCTCTGCATGTGTAGAGTGGTACCTCTGTGCATCTGCATGAGTACCCCTTGATGGGTGTGAATCCATTTGTGGATCAGGCCTTTCAGGGTGAAATTACGGCAGTTTTTTTTTTTTTTTTTTTGGTGGCAATACTTCCAGCTGTTGTGTAATGACAGAGCGTGAGTGGAGAAATGAGATGAGTTGAGGGAAGAAGGTCAAAAGAGAAGGAGAGATGAGGGTCAAAAGAGAAGGTATCTTTCTTTACCAGGGGTCGAAATGAATTAAGTTTTATAGCCAGCAGGGCTAGTGACTGATAAAATCCACTTGGCCTGCTAATGCACTTAATGAAAAAGTTACCTCCTCTGATACTTGCACATTAGCTTACAGGGCCAGTTACAGGAAAATTTATTAGCCCAATCCAAAGCCTGTTAACATGAAGCTGGTAGGCTGGTGCCAGTTCTGAGCCTTTTTAAAGAGAGAATAGCCTCATAGATTTCTTTTGTGGGAAGTTGAGGGACCCAAGCCCTGATCTCCCTCGTGGTAAATTAATGTACTTGTCTTGACACTTGTGCTGGCCTACATTTTAATAAAGAGCACACTCTGTTCCTTTAGATTTGGTACTGTTGTTTAGACCTTTGGTTTGTTTGTTTTTATTTAAATGTAGGAAGTTTATGAAACACCAGCTGCGGGGGAAGAACTGTGAACTTCTGTTGGTTGTTCCAGAGGAGGTTGAAGTTCAGCAGACCTGGAGGACTGACGTGTGATTATGGAAACTTCCTGACAACATGGACTGTTGCTGGCCACTACAAATCCCATGGATTGGGCAAATGTAAAAACAAAAGCAAATATTTTCAAGATGCTGTTTTTGTAATTGGAGGAAGAGGAATCTACAGTGCTTGCATATTACTTTGAAATGCCTTGTTACACTATTTGGGGGGGGGTACAATTGGTGCTTTTCCATCATTTGCCCATACAGTAGGGCAGTGGTAAGGCATTCGCCATCCATTTTTGGTTTATTATGGGTCCTTATCCCAGTGGTGGCTGTCAGTTTGGGTTGGCCGCCGCTTTTGCGTAAGTGTTAAGTTTGCCAGTTTTCATCTGCACTGCTGAGTGTGGGTATCTGCCACTCGTACTGCAGATCTTTGATTTATGGGTTGATGTTTTTTCAGACAGCATGGCTAGATCCTTTGATCTTTAAAAAATGACTAGCCAGCTGAAGATAAATCAAATAAGCCATTTTCTTTGTCCCACTTAGGTAAGAGTGCCATTAAAAGCAGAAGTCAGTGTAAAGTTTACTGTTTAAACATTGGGTTACCAGTGTTTATGGCAGACCCTTGACTCATTCGGCTCGAGCTGGCCGTTTTGAATAAGGTTAAACGTAGAACACATTGACTTGTGCGCTAAGGGATGGAGTAAGTGAGAACTGTGACAAGTATGAGAGGACCCAGCACTAAGGCAGAGACTGTTGCCTGTAATCTGCATAAGTGTGAAGGTGTGTCTTGAATGCTAAGTTGGGCTGGTATTTTGGAGTTGTGGGTCCTGGGGACAAAGAAAGAAATAAATAAAAAATGTATGTGTATGTATTGTGTTGTGGGGTGTTAGAAAAATGAGCTTACACTTGCTATGCACTGAGAATCATTGTCCCTCTGAGTGACACCTTCAGTTTTGACCATTTCAGAGGAATACTGATGCTGATGGGGATATAGCCCCAAAGACTCATGGGGGGGAATTAGATTCCTTCGGGACTTCTGGAACATACAGGGAATACTATCTGTTAAATGTACAACCTGCAAAGAGTATGAATAAACTGTGTATTGAATAGAAAGCTTACTCTTTCAGAGTCTGCGGATGCCAACTGACCCCCAAGTTTAACTTTTTTTGAAAGCACTATGTTAGCGATAAGTACTCCAGTTATGTGGCATACAGACCAGGGTTTGTGTGTGAACCTCTGAATTCTGCTCTGGAGCTGGCTAGGGGCCAGAGAAGTGGCAGAGGGCTGCACTCTGCTTTTGGCAAGGGGTCTTGTGGTCCATCTTGCACTGGTGCACCTTCTGCCAGTGGAACAAGGAGTGGCACTGGTGGTGGTGGTGAAGGCAGCTCATCTCCAGGCTGGAGGGGGGGTGCACCCATGGTGGTCCCCATAATCAAAGTGGGGCATGGGGAGCCATAAGCGGGGAAATGAGTGAGAAAAGGAATAATTAAAACTGGTGTACAGTTCTCTGTGGTTGACTATGGTACCATTCTACTTTTTAACTTAATGAAGAAGACCCTGAGAGCTGCACGAGACCTGCTCATCGTCCCCGTCCGTAATAAGTCCTCTTTTTTTTTTTTTTTCCTTTTAACAATTAGATATATTTTCAAGTCATTGTCTCTTCCTATGGGGGTGGGGTGTCATCCATGGGGGACCATGAAGTGGAGGTAGGTCCTGGGGATGATGTGTGACTGGGCTGGGCGGAATGGCAGGACTGATGGGGGGCCGTTCAGGCTGAAAGGGGTAGAAAGTTCAGTAAATTCAAAAAAAAAAAAGAAAAAGAAAAGTCAGAGGTATACAGGTGTGTATATGTGTTTGTTTATACCTGTTGAGATGGTTATGAGGAGGAAGATGATGTGAAAGAATGTGACTTGCTACAGAAATGCTTGCAGAAGTGCTTGATAGATTTCCATGGCCTGGGCTGTGCAAACACAGTCTGAATACCTGACGGATCCACAGCTGTCTGAGCAGACCACATCCTTCAGATTACCGCTAGTATTCTGTACAAAGGATCACTATAATTTTACCATATATGCCCAAAATGAAAACCTTTTGTTTAATGTTAATATTTTGATTTTTGAAGTTCATCAATACTGCATACCTTTTTAAAGGGTGCTTTAAACAAAACCGACAAGCTTGGTAAGATAACTTTCCCCCATCCATTTGTTTCATCATGAAGGGGTCGAAATCTAAAAATGTAGCAGGATAAAGTAATACAGAACACAATTCAGAGCTGTATGTCACTTCACTGTTTAGCGAAATAAGAACAGTCCCAAAGTGTTTCACGGTCACCAGCGCTCTAAACCAGTCATAGCTAAGTGATCGTTACTTAATGGAGAGCTTGCAGTTATGCTCATTGAACAAGAATGGGAGATTAACAAAAATGTAAATGCTTAAACATACAGTGTGAACGTTGGTGGTAGCCAGAGGAGGCAGACTGTAAATCTGGATGTATAGGTGTAAGCCAGCTACAGACTGCAAGGATAATGGCAGAGTGTCTGCACTACCTATCAGTGCAGTTCAGTTAGAAGGCTGAAACTACTCCCCTCCCCACCCCACCTGCCCTTGCCCCTCAGCCCGCCACTGCTTCGGGCCACATATTGTCCCTGATGCCTGCCAGTCTCACTCCTCTGCTGCCAGCTAATGCCACCTGATTCCCGCACTGCACCTGCATCTGGATGGTTCCAGCTTATCCTTGTGGGTGGGGGAGGTAACAGGCTCTGGACCCCTCTGGAATGACAGGCGTGGGGGACAGGAGTGGTGCGCATGTGAGGTTGGCGGGGGTGACTGTGGCATGGTAGGATGTGGCAGCCATAATCTGGTTGGCTGAGGTGGTGATTTTTCTGTTTTCTGGGGCCCTACCCACATCCCACATGCATGTGTCCTGGATTGGGGAGGGGGGGTTCGGCAGCACGTGGTTACCCGTGCCACCAAGAACACCTCCACTAGGCCACAGCTGGGAGATGCTCTAGTAGTGGAACACTGTGACCTACCCCTTTGAAGCATCCAGGGGACGCTCTGACTCATCCCTGCCGGCCTCTGCTCCTGACATGCAGGCTCTGGGCACGAACCAAGATCGCCAGCATGCCAGAGTGCTGTCCCATCACTCGGAGCCACAGAGCCGGCTGAAAACTTTTTAATGTCAAAGTGTTGCTTTTGTTGGTTTTCAGAACAGATTCCACTCGTTAAGGATCACTCAGACTGGATGCAGCTTCTGATCTAGTTCAAACAAGAATGGCATTGGGTCCTTTTTTGATCTGACCATTTTGAGTAGCAGGGTGTAAAAATTTCTGTTGGAATAGTTTTCATTTTAACAATTTTTTATAATGCGCTGTTCTGAAACACAAACTCAGAGCAGTAGCAAGTGGTAATGCCCTTTTTATACAGAGTTCTCTCTTTTTGTTTACTACTTTATTCCTCTTTCTAACTTCTTCTGATCTTCTACCAGAGCCTGACACATCTGGTTATGCTTCATTGCGGTCTCTGCACCTAGATGAGACCTCGGCAGATTTGGAATGTGTTTTTTAAAGTTCAGTCTTGCCTTATTTATTCAGGCTAACAGAAATATGGTGCATCCTACCTGTGAACAGCTTGGTTCCTGCAGTGACCATTTCCCCATTAGATACTAGTACCCTTGGATTCTGACCATTTCATGGGGATTATGTTCAGCTCTGCTGATTATCTGCAAGAGATTTGACCCATTACTATGGGGAAAAAGAGAATAAAGGGTGATGGTGGTTGTTTCTCATGGGTTTACATTGTGTACATGACAGCTTTAAGGTCTGAGGGGAAATCCTAGCCTTGGGCTTCAGGTCTGTGCCTCCAGACTCCAGGTTAGTTCCTTTTAACTATCTCTGGCAAAGGTACCATTATTTTGGCAGTGGGACCATTGTAGGTCTGTCCTTCCTCCCAAGTGATTTAAAACCGGTTTGGTTTATGACTCTGGTATTTAAATGTAGTCCCCCTGTTAGTCATGGTATTATGTTATTGTATAATTAGAGACATTAACAAAAGGAAAGTTTCAGTTAATGCACACAAACAAAAAAAAAAAGTCTGTGCCTGTTTCCTCTTTATTTGCACTTGTGCATGTTCTAAGAATCTGATTAAAAAGATGTGCGATTCTGCCTCGAAAGCTCTTCATGTACTGTATTTGATGGGAGTATTGGTCCGACATGCACTCTGAGTGAAGTCCTCTAACCTGTTGAATGATCTTGAAGTATCCAAGAAAAGAAGAGAATGTATGATGGCATCCAAAGTCCCATGAAACTGCACATTCTGCTGGGGCACCTTTGGATTTCTGCTGTGTAACTTGATCTCCTTGGTTGCTCAGTCTGTCATTTGAATGTTTGATTATTGGACAGTCTTTCCTAGACATACTACTAACTTGAGAATCTCACTGTGGAAACAGAACCCATATGTTATGCCTGTGTGAACGTTTTATGTCATGGGAAGAACCCCCTCCCACCTTAGAACATAAGATGTCAAGAAAAGTGAACCACAGCACCAACAGTCTTGTAATCCATCAAATATGGTATTTCAGAAAATTGCCTTTTTTGTTTACTGAGAAATTGTATTTTGTTAACCAAATATAAACTTCTGTATGAATATTACAGTAAAGTAAGAAATGTCTGTTAATTTTTGTGAAGCTAAGTTGTTATATAAAAGCATATGTAAAAAAAAAATTTAAACGTATAATAAAACCTTTTCTGAGTAAGAAATTTTAATTTTAAATTTTTTTTTTAATCCAGCTTTATTAACAGGAATCTATCAATGATGCCTAATACAACAGGCATCAGTGTGCAAAAGTGTGCTGCCCCAGAGATAAAACTTTATATAATGCATGGATATGGAACCTTTTCCCTGTAGGAGCCGATTGTTTATTTCCCTGTATACCTCACCAATTAAACTTTAATTCCGAAGAATTAAAGCTGCATACCTCTGCATTAAAACTTTAATACTGTGAGGGGAAAAATAACCATAGACCAACATTACGACCACCAGAACAACTTCATGACCAATTAAATTGAAAAACACATCAATGAACACACCAGTTCAATCAGTTAAGAAATTTCTGTGCTAATTAACAAACATAATGAGCCCCCAGACAAAAACACAGCCTTCAGGTACAAAAAAGGCACCATCCCCATGTATTATATAACATAAATTTATTTATTTTAAATTGGTGACCAGGAAAAGCACACTGAGCCAAGGCTCGTTTCTAGGTCACGACCAGGTACAAGTTAAGCCAAGAGTCTGAAGGGTGAGTGGCAGCAATGCCACTCACCCTTCAGACTCTTGGCTTATAGCCCCACTTAGCCCTCTCATTAGGTATATATAAATGTTCAATAACAGCACTTGCAAAGGAAGACACTGGAAACTGTGCTGCATAGTACAGATTGTACTCTTCAGATTTATTCAAAGTGAAATTCACCCAGCACTCCAGCAGTACCATAAATTCACCAGCAAAGCAGAGACCCTAGCGCCTTGGCCTTCCAAAGGGGACGTATCATTCGGTATATATCCTTGTATACCACAGTTGCCTAGCATTTATTCAGTACGTAAATTCAAACAACATGAAGTCTTGCTGTATTCTGACTATTGCAGTTAGGTCCTGCCTTTCAACTTCCCCGGAGAACAAAGAGTTAACTTTCCATGGCCAGCATGGAACGCTCAACGTGAGCACAGTTGAAGCCCCTGTCTGCTGCTGTTTAAACTCCAACCGTCAGATTCTTTACTCCGCCTCACTGAACGGTCGCTCCGGAGATTTCTCCTTTGCTTGGTTCAAAAAAGTTGGTTAAAGTGTCGTTTTTTCACTCTGTTTATACCGAATTTCTGCTACCAAACCTGTCGGTTTAAGTCTCTGTCTGTGGTACCATGAGTACTAGATAGGTTTTGCATTTAGTTTCTGTGTGGAACTTGTAAATATTGGATCGGTTTGGTTTGAACCGATCAGATTGGTCTTAAAAAAGTTTTGAGTTTATTAGAGTGTGGTAACCGGTCTGTATTGGTTCTAAAAAAAAAAAAAAAAGATTGTTACATTTTTTTCCAAGACCCGTAACACGGTCAGGAACCGATAGGGTTGTCTTGCCTGGCGGATTGCTGAAAAAAGGGTAAGTTTTGGTTAGCATTGGCCATGTCTGAGAAACCCAAGAAAAAAACCGGGCCCACTGGGTTTCAACACTGTAGTGTGTGTGGGGAAGCCTTTGGTAAGGCTGATCCCCACACCACCTGTGTTTATTGTCTGGGGTTTGACCACCTCGATTCAGACTGCCAAATTTGTAAAAGTTTTCCCAAAGCTACCCTAGATAAGAGAGTAGGTAGACTGAGGGAAAGGGAGGCAGAGAAGTCCACTGACCCAGATGGCCAGCCCGGTTCGGTTCCGACTGAACCAGAAGGAGTGCCCTCTGACCAGGGCGATACTTCTTCGGGCAAAAGGAGAGCCAATTCTGAGGAGTCTGTTCCAGTTAAAAGAGAAGAAAAAAATCATCCGGTTCGGATCCACAAATTCTTTCTCCAACCGCTGATGAAATAGCCAAAGTGATAAGGATAGTTCAATCGCTAACTTCGGTTCCGGCCAAACCGGCACCATCTGGCAGGGGCTCTGTTCGGTCGGTTCCCCCGGTTCCGGATTATACTTTAGAAGAATTTTATGAACCGGAGGAGGGGGGGAGTATGAGGATAATGATGATGGTGATTATGAAAGTCTGGATGTGCCTATTGACCCGGACATCTCCCCAGACAGACCTTCAGGTGTTTCTTCTCCTAGGCTTTCTGAGTCCCCTTCCCACTTTATGTTTTACAAGAAAGTGGCTGAAACCCTCCAGCTTCCAGTGGAAGAAGCAGTAGAGGATCAGGAGGAGCCTGATTTTGTTGAGATGATGGACATCCCAGAGTCCAGGAGATTGTCTATTCCCCTCCATAAATCTTTTGGGAAACAGACATTTAAAATTCTAAAGACTCCTAATTCCATACCTCCTGTGGACAGAAGAATGGACAAGAGGTATACCCTTTCAGGCTCTGACACAGAGTTCCTTTCCCAGCAATGCAGCCATGTTGGGGTAGTGCAGGCTGCTGCCTGTGATAAGGCAAATATTCCCTTGGCATCACACCCCCCAGATAAGGACTCCAGGAGGATTGATGCCATGGCAAAGAAGCAGTACATGGCAGCATCTTTAGGACTCGGGCAGGCTAACTATATGGCCTACACAGCTAGATACCAGAAGTCCAGGTGGGACACTGTACTGGCTCTGGCTAAACAGGCCCCTGATCAGCTTGCCAAGGAGCTGGAGCGGGTGGCTGCAGATGGGATTGAGGCATCCAAGGTGCAATTTCATGCTGCTGTGGACTCCAATGATGTTTCATCTAGAGTCATGGCTACATCTGTGGACCTTCAGAGGATGGCTTGGCTCAGGTGTACTAGCCTATCACTGGATACCCAGGCTAAGGCCATGGATTTCCCTGTCATTGGTAATTCTCTGTTTGGGGAGCAGACAGAGAATTACATGAAAAAGATGGACGAGTACAGGACCACTACAGGAGTGCTCAGGCCAAAGAAAGGCAAGCCACTCCTCAGAGACAGCATTCCAGGGGCAGGGGCAGGCCCTTTCAAAGGCCTTTTACCAAGCCCAGGCCTCCTCTTCTGCTTATGCTCAGAGGGGGTTCTTCAGAGGGAGAGGCAGATGGGGAATGAGCAGGCCTGCTTCCACCCCTCAGCCTAAAGCCCCTGCCAAGCAGACACCCTGATGGGTCTGCCCGGGCCGATTCTCCAATACCTGTGGGTGGGGGCAGGCTGGCTTACTTTGTCCAGGACTGGAAGTCTCTGACATCAGACAAGTGGGTCCTGGAAGTAGTAAGCCAGGGACTGGTTCTCAGCTTCAAAAAAATTCCCAAGATGAGAACCAGATCCTTTCCACCTGCAAATCCATCAGAGACCCTTGCCCTAGAGGCAGAGGTTTCTTTCCTCCTGGCTCTCAGAGCCTTAGAAAGGGTTCCTACCCTACACAGGGGCAAAGGATTGTACTCCAGGTACTTCCTAACCCCAAAAAACAGGAGAATGGCGGCCCATCCTGGATCTAAGACATCTGAACAAGCACCTTTTAAAACCAAAATTCAAAATGGTGGCTCTGGGAATAAGTCTGCCCTCTCTAAAGCCAGGGGACTGGCTAGCCTCCCTGGACCTCAAAGATGCCTATTTTCACATTCCCATCAGGTGCTCCCACAGAAAGTACCTCAGGTTCAAGTTGCCCTCAGGCCACTATCAGTTCAGAGCAATGCCCTTTGGCCTAACATCAGCCCCAAGGGTGTTCACAAATTGCCTGGCAGTAGTGGTTGCTTTCCTAAGGAGAAAAAAGATCTCCATCTTTCCATACTTGGACAACTGGCTCATAGTGGGTCAGTCTCCAGACCAAGTCAAGTCACGTCTGCAAATAACTCAGCAAGTGCTCACTTCCTTAGGATTCCTCCTCAACCTTCCAAAGTCAGTTCTCGAGCCAGTACAGCTCCTCCCCTTTATAGGGGCAGAGCTGGATACAATAAGGGCAAGAGCCTTCCTTCCCTTGGACAGGGCAAGGACCCTTATAGAACTGGCCTCTTCATTCACCCTTCAGGTGTCTCGACCAGCAAGGCATTTCCTGCAGCTCCTGGGCCACATGGCAGCCTCTACAGCAGTGGTCCAGGGGGCAAGATTCCAGATGAGGGACATTCAGTTCCACTTAAGAGCCTTGTGGTCCCAAAGAAAGGATTCCCTCACCAAACTAGTCCCAGTGACTCGAACCCTGATACAGGCTTTGCAATGGTGGCAGGATCAGGACAATTTGAGACAGGGAGTTCCTTTTGTCACTCGATCTCATTCAGTGATACTCACCACAGATGCCTCCCTGCTGGGCTGGGGAGCCCACTTGGGGGATCTTACCACCCAAGGGCTGTGGTCACCTCAAGAATCTCTGCTTCACATCAGTCTCTTGGAACTCAGAGCAGTGTTTCTGGCACTGCAAGCCTTTTCCAAATCTGTACAGAACAAGGTGGTCCAGATCAGAACAGACAATACCACCACAATGTGGTACATCAGTAAGCAAGGAGGCACTCTGTCTACGGCCTTGTGCACAGAAGCAATGAAGTTGTGGTCTCTGGCCTATTCCCTGCAAACCTCTCTGATAGCAGTTCACCTCCCAGGGAAGGACAATGTCTTAGCAGATGCTCTCAGCAGGATATCCCAGGGCCATCAGGAATGGACCCTAGATCCCCTAGTTTTGGAAGTGATTTTCTCAAGATGGGGCACTCCACAGATGGATCTTTTTGCAGCCCCAGACAATCACCAACTTCCTCTCTTTTGTTGCAGACCCCCAGTCTTAGAATCAGAGCATCCAGGGGGACTGAGCCCGAATTGGGAACGGAAATTCCTGTATGATTTTCCCCCCTTCCCTCTCCTTTTCAAAGTGTTAGTCAAGATCAGGTCTCAACCATGCAAAATGATCCTGATTGCTCCAGTCTGGGCCAGACAGCCCTGGTACCCACTGTTGCTGTCCTTAGCAGTCCACCTTCCCCTGTCTCTTCCCAGGAATTACAACCTGTTGACATCCTCTCAGGGGAGGATTTGGTATCTGAACCTCAAATTTCTCAATCTGAAGGTTTGGCTGTTGAAGAGTTAGTCTGCTGATCTACACCTTTCTCAAGGGGTTCTGGATATCCTTAAGGCTTCTCGAAAGCCTTCCACCAGAAAGACTTACAACCCCAAATGGGAAAGGTTCACTATTTGGTGCTCTAATAAGCATATTTCTCCAGAACCTGCTGGGTTGCCTACAGTCCTGGACTATATGGTTCATCTTAATGGCTTGGGACTTAGGCCAGCTACACTTAAAGTGCATCTGGCAGCTGTTTGTCTTCTTGTCAGTAGGCAAGTCCTGTCCTCTGTCAGCCCATCCTGTGTTTTGTAAGTTCTTCAAGGGATTGTTGCACACCAATCCCCCCTTTAGGGACCCTGCTCCTGCTTGGGACCTTAATGTTTGCATTGCTTAACTTATGCAACCACCCTTTGAGCCTTTGTCCTCTGCAGAGCTTAAGTACTTGACTTGGAAAACTGTGTTTTTGGTAGCCATTACCTCTGCCAGGTGCATCAGTGAATTGCAAGCCCTGTCAGTGGAGCCTGATTTCATCTCTTTCCATAGAGATAAAGTAGTCCTAAGAACTAACAGGAAGTTTTTTGCTAAGGTGGTTTCAGATTTCCACCTTAATCAGTCTGTGTCTCCGTTTCTTCCTGACCATTCCTCCTCTGGAGAGGAGGCTGCACAGCTGGATGTCAAAGGGCCTCAGCTACTACATAGAGCGCACCAAGGGTCACAGGTTTGAGTCCCTCCAGTTGTTCCTCACATATGGAGAGGTCGGTAAGGGCAAACCTGCCACTAAAAGATCTATTGCCAGGTGGATTGTCTCTGTATACAATTCTGCTATGAAAATGCTGTAGAACCTCACCCTCAGGCCTGAGGGCTCACTCTACTAGAGGTACAGCTGCTTCCCTGGCTGCTGCCAGGGATATTCCGATCTTAGAAATTTGTCACGCAGCCACCTGGAAAACAGTCCATACATTCACCAAGCATTACTCTGGATATCCAGGCTAGGAGTGATGCTCGGTTTGGCACAGCAGTACTTCAGAGCCTATTCCCAAAGTAGGTTCTGTCCCTCCTCCATGGAGGTACTGCTTGGTAGTCTGCAATAGTCAGAATACAGCAAGACTTCATGTTTGAAGAAAAATGACTCACCTTAGTAATGTTGTTTCTTCTAATGGAGTCTTGCTGTATTCTGACCTCCCCCGCCTCCCTCTCAGAACCTGGTTTTTGGGATGTGGGTGAGCAGGAGCAGTGTTGGCACCCTAGAGGTGCCCTTTTCACCCTCCTTTATTTTGGTGTGTGTTGTGTTTTGTTTTTGGGTTTCCTGACTTGAGTCTTTGCTTTGAAACCAAAAAACCCTTTTTTAATAAATTTAGCTGCCAGTTGGCTAGTGTGAGTTTTACAGTTTCCACACAGAACTTCTAGTGAGTATTGCTCGTAAAGGTCTGACGGTTGGAGTTTAAACAGCAGTAGACAGGGGCTTCAACCGAGCTCATGCTGAACATTCCATGCTGGCCATGGAAAGTTAACTCTTTGTTCTCCGGGGTAGTTGAAAGGCAGGACCTAACTGCAATAGTCAGAATGCAGCAAGACTTCATTAGAAGAAACAACATTACTAAGGTGAGTATTTTTTTCTTACAGACTATAGATTGAAGTTTCAGCTCTGCACTGTGGTCCTGCTCCCCCTACTGGCTAGAGAGAGAGAGAAAGATGGACAGAGAGAGAGATGGGGAGAGATGGACAGACACAGAGATGGAGAGACTGAGAGACAGACAGAGGGAGCGAGACAGACAGAGATGGAGAGAGAGAGAGACACAGAGACAGAGGGACAGAGAGAGGGACAGAGTGAGACACAGACGGACGGACAGAGCGAGATGGACAGGGGGAGAGGGACGGACGGGAGAGAGAGAGAGACGGACAGACGGAGAGACAGACAGAGAGACAAACGGGGAGAGAGACAGACAGAGACAAACGGGGAGAGAGAGAGAGAGACACAGAGACAGAGGGACAGAGGGACAGGGACAGAGTGAGACACAGACAGACGGACGGAGCGAGACGGACAGGGGAGAGAGAGAGAGACGGACAGACGGAGAGACAGACAGAGAGACAGAGAAAGACAGACTGAGACAGAGAGACAGACGGAGACAGAGGCAGAGAGAGAGAGACAGACGAGACAGAGAGAGAGACAGACAGAAGGGGAGAGAGACAGATGGACAGACAGAGAAACTGACAGATGGAGAGAGAGAGAGAGACTGACAGAGATGGGGAGTGAGAGACTGACTGGGAGAGACTGAGAGAGACGGACAGACTGAGAGAGAGAGACGGAGAGACTGATGGACAGACGGAGAGAGTGAGAGAGAGAGACGGAGAGAGACAGACAGACAGAGACGGACAGACAGATGGAGAGAGGGGGAAGAGAGAGACGGACGGAGAGACAGACTGACAGACACAGACAGAGCGAGAGACAGACAGAGAGACTGACTGACTGACAGAGACAGACAGACTGAGAGAGACTGACAGATGGGGAGTGAGACTGACTGGGAGAGAGAGAGAGAGAGAGACGGAAAGACTGAAGGACAGACAGACACAGAGTGAGACAGAGTCAGACAGACTGACAGAGAGACAGATGGACAGGGAGAGACAGACGGAGAGAGAGACACACGGACAGAGATGAACAGACAGAGGGACACAGACTGACGGGGGGGAGAGAGAGAGAGACAGACGGAGAGACAGAGTGAGACATAGAGAAAGACAGACAGACAGACAGAGAGAGAGAGAGCGGACAGAGACAGACAGACGGAGAGAGAGAGACAGAAGGGAGAGAGACACAGAGAAACAGAGAGAGAGACAGAAGGCAGAGAGAGACAAACAGACATACAGAGAAAGAGAGAGAGAGACAGACAGAGAGGGAGACGGGGAGAGACAGAGAAGGCAGAGAGACAGAAAGAGAGAGACAGACACAGAGAGGGAGAGAGAGACAGATGGAGAGAGAGTGAGTGGGGGGGAGAGAGAGAGAGTCAGACAGAGAGAGAGAGAGGGACAGAGACAGACGGGGAGAGAGACCGAGAAACAGGGAGAGAAAGACAGAGAAGGCAGAGAGAGGGAGAGACATACACAGAGAGACAGACAGGGAGACGGAGAGACAGAGTGAGACAGAGACACAGAGAGAGAGAGAGAGAGGAGAGAGACAGACAGAAACAGAGAGAGAGAGACCGAGACAGACAGAGAGAAACAGACAGGGAGACAGACAGACACAGAGAGAGTGAGACAGAGAGAGAGAGAGACTGGGAGAGACGGACAGATGCAGAGAGAGAGATGGGCAGATGGAGAGACAGACAGACGGACGGAGAGAGAAACGGGGGGAGAGAGAGAGAAGGACGGAGAGACAGACAGAGACGGACAGACGGGGAGAGAGAGACGGAAAGAGACGGAGAGAGGAAAGAGACTGACTGAAAGAGACAGACGGAGAAACAGACACAGACAGTGAGACACAGAGACAGAGAGAGAGAGACAGAGAGACGGACGGAGAGACTGACGGAGAAACCGACAGAGATGGACAGAGAGGGAGAGAGAGAGTCAGAGACAGACGGAGAGACAGAGGGACAGAGAGAGAGAGAGAGACGGACAGACGGAAAGAGACTGACGGAGAGACAGAGAGAGTGAGACATAGAGACGGACGGAGGGGGGAGAGGGGGAAGGACAGAGACAGACGGGGAGAGAGAGATGGAAAGAGACTGACGGACAGACGGAGAGATACACAGAGTGAGAGAGACAGAGACAGACGGACAGAGAGGGGAGAGAGACGGGCGGAGAGACTGACAGACGGACAGAGAGAGAGAGAGACAGAGAAAGAGACAAAGGCAGAGAGAGGCAGACTGAGACAGAGAGAGAGACACACAGATGGAGATGGAGAGACAGAGAGAGACAGAGAAGGCAGAGAGACAGACAGAAAGTGAGAGAGAGAGAGAGACACAGACAGAGACCGAGACAGGCACAGAGATAGACGGACAGACAGAGAGTGAGACAGAGAGAGACTGATGGGGGAGAGAGAGATGGACAGATGGAGAGAGTGAGAGACAGACAGAGAGAGTGAGAGAAACTGACAGAGAGGCAGAGACAGACAGACAGACAGACGGAGAGAGAGACAGACATACAGAGAAAGAGAGGGAGAGAGAGGACAGAGAGGCAGAGAGAGACAGACATACAGAGAAAGAGAGAGAGAGAGAGAGAGAGACAGACAGAGAGAGGGGGAGAGAGAGAGACACAGACATAGAGACTGACAAAGTGGGGGAGAGAGAGAGAGAGACAGACACATTGGAGATTATTTTATTTCCCCCTACAGGGTTATTATTGTTTTTGTCTAATCTGTTTTTAAACGCTCGTTATTTAGGGTGTTGTTTTTGACAATGTTTATTGGTTTCTCCAGTTCCCTACTGGTACCCGGGAACTAGAGAAGGCCACTCTGTAATATGGTTCCTGCCTGAGGGAACCAACCGCAATTTATGCTTTAAACTAAAATGGCTTTTAAGAAAATTGGGATCACAAGTTTTAAAAATTGCAGTTTTTGAGTGTCTGGCAAAGCTGCCACGAGCTTTGTTTAAGGTGCCTGGTGCCAGATCATGGTTTTAAAAATTGTTTACTTTGTCAGCAGTTTTACCTGAAAACACAAAAGAAAGGGCTTTAAAAGAGAAGAGTTTATGGCTCCTCAGTCTACCTCTGTCACCAAAGCACAATAAAGGCTCCGAGTGAGCTCCCAATGATGGTAGCAAGCACACATCAGAGGGCTATTCTCACAAGTGTCAGTCCCTGTCAGAAGGGACAGACAAAAGTGAAAGCTGCTCAGTTATCAGAAAGGCATGGTGAAGATGGCAGGGTGTCTGGGAGAGAGGGAACCCTGACTCCAGTGATGGCAGAAATGTATAAATAAGAGAGCCTCTGAGCAGGTACTGAAATGAGTGGCTGCCAAAAAAAAAAAAAAAGAAATTGTAGGTGTGTGGATATGGTTTACTA
This sequence comes from Neoceratodus forsteri, assembly GCA_016271365.2. Classification (NCBI taxonomy): domain Eukaryota; kingdom Metazoa; phylum Chordata; order Ceratodontiformes; family Ceratodontidae; genus Neoceratodus; species Neoceratodus forsteri. Next base: position 31,866,051 of record JADMNL010000039.1, on the reverse strand, counting down.
GCCACATTCTAGCATTTTTGCTGGATGTCTTTAAACTAACCTCCTCCCACCACCCGGATAGAAACATAGACTTTGACGGCAGATAAGGACCGCTTGGCCCATCTAGTCTGCCCATTTCCCTACCTACAGGGTAGGCCGCAGATCCTAGTTAACCAACAGCCTATTTCTTCCTACCCCCTACAAGAATTGCCTTATGTCTGTCCCATGCATTCCTGAATTCTCCCACAGTTTTAGACCCCACAACCTCCTCAAGAAGGCTGTTCCATGCATCCACTACCCTCTCTGTGAAATAATACTTCCTTACATTGCCCCTGAACCGCCCACTTCTATCTCTAAATTGTGTCCCCTTGTTCTCGTACATTTCTTTTTCTGAAAGATGCTACCCTCTTGGACTTTGTTGATTTCACTGAGGTACTTAAAAGTTTCTATCATGCCCTCCCCTCTCCCTTCTTTCCTCAAGGGTATACATATTAAGCTCCTTTAGTCTCTCCTCATACGGCTTCTCTTGCAGACCCTGCACCATTTTAGTTGCACTCCTCTGGACTGCCTCTATCCTGTCTATGTCTTTGCGGAGATGAGGTCTCCAGAACTGGACGCAGTACTCCAGATGTTATATCCCTGCACTCCACCCCATGACGTCAGATCTTTCCACTGGAAGAACAGGTCACCTCCCTCACGACTCCTACTTAGGATTTAGTTGTCCATAGATGAGCTTGTCTTTGAGTTTTTCAAAACCGTATTAGTTGTTTCCTCGTTTCCTTCGCCCCTTGTAAATCTTCAGTGGAGCAACAGAAGATGGGGTTCAGGTTTTGTGTTCAATGCCGGCAGAAGATGTCAGTCACTGACACGTCCGTATACTGCTTGGGCAGGCAACACGCTGTGGTTAGATGCAGCCTCTGTCTCGGCATGCTTCCTGAGTCCTTGGAGGACAGGAGGCGCCAACTCTCTCTGAATGTGCCTTCAGAACGAGATTGGAAGGACAGCCCTAAGGGCTGCAAGAAGGCATCAGCTGTGGCCGGATCTGCCCAGCAGCCTGAAGTCCTTGAGGCAAAAGCAGTGGCTGCCGTGGGAGGTACCTCTTCTGTCTCAGCACTGCTTCCTACTTGGGTCACCATTGGAGGGTCATTCACTGGTGGCTGCCGGGACATGTGTTTGGCCCTCCAGACCCTGGGGGAGAGCCTGCCCACTGTGACTCTGAGTTGTCCTCCTAGTCTCTTGATTTATTCTGACCACTCGACAGTAGTAGAGTGCTCCTCAGTCGAGGGGGCAGGTCCAAGGCTCTTGGGTTCCTCCGTCAAGCCAGTTGAGTTAGACTCCGGTCGAGCAGGCCATGGAAGTTTTCCTTGAGCCTGTCAACCAGTCATTGGAAGAGGTTGAGGAATCAAGCTCACAGACTCCGGTGCTCCTGGTTTCAGTCAAGAGGACATGGTCTGGTCAGTGTCCCTGGCAGGAGCAGCCTTCACCGGCGATCAAGCTTTCTGTGCCCATGCTGCTTAATGTGGGCAGGCACATGCTATACCACAACCGGCCAGAATGTTTCCCTCATTATCTGTTGTCTGGTCGATGGATGAGGTTGTGGTCAAGATCTCAGTCGAGGCATTCCCACTTTCTGTCCTGTTCAACCGGGAGATGTTGCCATCGACACTGCTTGATCTCCTTGTCCTCATATGAGGAGAGGCACCATCGCAAACTGTGCTGATGCTACAAGGAGACCTCTGGGAACAGTGGGCTATCTTGTGGCAGGGTAGAGCTCTAGCTGTGGATCTCCAGTCCCCTGCCAGCCACCACTGGTACCCATACCAGTCACGCTATGCAGATACTTCCCACAACTGCTCTCCATCTGTTTGTGTGGAGCCCCATAACTGCAACCAAAGGTAGGCACTCCAGCCACGGATGCCTGTTTGTCAACCGGCATGCTAGGCCAGGTGTCAGTACAGATCACCCGGGCGAGGCTACCCAGGTCATCTGTGGTGAGTAACGGTCAAGGGCCATTTTTGAGGAGTCCTCTGATTCGGGTCACGAGTCTGTGATATCTTCTGCAACTCCCCCTTTCGACTGGGGTTGGGTCAAGGAGTTGTCGACCGAGCATGGCCCTGTATCAGCTGGGGCACTTTTCTGCTTGATCCCGCAATCTGCGTCAGTCTCACTAGAGCTAGTCCAAAAAAAAGGGCCGAGTACCCTTTTATGGACATTTTGGACCAGGACGATTCCCCGGGGGTTGACGTTCCCCTCGCTGAAGTCATTTTGGGAATGGCCTTGGAGCTTTTGGAGCATCCAGCATCCTGCCCCACACCCTCTGCCCATGTGGTCTGCAAGTATTCAGTCCCTACTGTGTCTTTTTGGGTTCTTGGAGCACCTCTCCACAGAGGTGCTGGTCATGCATAGTGTTCTGCAAGTCTGAACACCAGGTGGATGTGGACAAGCCTCCGGACAAGGAGTTCTGTAAGACTGTCCTTGCTGTTAAGGTGTACGCTGTGGCATCCTTGGGCCTTTGTCAGGCTAGTTTTGCCATAATGGCCAACTTCTGTCCTTCCCTGATGGGGGTCTTTGCTATGGTCCTCCCTCACCTCCTTGTTGATCAGCAGTTGGCAGTGACGGTCATCAGAGACCATGGTCAGTCACTAAGCACCTGTTCCAGACAGCCTTGGACATGGGTGACTTGTGTGCCCATGCCATGGCAGCAGCTGTCTTCATGTGTCACATGGCCTGGCTGCATCTATCCACCTTCCCTGCAGACACCCAGCACAAGCCGACTGATGTCTTTTTTTGGGGGGGCACTAACCTGTTTGTCTCAGGGATGGAAGGTAATCTCGGCTCTATTGAGAAGTCCAGTGCCACCCTGGATTCCGTGGTGTCTGCCTAGATGGACCCAAAAAAGAAGCCTAAGAAACAGGCTTTCCAGTACTGGTCCTTTCAGCCACAGCTTGCTTGGCAGCAGCCCCAGGAGGGGCAGTACTGAGCTTGGTGCCCCATGCCCAAGTCCAGGGATCACGATCCTAGGAAGGAAGGGGTAGTGGTGCCCCCGCAAAATCTGCACAATGACGGGATGGGGGTGTCATCCTTCCATCCACCCTTTCCCTGTCTGCACTCCCGTCGGAGGTAGGCTATGTCACTTCTTGCCACCTTTGGTCCGCTATCACAATGGACGAGTGGGTGTTGGACACAGTGGGCAGAGGGTTGCCTCTGGACTTCAAGGCTCTCCTGCTTAACTACCTCAGTGTGCCTCAGGAGTCCAGTTTGACCCAGGACACACTGTCTGGCCTTCAGCTGCACATTGCTCAACTCTTACCCAAAACAGGCAATGGCCCATGTTCCGGGCCATTCAAGGTTACATGTCCAGGTACTTCCTGGTCTTCAGATGGATTGGGGGGAGGGGGGGCAGCTGGTGCCCCAGACTGGATCTGCACGATTTGAACCAAATCCAGTACAGTTCTTAATTTTATAACAAAAACAATAAAACTGAGCACAGTGGTACAGCTGGCACCTCAAAGGAAGACACCAATGTGTCACACCCTTACTGGGTGCTTTATTAAGGTAGCTTGCTCCCCCTTGTGGACCACAATTTTATACAGATCCATTTAACACAAGAGGTTTCCTGCCTTTTTTTTTTTTTTTTTAAAGCTTTTTCCGTGTTTTTCCTTGGGTTTTCTTCCCGTTACCCTGGAGCCCCAGCACACAGCCGCACGTGCGCTTGGAGGTCTACATGCACACCGGAAGCCAGCTGAGCCCCTTCCACCCACCCGTACTGCCACCCTGCCCACCTATGTTACCCCACCAGACCTCCACACAGTGGAGAATGGGACTATGGAGGGTCAACAACCCACCACCCCCAGGAGAGGAGAGCAGCCTGATGGCATGCTCGATCCCGCTCCTCCCCATGTCGGCAGGTTGTTCCCGAACCCAGGTTGCCGACGTAGCACAAGGTGTGGCGTGCAGCGCCTTAACCCTCAGCGCCACCAGTCTGGCCAAGGTTTCCTGCTTTTAAGGCAGGCAACTTATTTGTCCTACACAACTTGGTACCAGGAAGCACTGTGGAATACGGTTCTGGCACTGAGTGACCAAGTAGCTGCTATGGTGGCACAGGACCTGGCAGCAACAACAGTCTGCACTGGATGTCACAAAACACCAGTTACATGTGGCTGTAGATATGAGTGACTGCATCAAGAGTCTTGGCACTTGCAGTGTCACTGAGATTTGCCTGCCTAAGGGGTGCAGTTCTCACCCAGGACACCCAAGCAAATGGCATTGACTTCCCCTTTGAAGGAGATGCTTTTATTTGGTGACAAAATGGGGAAGAAAAAAGTGGAAGCGTGTAGAACCACCTACAGGAACTCTACTGAAAAGGAAAAGGCCTCCACTTCCTGCATGCCTTATGGAAGGGGAGACAGGGGCAGAGGCTACTAACACATCCTATACTGGCTATGAGTATCATCCTCAGGAGGATACTGTAGGGGTGGGGCAGAAGGGGCACAAGGTGTGCTGCACCACCAGCCCCTAAGCCGCAGCCAAAACGTGACTCCTAGCAGTTTTGGTTGAAGTCGCCAGTCTGCCATTGCCAGTGGGAGGAAGGATGATCCACTACTTACTGGAATGTGGGAAAAATCACAGGCAAGTGGGTCTTAGAACTAGTGGGTCAGGGGTTGTCTACAGTTTCAGGTCCTGGACTTCATCAGAACAAAGCTGGATAACCTGCAGGGAAAGGCTTTCTCCCACAGGACAAGGTAATGAATCTTCTTGACGGCACAGAATTATTCATCCCAAGGTCAGCAAGGAATTTTCTGCAGCTACTGGGTCACATGGCTTCAGCCACAGCTGGGGTTCCATGGGCTATTCTCCAGATGAAGGACATACAGTATCACTAAAGAGGATACTGGTCCCAAAAGTCAAATCCCTTATCTCAAAATGAATGCTAGTAACAAACTTTATGCACACACTTGAATGATGAAATGAGGAAAGCAACCTCCACGAAGGCATTCCCTTTCTCCAGCAATCCCCCACCAAGGTTCTCACTGCAGATGTTTCACTCCTAGGGTGGGGTGGGTACTTGGAGAACCTTAGTGTACTGTAATTGGTATCTGGAGCCCTTAGGAGCACATAAACCTTCTGTAGCACAGGGCAGTTCTGCTGGCAGTACAGTCATTCTCCCTCCATTTGCAGGGTCAGTCAGTCCAAATACAGACATACAATATCATAACAATGTACTACAGAAAGACATCCTCAAAACTGTGCACAGAAAAAATGAAGATCTGGAACCTAGCTTATTCCCTGGACATCAGAATTTCTGCAGTGTATCTGCCAGGTGAAGACAGTGTGCTGGCAGACTTCTTAAGCAGAATCAACCAGGGAAACCACAAATGGGCCTTGAAGCAGCAGATATTGGCTTCAATTTTCAGATGGTGGGGTTCCCTAGAAATAGACCAGAGGAAAGCTGCTCCCAAAATTTTGTTGAAGGCCACCAGTCAGACGTACAGTCGCAGAGGATACCTTATCCCTGACTTGGACATAAAGGTTTCTGTATGCCTGCACACCCCAGGGGACCAGCAACAGTGGTCTTGATAGCCCCAAACTGAGCCAGGCAGGCATGGTACTTAATGCTGCTGACCCTGTCCTGTAAGACTCCAGTCAACCTCCCACTGAGGTACAACTTGCTGATTTTGTACCAGGGCAAGATGACGTTTCCATCCCTCACAACATTGTGCATGAGAACATGTTTCTTGAAGAGCTAGAATTTTATGGTTTGAATCTATCACAAAAGGTGTTGAAAGTCTTGAAGTATTCCAGGAAACCTGCCACAAAAAAGTGCGTTTCTCAAGTGGAAGAAATTCTCCTACTGGTGTAATGTGCAGGCGGGGCTGACTGCAGGCCTGGACTCTCTGGTACATTTCTGCAGTCCTCAGGTCTGAGGCCGTCGACTCTGAAAGTGCACCTAGCACCTTTGTCACCTTGCACATCAGCAGGCAAGGACAGGTCTCTGGCCTCACAGTCCTGTTTAAAAAAATTTTTCAAAGGCCTCGGTCACCTTCACCTCCCTATGAGGGAAATGGTTCTCCCATGGGACTTGAACATTTGTCTTGCACAGCTGATGGGATCTCCTTTGAGCCTATGGCTAAAGCAGACTTGAAATATGTCACCTGGACACAGTTTTCCTAGTGGCTATGACACCTGGCAGGAGGGTAAGCAACAAGCCCTTTGTACTGATCAACTACATCATATTCTACACAGATATGATAGTCCTCAGAACCAATAGGACATTCCTACTTAAAGTGATTTCAAAATGCCACCTAAGTTAGTGACCCTTTCTTTTTCCATAACACTCAGTGCAGGTGAGCAAAAGCGGCACTGTCCTAATGTAGAAAGGATACTGGGGTACTACATGGATTGCACATGTGGTATCAGGTCTGTTAGCACACGGCTCTTTGTTACCAGTGGAGAGGCTGGCAAAGATAAACCAGCAGCCAGGAAGACTCTCTCATTGGATAGTCTCTTATATACAGTTCTGTTGTGAGAAGGCTGGTAATCAATCTCTCAGAGGCCTATGGAAACATTCCACCAGGGGCACCTTTGCTTTTGTGGCAGCTAGAGGGGCAAATTCCCCTTCAAGAAGTTTAAAGCAAGCCGGCCCACTGGCGCTGAGGGTTAAGGCTCTAGGTGCCTCACCTTGCACCACGTTGAAAACCCGGGTTTGGGAACGAGCCCGGGAAGTTGGGGGTTGGCAGGGGCGAGGAGGGATGAAGCATCTGTGTAACAGTTCTCCCTCACCGGGGAGGAATGTAGGGTTAGCGTTGCTCCTGAGCGACCCCTGGCAATGGCCGGGGATAACCAGGAAGTATGCAACGCTGCCGGAAGGCACTGGGGGCAGACCTTGGCAGATGCTGGTCATCATTGCACAACCAAGCTCTGCAGTGGGTGGTACAAAACAAGAGAAAATCCCCGGCACACCTGATGGGAAATGGCAGGTCCAGTGGTCGGTCCCCATGTCCAATGCCAGGCCTCCCAGCTCCACGGGGGCACTCCCTCCGCTCCCTGGTCACCCCGCTAGATTGTAGATAGAGTGCCGGAGGAGTCAGTGGTCCTGCCCCGTGGGGATTCCAAGCTGGGGGGTCGGGCGATCAGGTGGTGTGGTAGGGAAGGTGGAGTCTGGGGGCTTCAGGCGGATGGAACAAGACCGTACCGAGTGCCCTGCCAGAGAGAGTTCGGGTTGCTGGCATAGGAGGCATAAAGAAAGTTTTAAAAAAGAAAAAAAAGTTTCAAGCAGCTCCTTGGAAAATGGGGTACACCTTCACAGACTACTACTGTCTAAACATACAGTCCAAGAATGATGCCAGTCCTGGAACTGCTGTCTTGCAAAACCTTTTTCCTGAATAGGTTCTAGAATGGTCCTCCCAAGGTACGGCTTGTGAGTCTGCTTGTTGTATTGGGTATCATTGATGGATTCCCGTTAGAAGATAATGGTACCGTAGTAATGTTGTTTCTTCACAGGTGATCCATAAATGAGCCAGTACAAATCCTGACCCTGCTTCCCCCCTCTAGAACCTGAAAATGCATTCACAAATGAACGAGTTCTTTCTTTTATGGCCACTTGAGCATTACTTTGCTGGAGTTTCACAAATGTTATAAAGTTGTCATTTCATGTCTTAGTATTTATCTATTTTTTATTTAAAAAAGTAACATTTTGGGAAAATATTTTGGTAGTCATTGGGTAGTTTTAGTGGTCACTGGTCCTCTGTCTTTAGAAACCAGTCTGGCATTAAGCCAGAAGGGAGAGTGTGACCACAGCATAGAGTTCAAACTTGATAGATCTCTGAACAGGAACATTACTACAGTGAGTAATTTTTTTTTTTCTTTTCACTTTCAGATATTCAACGCACTCATAGAAAAGAGACAAACAAGCTAATTGATGCTTCAGATATTTAATCCAGTGATAGAGAAACACTGTCTAGCAACATCAGCACTTCGACCACTACCTCAGGACACCCCCTGAGGAAGACCTTTAGTGATCAAAGCAGTGGGGTTGCTAGACAGCGTTTCTCTATCACTTGATTAAATATCTAAAGCATCAATCAGCTTGTTGATTTCTTTTCTATGAGTGCGTTGAACTTGTGAGAGTGTCTGGATATTAGGTAAGCTACCCCTCATTGCACCGGCAGACCACAGTCCTGAGCGCACCTGATTTTTTTCTGTTACCTAATTTATTTTTTTGCCTGCCCCCCAAGCCGGTGACTTGCTCCTTTCATTTAGGTCTCAGGCCCCCCAACCCCCATGTCTACCATTCCTCTCGCTGTTGTGGCCAGCAGGGATCCACGTGAGCCAGGCAACAACCGTGCTAGTGACCATCATTTAGATAGCTTGTGGTACGCAGGTTTTTACATTGTGTTAAGTTGTCCAGCCCACCACCACATCATTGCACGTCAGCACCTCAGGGAGACAAATGGAGGTCTGAAGGAATAGGCAGTCCATCCAAGCCAGCATCCCTGGCTGGTTCTAGCATGACTGACGTGGCCTGGCCACCTACCATAATGGTCCTGAGCAAGTGATGAATAACCAGTCTGTGTGTGTTTTTTTTGGGGAGGAGGGGTATTGTGTGGGGCTAGGTGGTGATGTGGTGCATAAGCTATAATCCCACTCTGGCATATTGGGAGGCTGGGCACACGCAGTGGAGGTGAGGTGCTCGGCTCCCAGGGAATGGAGGGCATGGGCTGCCCAGCACTCTTACACCCGTGCTGGCTAATAGGATTGGCATTGGGAGTGGATAAGAAACAGCTGCTGTCTACCGTTCCCACTGGAGGAAGAGTGCAGCCAGAGCAACCCTACTGTGAGGATAGGAAGTTAAAATTGTATGATGTGGGGCACTGGGGACCCAGGTTTAAGTGCAACATTGGGGAGGCCTGTACTTGGGCAGTTGGCCGGGAGAGACGCAGCCTGTGGCAGCATGTCTCAGCAGGGAGTCTGGTGGTGAGTTATGCTGCCATAACAGCACCCCACCAGTAGGTTGGGAAGCTACCTGTGCACCTGAACTGGCCTTCTGTGGCCTTGTGCACTGCTGCAGGTTGATGGTAAAAAAACGAAAGGAAGAACCCCCTATTGCCATCAGAATAATGACTGGCCTGCACACTTAGGCTCCCTTCTGTGGATCTCTGATGACGGCAGGAGCAACTCTGGGAACATGGTGATCGCTTGAGTAATGGCAGGACAGTGGTCAGCAGGATGGGTCACATGACAAAAGCAAGGTGGGGTGGAAGTGGATGGTGTGGTTAAGTGCAGTGGTGTGGCAGCAGCATATTACAATTGCACTTCCACTGGAACATGAAGATTTGTGATTGAGCTGGTGAGTCGCACTCAGGGGCCGACTGGTGACCTGTTGAGACAAAGGAAAGGTTGCCCAGCATGAATGCTGCTTCTGCTGGTTGACCAAGGAGTGGCATTAGCAGATCTTACTTTGAGAGGGCTCTTGCAGTAGGTAATTACATATAGGACTGACACCGGCAGGCGGCAGGACCCCACAGAAGAATTTCTAGCTAGCAGTCCCTGGCAAGGGACCGCCCCCACATCAGGTGACTGGCGTCAGGAGACATTGGTATAAAGGGGCGGTCCCGGACGCCCGCCTTCCAGTTCTTTTCCGCGCCGTTAGCTCGTGCAGCACCTGAGGAAAGTTTGTGCTTCCGGCCAGCCTTTCCTTCGGCCGGGTTTTTTACCAAAAACTTTATTTTTTCGACTAACGTCAGTACTAACGTCGGTGTATGCCGTCCCCTACACCCTCCGAGCACAAGAATAAGTGCGATTCGTGTGGTGCCCAACTACCGCACAAGGATGGCCACTCCATGTGCCTGTTCTGCCTAGGCCCCGATCATCCGGTCGAGAAGTGCCAGCATTGCCTCAGCTTTAACGTGGCTACCCGAGAAAGGCGGCAGCAATCCCTGGAAGCCCATATTCTAAAGAAGAAAATGAGCTCTATGGAGAAGGAGCTTAAAAAACTGAGGCAAGCTTCCACTTCCCCCAAAGGCCATCGAAAGAAGAAGGACAAGGAGAGGCACCGGGACAAAGGCTCCTCCACCACGCCCCTCGGAGCCGCTGGACGCAGGTAACATCCTCGGGACCGCCTCGATGGCCGCCTCAGAGGTTTCTGAGGTGGCGTCGGCCCACCCGTCTGGCTCGCGCTCGGGCCTTGCGGGCGCCTCCGGGCAGTTGGAGGCCCCTGCCCCTGGCTCGGCTGCAGGCTCGCGGCCTACCATCGTGGGTGACTCCGGTAAGCGGGGCATCAGCTCCTCTGATGTCCGCCCGGAGAGGGCTGGTAAGATGTCCGACCCTCCGGGGCGACGCACGGCTTCTTCCCCACCAGACCAGACCGACCCCTCCTCTCGACCTGTCTCCAGTGACGGCTGTCGTAAGTCGGACGTCGGCTCCTCCGGTGCCCGCCGAGAGCTCGCCTCTACGCCTCACGTTGGCTCATCTGATGTCCGGCCGGCGAAGGAACCAACGAGGGACCCCCCAACGTCCATCGTTCCCGGTTCACCGCAGCCTTCACTGCCATCTGGAGAACCAGAGTCCCCAACCTGAACCGAGGACTTTCCCCTCCGTCCCAGGCGAGCTGGGATCTTTGCCTCCGTCAGTCCTTCCCTCCATCTGGAGCGCCGGACCTGACGGCTCCCCGGATGCTGGCTCCAATGCCGGCCCCTCCGACGTCGGTACCTCCGGCGTCAGGGCCTCCGCTGTCGGCCCTAATGTCTGTCTTACCGACTCAGGGAGATTTTCTGCTCCTATCAGGCCCTCCGCCCTCCAGGCTCTCCACTACGGACCCGCCCGTGAGGTTCCCGACCGGCCGTCTGCTCAGGCAGCCCTCCCGGCTTCCGGGTATCCTCCATCTTACTCGACGCCGGTGTACCCGGGAACATCATATCTGGTGCCACAGTACCCGACGCCGCAGCACTCGATGCCTCAATACCCAACGCCAGGTTACCCGCAGCCGGGTTTTGGATACGCTCCATATGGGTATAACCCGTGTTCTTATCCCCCGCCGCCTCCTCCACCACCCTTGTGGCCGCCGGTGGACCTGCAGGAGACTCTGGCCTCCTGGTGGGCTGAGGCCAAGGCTGAGCTCACCAAAGAGGTCGAGAGCCGCCTTCCGGCAACAGTGCCATCCCAGGTTCCCGTACGCCCCAGGCGGCACACTCCCTCACCACCTCCAGACTCCAGGGTTCTTCTGTCTGGATCCAGAGAGGGGCAGGACATGCGTCCCCGGGGACTCCCCAAGGGGCCTGTTCCTCCCCCAGGTTGGGAAAGGGAGTCCTACTCTTCTTCATCCTCCTCTTCACTCTTGGACTCTTCCGACGGCTGCTCTGAGAGAGACGACGAGCCTCGCTCTCCGTCGAAGCCCCGGCCAAGGACTCCTCCGAAGTCTCCTCTGGAGGATCCTTCTTTTACGGAGTTGCTTAGAAAAATCCAGGAGGTTCATCAGTGGCGCTCCTTGGAACCAGATCCTCAGCATCTGAAGCTCGCTGAACATCTGGATCTGCCTGTGACAGCTCTTACATTAGTGCCACCCTGGATACAGCCTCACACCGACCTTGTTACCACTATATGGAAACAACCATCGGCCTTAGCTCCACTTCCTAGGAAGTCGAACAGGCTATATCAGGCTCCAGAGGGTGTTGATTTCCTGGATTCTCACCCTCGTGCTGACTCCGTCGTGATTAGTGCCGCTCACGGCCGGTCGGCGAACCCTAAACATCTTAGCTCGTCACCTCCTGATAAGGAATCTCGCCTTCTGGACCAGCATGGGAGAAAGATTTACGCTTCCTCCGCACTGGGGATTAGAGCCCTGAACTATGTCGGCCACATGGGGGACTACCAGAAGGCCATCCTTACTCAGGTGGAAGCCAAGCTGGACTCCTTGCCTGACTCCCAAGTCAAACAGGAGTTGGCTGATCTTGTCCGCTCTGTTCGTTAGGGCCAGTCGACACGTTACATGCGACATACGACACAGTGGACACTGCTGGGCGGAGCTCAGCTTTTGCCGTAGGCCTACGGCGTCATGCTTGGCTCCGCGTGTCAGGTCTGGTCCCAGAGGTGCAATCTGCTGTCCAGGAAGCACCTTTCCAGGGGTTGGTGCTTTTCGGGGCTGATGTCAAGGACATCATTACCGATTTGCAAGAGAAGGGGACGGCTCTGAAGTCAGTTGATTCCATTTACTGTCCCCATCAGCAGCAGCGCCGTCCCTTTCGCAGACGGAATCGGCCAAAGGCGAAACCCCAGGGAAGGCAGGCCACAAAACATCGGGCCCCCGCGGCTGCTAAGCCCCCCCGCCCAAAAAAGCAGCGGGTGCTTCAGCTGCGGCGCTGCCCCACACCACCTGACTCCTTTCCTCTCCCACTGCCTCCGGACTCCCTGGAGGAACCGGTAGGAGGGAGGTTTTCCCTCCACCTTCCGGGATGGGAGAGGATAACCACGGATTCTTGGGTGCTCCAGCTCATAGCAGAAGGACACTCCATAGAATTTCTTCAGAAACCACCCCACCACCCCCCTCTGAAGTCGTCGTATTCACGGGAACATCTTCCTTTGGTCCAGGAGGAAATCTCGGCTCTTCTGCTGAAGCAAGCGATAGAGCCCGTCCCCCTTCATCTTCAGGAGACGGGTTACTATTCCCATTTCTTCCTGGTCCCAAAGAAGACTGGAGATCTCAGACCGATTTTAATCTCAGTTCCCTGAATCTTTATGTAGAGTACAAAAGGTTCAGGATGCTCTCTTTGCAGAGCTTTCTGCCTCTCCTCCGGCCGGGTCAATGGCTTTGTGCTCTGGATATGCAGGATGCTTATTTGCACATTCCCATTCGCCCATCTCATCGCAAATACCTTCATTTTGCATTCCAAGGGGACCACTACCAGTTCAAGGCGCTCCCGTTTGGTCTATCCTCGGGCCCCCGAGTATTTACCAAATGCCTGGCAGTGGTGGTGGCCCACCTGCGTACCAAGGGAGTACAGGTTTTCCCTTACCTGGATGACTGGCTCCTGGCGGCCTCGTCCAGGGAGGAACTCCTGCGATTCCTCTCCCTTACCCAGCAGGTTTTTGCCTGCTTGGGTATTACCATCAACCATTCCAAGTCTCATCTGGACCCATCCCAGAGGCTACAGTTTATTGGGGCAATCCTCAATATGACCCTGGGCAAGGCCTTCCTGCCTCTGGACAGGGCGGCTTCCCTTCAGACCCAGATAAGTCTGTTGTCTGACCGCAGGATGGTCTCGGCGAGGTCGGTCCTTCGCCTTCTTGGGCTCATGGCGGCTGCTATCCTGACGGTCCCTCGTGCTCGACTCCACATGATGATCTCTCAGTGGACTCTCCGCTCTTAGTGTGATCAGCTAGTGGACGACCTAAATCACTCAGTTCTGATCTCCTCGCCGATGATGCGAGACTTACAAAGGTGGATGGTTCGAAAGAACCTGTTTCGAGGGGTTCCTTTCTTTCATCCTCCCCCCTCCCAGACTGTAACCACAGACGCCTCAGGCGAAGGTTGGGGAGCCCATCTAGGCCCTCATTGGACCCAGGGCTCCTGGTCCAGGCTAGAACAAGCTCTCCACATCAATGTGCTCGAGCTTCCGGCAGTGTTGTACGCTCTCCAAGCCCTTCACCAATACATCCTTCCCGGCCACCTTGCCATCCAGACGGACAACATGTGCGTGGTGTGGTACATCAACAAGCAGGGAGGGACTTGGTCCTACCCTCTATGCAGGGAGGCAATGAGGGTTTGGGATTGGGCAACACAACACGACCTTCACCTCACGGCAATTCACGTTCCAGGAGTCGACAACACCCTGGCAGACAAGCTAAGTCACTCTTCTGCTCTGACTCACGAGTGGGAACTGGACTAAGGGGTCCTAGACAATATCTTCCATCTTTGGGGAATACCTCAGGTTGACCTGTTTGCATCCCCCCAAACGCAAAACTTCCCACCTTCTGCTCGCTCGTTCCAGAGCGGCGCTTTCTGGAGTGACGCTCTGTCTCTAGGAAGGACAGATTCGTCTATGCCTTTCCCCCAATTCCTCTTATCCCATGAGTCTTGCAGAAACTAGCTTCAGAAGGAGCGAGAATGATTCTGATCGCTCCTTTCTGGCCCAGGCAAATCTGGTTCTCTCTTCTACAACAATATTCAGAGGATCCTCCTCTTCCTCTTCCTCTATCTCGAGGTTTTTTGACCCAGGATCAGGGGACCCTGGTCCATCCAGGCCTCAAATCCCTTCAACTGCATGCATGGCTCCTGCAGACCTAGCCCAATCCCGTTTTGGAGTGTCTCCCAAAGTGGCGGAGATTTTAGTGGATGCCAGAAAACCCTCCACCAGATCCACTTATGCCATGAAGTGGAAAAGATTCACTATTTGGGCCACTTTCAAGAATGTGGAACCTTTCTCCTGTTCAGCGGAGCTTCTGCTGGAGTATCTACGCCATCTGTTCGACCTGGGTCTCAGCCATTCCTCTTTGAAGGTACACATGGCGGCCATTTCGGCCTATCATGTTCCCTTCGCAAACAAGGCTTTTGCTCCACTGGAGGTCTCCAAGACCTTTCTCAGAGGGGTTCTCCATCTGAGGGCCCCCATCCATACTCCTGCCCCCCCTTGGGACTTGAATTTTGTTCTCGAGAAACTTACCCTTCCTCCCTTCGAACCTGCAGCTTCTGCAGATTTGAAGTTTCTTTCGTGGAAGACGCTCTTCTTGGTAGCCATTACTTCGGCTCAAAGCATCTCCGAGCTCCAGGCCCTGATGTGTAAAATCCCCTACTTGATTTTTCACAAGGAACGAGTTGCTCTTCACACGAATCCTAAGTTTCTACCTAAAGTAGTAGCAGAGTCTACCTTAAATCAGTCCATAGAGCTACCTGCCTTTTTACACAGTACTCTAATCAAGGGGAATATTTACTCCATACTATGGATGTTCACCGGATTCTGAGATACTGCACCAACAGGACGAAGGATCTCAGAAAGACTGATCAGTTGTTTGTCTCTTTTGCTCACAAAAGGGAAGGCAATGCTGTTTCAAGCAATGCCTGTCTAAGTGGTTGGCTCATTGCATCACTTTCTGTTATGACAAATACCACAAGACCCTCCCGGGTCAAGTCAGAGGCCACTCCACAAGAGGAGTAGCTGCCTCTGCGGCTTGTTTCAAGAATGTGTCTGCAGCAGACATATGCGCTGCCGCCACCTGGACTTCCGTCCATACCTTTACAAAACACTACAGTTTGGATATTGCCTCTTGCCGTAGAGCAGGCTTCGGGCTAGCTGTTTTGCAAGGCCTCCTATCTTGAGGCTTGCACGGCTAGAATTACTTCTTGGAGTAGTTTTCCTCCTCCGGTGCCTTTTCTTTGTTCCAGACTGCTTGGGATTCAGTCCTATATGTAATTACCTACTGCAAGAGCCCTCTCAAAGTAAGATAGTACAGTTACGTAAGAACTTACCGTAACAGTAGATCTTCGAGAAAGGCTCTTGCAGTAGGTAATACCTTCCCGCCCTCCATCCCCCTAGGCTTTTTCAGCTCCCTTTCCATTTATGGAAATATCCGCTCCTCTCTCGTCCGGCCTCTTTTGGCCTGTGGCGAGAAAGAACTACAAGGCGGGCATCCGGGACCGCCCCTTTTTACCGACGTCTCCTGATGCCAGTCACCTGGCGTGGGGCAGTCCCTTGCCAGGGGACTGCTAGCTAGAAATTTTTCCGTGAGGTCCTGCGCGTCGGCGCTAAGGTCCTATATGTAATTACCTACTGCAAGAGCCTCTCTCGAAGATCTACTGTTACGGTCAGTTCTTACATAACTGTAATTTCTTGTGACAGATGGAAATGAGGTGCTGCTGAGTGGGGACAAGGAAATACAATTTAAAAGGAAAAAGGTGATGGTGGAACTTTGGGGGATGCTCAAGTCATAGCTGATGTCATGCCTTGGGAGTGGGATGGCTCTCTCATATAAGAGGCCTTGCCTTGGGTTTAGCATAATTAAATTTACTGTGGATTACCTTTTAGTTATGAGGGTCATCTTGGCCTAAGAACGAAAAGGACTGGTTTCATAATGATTCAGTATAGTGAAAACTATAGAGGACATTGCTATAATAGATAACTGCTAATTTCAGATCATGTTATGGTATTGGGAACAATTTGTGTGCAAGATAGCTGCTACTTGGCTACCCCAAATTTCGCTTTATAAACTGGGTTCTGAAAATCTGCCTGAAAGCCATACATTTTTTAGAGCACAAATTTTAAGGCAGGTAAGCCACAGTACATAATGAAATCACTACTGTCTGCAGCAACAAGTAGAGCAGCTCGGTGCTTCACAGGTGGGATTTAGTTCTGTTAATCTGAAACAGTAGAAACAGTAAGAGCGCCTCAGTGCTTCACCAGTGAAATTTAGCACTGTAATCATAGAAACAGAATATGTCGGCAGAAAAGGATTGCTTGGGTACCCTGTCTGCCCAGCTCTTTCCTGGTTATTCTGTCACAGCAGTCCCTAACTGGTTTCTGGCAACCCTTCCTGCTTTTCTACCAGTATTCCCCTATGGCTATCCCATGCATGCTTGAAGCCCCACTGTTTTCACCCCTCACTACTTCAGCTGGCAGATTTTTCTAGGCGTCCACCACTCTTTCAGTGAAATGGTATTTCCTCAAGTCCCTCCTAAACATCCCCCCTTCCAATTTCATTGCATGCGTTCTTGTCGTGGTACACTTTCTCATTTGAAACACTCTCCTTCTGTACCCTGTTCACCCCCATGAGGTACTTGTAGGTCTTTGTTGTGTGCCTCCTCTCCTGTTTACATTTTGAGATCCCTCATTCTTTCCTCGTAGGATTTCTCGTGCAACCCCTGCTCCATTTTAGTTGCCCTCCTCTGGATTGCCTCCACTCTGTGTCCTTTCTGAGATGTGGTCTTCAGAACTGGACACAGTACTCCATGTGGGGTCTCACCACTGGCCTATACAGAGGTAACACCACCTCCCTTCTCCTACTGGTAATACCTCTCTGTGAACCCCGGCATCCCATTGGCCCTGACTACTGCCTTGTCATGCTACCCTGCCACTTTTGACGTAATCAGATATAAGCCCAAGTCCTCCTTCCTGTGTGGTGATAGTCTACCCCCCTTCCCCTCCCAAAACCACCATTTTATATGTAGCTCCTGGATTTCTATGACCTGGGGCATGATTTTGAACTTTTTGGCACTGATCCCCAGTTGCCATATCCTTGACCACTCGAGTGTTCTAAGGTCCCTACTCATTCTCTTCACCCTCTCCTGAATATCCACCCTATTACAGATCTTGGTGTCATCTGCAAAAAGGCATACCTTCCCTTCCCGCTCTTCTTCAATGTCACTTATGAAAACATTGAAGAGGACAAGTCCCAATACTGGGCCCTGCAGCACCTCGCTGGTCACTCTCCTCTCATTAGAGTGTGTGCCATTTACTACAAGCCTCTGTTGTATATCCATTACCCAGTTTACAACTTTGGTTCCCACACCAGCCTGTACAGTTTCTTTGTCTTCTGTGTGGTGGAGTGTAGAAGACATTGCTGAAGTCAAGTAGGCCACATCCACTGCTCTTCCTTGATCTATTTCCCGGTCACCCAGTGGAAGAAATCCGTTCCAGCTGGCATCCCCTTCCCCACCACCCGGTGAGTCTATGCTCTTTGGTCTTACAGCCTGGTGGATTCAAGATATTCCATTAGCCTTTCTTTTAACAGGGTTTTCATCAGTTTCCCCACCACTGATGTGAGACTGACCAGCCTATAGTTGATAGCCTCTTCCTTGTCATCGCCCTTATGGAGTAGGACAATTGTCTGCTTTCTTCCAGTCCTCTGGAACCAGTCCTGTTTCCAGTGAATTGTTGAATAATTCCTTCAGTGGTGCAGCAAGCTCCTTCCTGAGTTCCCTTAGCATCCTTGGATATTTCTGTCCAGTTCATGGTGTTGTCCACCTTTGTCTGCAAGTCCTTTCAGGACTCTCTCCTCTGTAAATGAACATATGTTCACTGCCCCTCACCCCACCCCCCCCGGTGAGTGTTTCTGTTGCTTCTCAATGGTCAATCCCCCTCTCCCTTCATTGTGATGACTGAGCAGAGGGTATCTGTTTAGAATGTCAGTTTTTGTGGTCTTTCTCTGCCATACTCTTCTCACTTATGAACCTGAAGAAAGTTTTGTCCCCTTTTGCCACCTGTTTGACTATCCTTTCCTCTGTTTGCCCCTTTGCTTCACTGTCTTTCTTGCTTCCCTGTTTCCCTGTGTTTAACCCAGTACACCACCCTATCCTCCTCCCTTGGCGTTTCTTTGTACCTCCTGAATGCCATCCCTTTTTTCTTTTCTTTCATGGCCACCTCCCTAGAGTACCACAGTGGCCTTTTTTCCTCCTGTGTTTGCTTACTTCCTTCATGCAGAGGTTGGTTGCCTTCACTGTGCATTCCCTTAATTTT
Source organism: Neoceratodus forsteri (assembly GCA_016271365.2). Classification (NCBI taxonomy): domain Eukaryota; kingdom Metazoa; phylum Chordata; order Ceratodontiformes; family Ceratodontidae; genus Neoceratodus; species Neoceratodus forsteri. The sequence goes on along the minus strand of JADMNL010000039.1, from coordinate 31,847,632 downwards.
TTCCACTATTCCACTGCTCCTCCGTGGCAATCCACCCCTGCTAGGCTGCTTCTAAGGCAGGCTCCAGTTTCATTAAAATCTGCTCTCTTAAAGTCCAGGACCCTCATCCTTATGTTTGCATTTGCTCAAGTCTTAATGCTGAACCACGCTGTATGATAATCACTGGTCCACAAGGGACTGCCCACTGTGACATCTGCAGGACTGTCTCTGTTAGTAAGCACCAGTCCCAGTATTGCCCTGTCCCTAGTGGGTTTGCTTGGTAGCTGGCTGAGAAATGAAGGGAGTCAAGAATTACCCTGCTTTTAGTTGAAGCTGCAACTGGAAGGCTTCCTTCTGCAACGGGAAGCTTAAAGTCCCCAACCAGCACACCTCTTGCTTATTTACCATCCTGTCGATGGTTTCCCCTAGTGCTTTATCCAAATCTTCCCCCTGTGCTGCACGTTTGTATATATCTCCCTAGTATGAATAGTGGCTCTAGCTCCTGTCACCAGGGTGACCCACTGCTCCTCCAACCCTTCCTTTACCTCTAGGTTCCCTTGCACTTCCTTAGCCCTAATACCTTCCTTCACATACATAACAATCCCTACTCCCTTCCCCACCTGTTCTGAACTGATAGTAGCCTGATATGCCCATATCCCAGTCATGATTTTCAGTGCACCACAGCTCGGTTATGGCCACTAGGTCCAGGTCTGCCTCCACCTTGGTGGCCTCCAGATCCAGAATTTTATTACCTAGTCTCCTTGCGTTGGTGCACATAGCTCTCCAAACCTTGCTTTCTCCCTGCCTGCAACCCCTTTTTGCCTGTGATGCTCTCCAAAACTCTTCACTGACTCACCCTCCCTCATTGCTGCCTGTGTTTCTTGCCTCCTCCACACCTCTTTTTCTGCATGCTTTGTTTTTACCCCTCTTGTCCTTTACCTCTTCTACCCCCTTCATCCTGCACTTCTACCCTGGGGGAGTTTCCTCCCCTTGGGCACTCCCTTCTTGTTGCTTCAGCCTGTGGGGGTGCAAGTTAATGCCTTCCTTGATGATCTAGCCTCCCCTCTTGGTTAGTTCGAATGCTCATACACATAACATTTAAACCCCCCATTGAGTACTGAGGTCCCCTTCCCAGAAGGATGCAGGCTGTTGTCTCTTTAAAGGATCGTATCTTTCCAGGTCAGCCCCAGTTCCCAGTGAAACCGAATCTCTCTACTCCGCACCAGCAACTTTAACGATTATTTAAAGAAATGGTGCAGAGTGCCCCATCTTCCCCTCAGCTGTACGCAGGTAGCACCTCGGCGAATGCCACCCTCATGGTACTTGTTTAAGGCCCCTTCTCAGTTTCCTGAGCTACCCAGCAATACTCCGACCATCCCTTGCCAGGTCATTATTTCCTAGGTAGACCATGTCATCCAGCTCCCTCCTTAACCCAGAAGCCCTAGCTCTCCTTAGGATCCACTCACCATCTCTCCGAGCCAAAGCACCAGGTAGGCACCCTACCTCTCTCACCTACCCTTCCTGCTACCTCGTCTGTCCCCGTCAGGATCTAGTCCCCCACCAGCAGCTGCATCCTTGTCGGGTGGAGGCCTCCCCTTCCGAGGATCCCCACATCCTTCTTGACCACTATGTTGGGTGCCTTCTCCTGGCTGCCCCCTCCTACCAGAATGGCAAAAGAATTTCGTAGTGGTATATGCTGAAAATTGTGTACCCTACCTACTGCCCCCACACTCGCTGAGCCAGCAAAGGTACAGCCATCCTGCCTCTGTATAGGCATCCTCTGAGGCAAAGGCAGCAGACTCTGACCCTGGGTGGGGCAAGAGGTCTTCTGCATCCTTGCCAGCTCAGTTCAGAGTCCAGCAACATCTGCCCTCAGTCCATAGAGGTGTGTGCAGATGAGGCAGCACCTCAGTTTCCAGACTGTATCCCAAGACTGCAGCTTCTCACCCATTATACTGCACCACTCCCATATGTGATTACTCACTTACCTTTTTTAACCACCGAACCTAGCCTTTCCCTTCTGAACCACTGAAACCTACCCACTTGCCTTTTTTACCACTGCACCTAGCCTGACCTCTTCTGTCTCCTTCCTATACCTGTTGCTATGCTTACCTTTCTTACTGTTTTTGAATTAAGTTTATCACTCTACCCCGGATAGGGTGTTGCTCCTTTCCCCTCTGTTAGCAGCTCCTGTACCCAAGTCCTGCAGTTGTTCCTCCCTGCCCTTAACCCCCACCTGTAGCTGTTTATCTTGCTTCTTTAGTAAGTGTACATGGTGATTTGATTTACCTTACCTTGGACTCGATTCACAACAGTCTCCGAAATGCCGTAAGGCCTGCATGCACTGCACATACGGCACATGGGGTTTGCAGCATTCCTCTGCCGGTGATCGGGATTCTCAGTCCCATATGCTGATTGCAGCAAGTTAGACCAGCTTTTTTGATCTAAGTTGCTGCATTCTTGAGTACCCTTTTTTTATGGGGCTTGCACCAGTTATTTGGCATAAACTGCTGTAAATTGGGGAAAAGTGTCACAAATGCACCTGATCGACTTGAATTGGGCGCAGTTTGTGGAAAGTGTTTGGTGCAGCTGTACAAAACAAAATGGGTTTGATGCAAGCCCTGCATTGCCCTTTGTGAACTGAGCCTCTTGTCTCTTGTTTCTCTGGCAGAGACCCCTGCTGACTGTGACTGACCTGCAGATGCCTGCTGACACCTTAGGTTGCCTGACCCACTCACGCTGTGGGACACAAGCATGATAGGACATGCTGGGATGGTGTCCTTTTATCCTCCCCTAGAGTTCTTGCTTACCCCCAATTGGTCCGTGTAATATACGTGGCCCTGCTTTCCCCATCTGTTGCCTCCAATCACTGACCTCGTAAAACTGCCCTGTGAGAGAGAAAAAAAAGTTAGAAATTAGTTAGGTTTTTGTTTGTTTTTATTTTAAGCCACACCATGTTCAATTTCTTCCCCTTGCTTATGGCACTGTCTGCTGGAAAGCACACCAAAAATCCTCTGGTCAGGGTTCAAATAATGTTCTCTGGGACTTCCTGCTTACCACCTGTTGGTCCGTGGTGTAATACTCATGACACACCCTGCTTTCTCTGCTTTTCCCCTCCTGAGTTGCCTCCAACCTCCAACTTGTAAACCTGCCTTGTTAAAGAGAACAAAAAAGTAAGAAATGGTTATTTTATTTTAAGCCATATCAAGACCATTTTCTTCCCCTAGCTCCTGGTGCTGACTTCTAGAAAGCACGGAAAAAATCCTTCTGTCTGAATTTCAAAAAATCAGAAGCATTAGTAATAGGAGGAGCCTCTCTCTGCTTCCACAGGTGGGCTTGAGCTCTAATCTGAAGCAGTAACCACAGGAAGAGCCTCTCTGGCTGAGACGCCTTGGAAGTGGCCTCCACTGGGGGTCATGCCTCCAAAGCCTTTAGTGCTTAACCTGTCAAGGCAGGTGGCTTATACCAATCTGCAAGAGGACACCCGGGTCAATGGTCAAGTTGTCACTTTGTTTCATCCCACTCAATATTGGCACATTGTTATCGAGATGCCGCTTCATCTTTGGGCCAGAGGCATCAACACTACAAGGAGTTCCTCTGGCAAAAGTGGATCATTGCTGGAAGGGTACGCTGGTCATTCCCACACCTGTCTTTGCTTTTGAGCATTCCTCCATATCTCCTTCTCTGCCCCTTCAGGTGAAGCCATCTTTACTGCAGGCCTTGTTTGGGGCTCCAATCAAGGAATATCATTCTGCAGCCAACTTGCCAGGCTGGCTCTAGGTGGAGATCACTCAATCTAAGGATACTAGGTGGTCCATGGTAGCGAACGGTTGAGGGCTTTGTTCAAGCAATCCTCCAACGACTCAGAGGTGAGTTGTCCATAGCTTCAACCAGGATCTGCATGTTCGACCGAGAATTGGTCGTGAAGTTGACCAGGTTTACCCCGATCAGGGGCTGGTGTCTTTTGGGGCCTTGATCTGACTTGTATCAGAATCCATAAACATGCTGTTGGAGCCAGTCCAGAAACTGGCCAAATACCCAATTACTGACATACTGGACAAGGACAGTTCCCCAGGGGTTGCCTTTTCCAAGACTGAGGCCATCTTGGGACTGGCCCTGGAGCTTTGGCAGCATCCACTATCCTTCCTGGCTCCTTCCACTTATATGGTCTGCAAGTATGCTGTCCCAGCGGGCTCCCTTTTTGGGTTCTCAGACCACTCTTTTGCTAAGGGCTTAATTTTGGACTTCACCTTCTGTAAATCAGGGGGCCAAGGGGACATGGACAAAACTCCAGAAAAAGAGTCCAAAAAGATTGCTCACACAGCTAAAAAGATATACACTACTGTGTCACTGGGTCCGTGCTCTGCTGTCGTGATGGTGAACTTTGGCCATTCCCTGCTGGGAGTGTTAAGGGACATCCTCCCCATCTTCCTTCTGACAGTTGTCGGTGAAGATAGAAAGCAGGTCAGTCGCTGGCTGAACAGCTCCAGATGGCTTTGGACATGGATGACTTCTGTGCCCGTGCCATGGCAGTGGCTGTCGTCATGCATCATAGGGGCTGGCTGAGGCTTTCCACCTTTATAGTGGATACTCTGCTTAGGCTGGCCTATGTCCCCTTCTTGGGCACTGACCTCATTTGTCCTGGGGTTAAAGGGTATCTTGCACAGACTGAGAAGTCCAGTGCTACCCTTGATTCTGTGACTTCATCCCAAAAGCAAGCTAAATGAAAATGGATTACCCTGATACAGCAGTGCATCTGGGTTAAAATCACAGGCAAACTTCTTCAAAAGAATCCCTGCACCTGCTCTACCACGAAGGCTCTTCACTCAATATCTCGAAGTAGAGACATTAAGCTTTATTTATGCATATATTAAAAATAGGAAGTGCAAAGCTCTGCAGGTGTTCATAGTAACCCTGTAAACAGGGTACTTGGACAAATCTCCCAGAGCCAATTCGCACCTGTGCAGGTGCTTTTTCAAGGGATTAATTCACCTCAAAAACCTAAGCCCATTTATAAGGATTCATTAAATTACACATCAGTGTTATGCAACTACATAGCTATACAAATGTGCTCACTAAGGACAAATGTGAACTACATTAATAATCAACAGTTATGTTAAAAGGACAGAACACTCTCCTTATTGTGTGGTCTTGTGATGCATTCTTCAAATTCATTAGCTGTTAACATTTATTGTTACCAAAAAAGCAAACAATGTTTTCAATTTGATGTCATTACTGCTATTAGTTGTCATAGATACCAACAACAAAAAGGTTTGCAAGTCCATGATATTTTTTAAGGTAGATTATTTGTTGTCCTGGAAACCACCAAGCTTCTTTCTTGTTTCAGATGTGAAGACACTTCAGTTCGCCTGTGTATTCAGCTATAGTCCAATGACATCACATAGTGGTGATCGAACTCAGATTTTAAGAGTGGAAAACACATATTCGTGTATGCATATACATAACAAAGGTACATCGGTCTACTATATCTTACGAAAAAGGTTTTATTTCAGATCTCCCATTTAGTCCTGTATTTTTTTTTTCAACGCATTTAGAAAAGAGATCCACTTTGCTTCTTTTTGAAGCAGCAAGTTGTTTAAATCTCCACCTCTTGGTCCCAACTTCACGTTTTCAATCTCCATGTATACCCTTGAATTTTCCATTTCAGGTCCAGCATATTTCACAAGGGCTGCCAAAATGTTTTTCATGTCCTCATTAGCAAATTCTCTTATGTGCTCGCCTATTCTATGTTTGAAAGCTCCACTGGTTTCGCCACGTAAAAGCATCCGCAGGTGCAAGTGGCTATATATACTATTGCCTGCGTATCGCATGTTATTAAATCTTTAATTTCAAACAATTCTCTGTTAGTGGGATGTCCAAAAGATTTATCTTTTCTAATAAATTTACAAACTTTACATCGATCACAATTAGTACAACCTGGGAGGGGGGGCACCAAACACCATAACCTGTGTTTCCTCTGTTTGAAATGAATGTACCAGTCTATCTTTTATGTTGTTACATCTTTTATAGGCCACTTTTGGTTTATTGTTCTTGCATAAAGTTCTCAAAATCGGATCTGCCTCCAAAATGCTCTATTTCTTTTCAGTGATTTCCCTGATATATTTTAATTATTGGTGTACTTTGTAATATACCTAAAGGTGTTATTTTCTAGGTATTCTGTCTACATATTATTTCTGATCATATTTAACAAAGTACCCCTATCTTTTTGTCTTGCCCAATTTTCTGCTTCATCCACTGTTCCTTTACTATATCCCTTGAAGCAGAAATCTATTTTCCATTGCCCTTTCATTATATTTTTCTTCACTGCTGCATTTCTGTCTCACTCTTAAGAACTGACTACATGGAATGTAGTTTACAGCACATCTTGCGTGCATAGAGTATGCCTCTAAAATTGTGTTTTTATCAGTAGGTTTTCTAAACAGATCAATATCTATCCCCCTTGGTGACTTCTTGGGAGTTCCACATCTAAATAATTAACTTTAACCGGGTCTATTTTAACAGAACATTTGAGATGTTCATTTGTGCAGTGTAAATACTGCACAAACTCCTGTAGTTCCTAATGAGTGCCTTTCCACAGAAATAACGTCATCAGTGTACCTGAAATATTTCACCGTTTTGTCAGAAAAATAATTCAGTACTTGGTTTTGTATATAGTCCTGCTCCCAGTATCCCAAATGTAGGTTCACGTAACTCGGAGCCAAGGAAATCACCATCACTGTACCAGGTATCTGTATGTAATGCTTTCCTTGGAAGACAAAATTATTGCAGGTCAAAACAAGTTCAGTACATGTAACTAGAAAGTCCACAAATTCTGCACTGTGATGATCACTATTTTCTTAATAATATTGCATAGATGTTAGTCTTTGTGTAACCCCCTTGTTCCACAGGGTTACTAAAATCCCAGTTAGATCAGTGGCAGGCAGGGATGGCAACTTGTGAAATGCCAGGTAAATGGGTTTCACACTGCCACACTCTGTTTTTCAGTCTCAGCTGAGCTGGAGTGGTGATGTCATTTGGAACACTCGCAGCAGCATAAGCCACAATTGACCAGCTGGCTTAGGGAGTGAATTGGAATGTTCAGTCAGTTCTGCGGTGGGAGTTCAAGGAGGAAGCTGCAGCTGCTGGGCAGCTGCTCAGTTTTAGCTCTGATAGAGAGCTACCCTTTCTTTGGTGGTTGTTTGTTCTCAGCCTAGAAAAAGAACAAAAGAAGATTGTATTTGAAGTAGTGGAGACCTTGCCTAGTACAGTTTCTCTTGCCCCATCCCAGGAGGGATGGGGACGACCTCCAGGATTCACGGGTAACTCCCCTTGATCCACTTTCTTTGTGCTGAAGCTGCCATGGACATCTTCATTTGGTTGTGAGTATGAACCTTTTGTTTTGGGAAAGCCCAGGGGCATCTGCAAACACAGTACGGTGAATTTCTCTGCCTGGGACCAGTCACCCAATTTAAGTTAAAGTGTTTCGACCTATGTTGGAGTCCAAGGATGGGGCCATCCAAGTACAGAACTTTTAGTTGGACACTCAGAAGTGTGTTGTGTAGTATGTTAAGTGTGAAAAACATTTTAAGATAGCATCTATAAGTTTTTTCTGTGAGGGTGTCATTAACCAAATGAATGTCCGAGTGTACATTTGGAAGCAAAAGGTGGGAGACCCCCCAATCTGGAGTAACAAGTTTACCTCTCTGGGTTCAGTATGGGTACCAGTACATTTTCATTCCATGCATGCGGCCAGTGCCTAATGGAAATAATTACCCGAGATGTGGGTTTGGACTCTATCTGTTCTTCAGTTCACCCCAGTATAGTGGGTGCTGGAAGACAGAGTCTAATGGTGGCTACTTCTTTCTCTGTTGCCCAAAAATATGTTTAATGTGCTGTTTAACTTTTACCCCCTAGACACTTGTGGTGAGAGCAGCAGCTCTGCTAGTTAAACGGGGTTACATTTGTTTAATGTGTGTCATGTCTTCTAACTAGGGAGGTGGGATCAGTACTCCTTTGGCCAGCTACAAGCCCAGGCCTTTGCCCTCTGGAGGAACGACCATTGAACCAGTTACCCCATGACTACTACTCCAATACTGGTCCAGTACTTCTGTCAGTTTGGTTAGAGATAATGTACTTTTTTTATTCCTTATGTTTGAGTCATCTATCAGCTGTAAGTTCTACTTTTATAGTATTTTTATATTATTTTATTTATAGCATATTCTAGTAAAGTTTTACTTTACTCCACTTTACTTATCCCCCTGGGATGCATCTAGAAACCAGCTGTTATCAGCTCAGTATGTCTTTCCTGGTAAAACTTTTGAAATAAATAAAACAGAAATCAATGAATCAGTAAATATGTAATCCCCCCCCCCACCAAATGGGGGCTTATTTTGAGTGCCTGTTTCTCTCACGTTGCTTCCGATTTGTTCCCGGTGCCTGTGGTTTCTCTGTTTGTCCCCAAGGTGCACCGCCACAGCTCCGGGTCCATGTGTGCCTCTGGAAGTCCCAGCAGCCCCTCTTCACTTCATTTTAGCCTGCAATGGATGCTGAAGCTGGATTAAGGGATGCCGCTCACTGTCTGCTCCTCGGAGCACCCAGCAGCCACACTTACAGCAGAGGTGCACTCCTTCTTTATCCAACCACAGTTGTGGTCCAACAGTGATTTTCCCTTGGTGGTCCTGGTCAGCGCAGGGCCAGAGACCTGGGCAGGACCAGAGGAAACCGCATTTTTTGTAAATAAAGTTCAATGCGTGCTGTGTGTTTTCCACTCGTGAATATTAGTGAGGCATCATTAATATTCATTAGTTGTCTGTCACAGCGCAGAGGCTCCAAAAATATAGGCGCTAGCGACAGGCACAAGAAGAGCATACAAATTAAAATAAATGTGAGTGTTTGAGAGGTAATGAAGGGAGCTGCCAAATAGGAGGGGCTAATATAAATAAAATATAGAATAAAGTATGGGGTGGTGTGTGTAACAAGAATTTTACACCCCCCCCGAGGTGTTGGATGCCGAAGTTTGAGGGGTTTACCTCGGCATCCAACACTGAGGGGGGGGTGTAAAATTCAAGTTTACACACCACCCCATACTTTATTTTATATAATTGTTGAGTTTCGTGTTTTCTCCACCACAGCAATTTTATAAAATAACAGAAGACGTCTGTGTGTAGCCACCATCTGACCGGGTTTCAACAGGGTCATCGGTCGGAGGGGGCTGCTGGAAGAAAGTGGGTTTTTTTTTTTCCTTTCAGTGGTTAGAAGGCGGAAATCATTTCAGTGGCTGCTTTTTTTTTTTAAAGCTGTGTTTACCACGGAGTCAGAGTGGTGATCTGGTCTGTGTGGGTTACGGTGGCTCCTGGCATTGCGGAAGAGTGAAGGCGGGGACATGCACATGCACAGCAAGCGGGAAACCCGGCACATGTTTGTCGTAATAAACACTCTTTTATTACGACAAATTATTCTAAGGGTTTCCTATGTAAAAAAACTAAACCCATTAATTATATATAGAATAATACATGGGGAAGTGTTATATAATGAGGATTTTATGCACGCCCCGAGGTGTACAATGCCCCATAAACCCCGAGAGTGAAGCCGAAGGAGTTTATGAGGGCATCGCATACTGAGGGTGTGTATATAATCCTTATTTATCCATACTCATTGTCACAAATGCACTCCGTGGTCAGGCCTTGTGCTCCCACAGTGCCCAACCTCGAAGTGCAGTATGTGAACAGGAGACAAATGGTAACCCTCCTATCTGTTTCAGGTCCGATCAACTATCAGTCTGAAATCCTGGGGTCAAATATATGAACCCTTTTTCGCTAGCACACCCAGTTAACAGGTTCAAATATCTCACCTTCTTCGGGGAAATGCAGTGCAATACTTAACCCAGCGGACACCCAACCTGGTTCACAATCCCACTTTTTACTCATTGAAGACCTAGGTACTTCTCTTACCTTGGTGCATATGTTAACACACTGTAAACGCTTAACAGTTCTGTCAGAATTATCAACACTCTCCCAGCATTCACACTCAAAATGAGGAAAAGGCTCAGGCAGGATTTCAAGAAAAACAAAGTTTACTAAAATTAAAAATAGTAAATGAAATACAAATCACAGAACATATAACATTTAGGGTACATTCACACAAATTAAATGGACACTTTAAACAAAACCACCTTATTATTAAGTAGTATTAAGTATCTAATCCTACCCTAGTTTCAATTGATAAATAGTGGTGGTTGACTTACCTAACTTAGAAGTGCTTCTTGAGAGTATGTTCTTTCAGGAGTCCAGAGATAAATAACACAATTTTCTTTGAGCTTTGACAATATCAGAGGGGGGAAAAGTGTCCTACCCAGCTTGTCAAGTCACAGCTCTGTGGTGATGCTGGCTGTGAGGTGTGCAAATTCCTGGACACTGAATGGTAGTCACAGGCAACTGCACATTTGCTAAACACCTGACTTAAAAAAAAAATTAGTTTTTTTAATTAGTGAGCCTGCTGTACTGCAGGTCAGAATTATCTCTTTGATCGTCAGAGGAACTTCCTGACAGCTATTTCTCTTGTGTGTGAAATCGAACAGGTATCTGTCAGAAGTTGCTTTCCTCCTAATAGGTCATAAGATGCAATACTTTATACAAGTGGCTGGTTTACAACCTATACAAACTGGTTTCTAAAGGAAGCTCTTAATAAGATTTTCCACTCAGAGGAAGAACAGTATTTTTTTTTGGGGGGGGGGGGATCCAAGATCCCACAATGGCTTGTGCTAACTGCCATACTTTTCCAAACAGAAATTCACAGAAACATATATTTATATCACACACATAATACAAATAATAACAAGCAGACTGGCTAAGCATCACAGTCCTCCCTCCTAGCCTGAATTTGGGGAAATTTATTCCTAGGCATGGGATAAGTTTCCCAAATTTGGTTCACTGCTCTGACTGACACGATAGCCTATCTGCATTTGCATTTGCTGCCCCTGCACTGTGAGTAACAGTCATGTCGTTACCCTGCAAGGCAAGGCTCCATCTTAAAAGCCTACCGTTTGTTTTACCCATTTGCGCCATCCAAACCAGGGAGTTGTGATCTGTTTGTACCTCAAAGTGCTGCCCGTATAGGTATAGCTCTAACTTCTTTAGTGCCCACACAATTGCAAGTCATTCTTTCTCCACTGTAGAATAAGCCTGCTCCCTGGGAAATAACCTTTTACTGAGGTACACTATTGGGTGATCTTTCCCTTTGTTAGAAGTCTGGCTAAGTATTGCCCCAATACCCACATCTGAGGCATCTGCCTGGACTACCTAATACAGGAGCACTGCACAGTGCCTCCTTTAGCTGTGTAAAGGTTCATTCCCAGTTTACCTTTTTAGGCATTCTTTTCTTTAGCAGGCCAGATAGGGGAGCTGCCAAGGCACTGTAGTTTGATACAAATTTTCTGTAGTACCCTTCGGTCCCTAGAAAACTCTGAACCTGCTTCTGTGTTTCAGGTCTGGGTTATGACTCAATTTCCTTAATTTTTGCTTGATTAGGATGAAGCTGTCCCCGGCCTATTACATGTCCTAGGTATGCCACCTCAGCCATGGCCACCTGGCACTTTTCAACTTTTACAGTGAGCCCGGTCCTCTGTATCCTACCCAGCACTTCCCTAAGGTGGGACAGGTGTTCCTTCCAGCTGACACTGAAGAAGGCAGTATCATCCAGGTATGCCACGGCATACTCTTCAGTATAATTTAACACCTGGTTCACCAATGTTTGAAAGATAGCAGGGGCGTTCTTCATTCCAAAAGGAATTACTTTAAACTCAACCCTCTCGGAATGATGAAGGCCAACCTCTCCCTAGCTCTGGCTGTTAATTCCACCTGCCAATACCGTTTCGTCAGGTCAGTAGTGATAAAGTATGTTGCCCCTCCCAACTTGTCCATTAGTTCATCTGTCCATGGCATTGGTTGGGCATCCAACTTCATGACTGTGTTATGTCCACGATAGTCCATGCAGAAATGAATAGAGCCATCTAGCTTGGGAACAAGGACTACGGGTGAAGCCCAGGGGCTGTGGGATTTCTGGATTACCCCTAAATCCAGCATTTCCTCCGTCTCCCTCCTAATGTCCTTTTGGATGGCCTCTGACACCCGATATACTGTTTGCCATATGGGTGCATGCATCCCTGTGTCTACATCATGCATCGCAGAGGGCGTTCGTCCAAGCTTGGTACTAAACAATGGGGCAAAGTCTGCTAAAACCTCCCTTACTTCCTGGATCAGGTCTAGGGTCAACTGGGGCAACATTTTGATTGCCTCCACAGAGGACTCCCACTTCCCTTCTTCCAGCAAGGCCAGAAGGGGATCTTCGTCATCCGTCCCCGCCCCAGGACTACACACTGCAAATACCACGTCAGTCCTATTCGTATATATGACTTCATCATGTTGACATGGTACATCCTTTGGATATTTCTCTTGTCAGGCAGTTCTACAATGTCCTTTACGTCATTCATCTGTCTGACTACTTTCTATGGTCCTGCCCACTTAGCCTGCAGCTTGTCTTTCTGGACTGGGATTAGGACCATGACCTTCTGACCCATAGTGTATGAGCGAGCTCTGGCTCTGCAGTCATACCATACCTTTTGATTCTGCTGGACAGCTGCCAGGTTGCTCTGGGCTGTTCCCATAAGCTCCATCAGCTTTTCCCTAAACTTAAGGACATAATCCACTATGAGAGTTCCCTGGGTAGTGTGCTTGCCTTCCCAGTCCTCCCAGATCAAGTATTGGGGCTCACACAACCTGAGTCTATAAAAGCTCAAAGTGGGAAAACCCTGTCGACTCTTGGGGCACCTGCCTGTATACAAACAGGTGGGAAGGTATTTCTCCCAGCCCCTCCCATGCTGTTTAGCAAATGCTTGGAGAATCTATTTAAGGGTATCATTAAATCTTTCCAGAAGCCCATTGGTTTGCGGGGGATAAGGTGCCATGCTTCTCTGCACCACCCCACACTTCTCCCACAAACACTTCATCAGGTCCGATATGAAGGAACCCCCCTCAATTGGTGATAACCTCCTGCAGGAACCTGACACAGGAGAAAATCCTAGCAAGGCATCTGCTACTTTGTCTCTATTCAGTGAGAATAGGGCGACTGCCTCTTGGTACTGGGTGGCATAATCCACCACTATTAGGATAAACCTCTTCCCAGAGGAGCTGGGGGTATTCAAAGGCCCCACAGTATCCATTCCTACCCACCGGAATGGGTCCTCCACTATGGGCAAGGGAATTAGGGCGGTTTTGGTTTTACTACCTGCCTTCCCTGTTTCTTGGCACTGGTGACAAGACCTGCAATATTCCTTCACCTTCTGGGTGAAGTTGGGCCAATAGAAATTCTGGGCCAATCGCGGCATAGTACGTGTGATTTCTAGATGTCCAGACATGGGAATATCATGAGCAATCTTGAGCAACTGCTCACGGTACCCCTGGGGAACGACAAGCTTGCCTGCCCATCACCCCTCCCTCTGTCCTTACATCTAGCGTATACAGCAGTCCATTTTCCTAGTAAACTCTGTTTCCCGTCACCTCCCAGTGCTCCATCAGAGTCTTCCCAAGCCCTCAGCCTCTCTAAACTAGGGTCATTTTTCTGTGCAGCTGCAAATTCTTTACACATTCCCAAGGCAAGGGACAGGTCCCCTACAGTTTCTAAACTAGGGTTCCAAGCTCTAGTGTCAGGGCATTCAGGGTCACTGCCCTTCCTAACCCTCCAACAATTGGCTACCCCTTCCTCCTCAGAGTATCCTTCTGTAGCTGTTCTGTTAATTGCTACCTGGGGAATTACTACCCCATCCCCTTTCAGTATTTTCCATATCAGGAGACACTGGATGGGGAATCAACCTCCCAGTGTTTTCCACAATGGCTTCTGTGGGGTCCAGGGAACCACAGTTTGCCATTGCCACCTGACTGCGGGGAAACTGCACACACCATCTCCCTTTGGAGATTGTTCCCTATAATCACATCTAGGGCAAGATTTTCTGCCACTGCAATGTTTTGCACAGTCTCTCCTGTCTCACCCTAGTCCAGGAGAACACTAGTAAGTGGCAGTTTTCTCCTCCCCAGTGAATCCCTGTACTGTAACAAACTGGGTATAAGCTGTTCAGGCTCAACCAGATCCTCTTTTACCAAAGTAAGGGATGCCCCCGTGTCCCTTAAACTATGGGTCTGCACCCCATTCACAGTAACTGGGTGTATGTGCTCCTTCCTGTTTACTGGCATGTTTTCAGGTATGCACAAAAAAAAAAAAACACTTCTTTCCCGGCACCACTTTGTGCACTCTCTGCCTTTTTAGGACACTGCCTTGCAAGATGTCCAGGTTGTTTTCAAAACCAACATTCATTTCTTTTATCAGACAAATCTTTTCTTTGGAACCTGGGGCTGCCCACTTTTGGTGGAGGCAGTGAGGGTTTTAGCTGCCCTGAAGGTGCACGGTTCCCTTTCTGCACTGCCACGCCCACCCTACTCCCTCTCAGAGCAAGTCTGCTCCTGGCATAGCGGCCCGAGAGCTCGGCAGCCTCCTGCACTGTTTTCAGATATTGGTCCTCTAGTCAGGTTTTTAGCTCTGCTGGGCAAGCCCAAAAGAACTGCTCCAAAAGTAAAACAGTCTCAATTTTCTCTACAGAATATGCTTGTATCCCTTCCCACCATTTTAAAAATTGACGTTGTTTAGTGGCTAGCTCTTTGTAGCTCGTATCAGGGCTTCTCCTGAGCTTTCAGAACTGAACTCTGTATGCTTCAGCTGTCAAGTCGTACTTTAACAATGCAGCTTTAAGTTTGCCATAATCATTACTGTCCTGATTGTCCATTTGACCCAATGCATCACGAGCTTTCCCAGTAAGCAGCGGGGATAGCTGGAAGCTCCAGGACTTTCTGGGAAGTTTTGCCTGAATGCATACCTTTTCAAATGAGTTTAAAAATGCATCCATATCTTCTCCCTCTTTAAATTCAGCTGTCAGTTTAGAATTTAATTTGTAACCCAGTCTTGGAGTCCCAGGTTCACCCATGCCACTTACCTGCTCTGGTGCTGGTCTTTGGAGTTGTAGCTTCTCCAGTTCAGAATTCCTGTGGCACTCTCTCTCTCTCTCTCTCTCTCTCTCCTCTTGCTTGACCTCGGCCTCTCACTGCTCTCGCTCAGCTTCTCTCTGATGTTGTCACTCTTTTTCCTCTGCCTCTCTCCACTCACTTCTCTCTCTCCATCCCCAGCTTCCTCTGTTCAAGCTCCCTCTGTTGCTGGGCTTTGAACCTTTTCTGCTCAAATTCCAGCTCCATTCACCGCAACTCTATCTGCAGCCTGATCCCTTCTGGCTCCAGATGGTGGTGACCTTCCCCTGTTGTGGTGGCTCTCAGTTCACACTGGTCCCAATGTCCCCCTTCTTGGGTCTGGACACTGTGGTGGACCCTGGCCCCTCCACTCCCAAGGTTTGGTCCCTTCTAGTCACCGACTGTGACTCGAGGTCTTGGGCACCAGCTGCCATAAGAGCCTCCACGAGGTGCTGCTTGTTCCACCCCTCGCAACAGACTCCTCTCTCCTGGCACAACTGCCTCAGGTATTTTGCAGTGTACTCGCTGTAGGTGGAAGTCATCTTCTTTCCTATTCTATGGCTACACTAGCTTGCACCAGAAAAAAACAAAATAAAACAGGTAGGGAACTTTGACTGTAATCACAATGATATATTTCTTCTTTTTTTCCCCCCCAAAAGCACTGACTTATTTTGTGTGTGAACTGTTACAGTTTATCAGTCTGACACACTGGACTGTTAATGCTCATGTCACCAAATAATTTCACAGTATGCAAATAAATCTTTTTGATTGTAGCACTGCAAACCAAATCTTTTAAATTGTACAGATCTGTCACTAACACACTCCGGGGGTCAGGCCCTCTGCTGCCACAGTGCCCAACCTTGAAGTGAAATATGTGAACAGAAGACAAACAGGGTAACCCTCCTGTCTCTTTTGGGTCCAATCAACTACCAGTCTCGAGTCCTGGGGTCAAATATGAACCCTTTTTTGCTAGCACGCCCAATTAACAGGTTCCAATATCACACTCTCTTCGGGGAAATGCAGTGCAAAACTTAACCCAGCGGGCACACAACCTGGTTCACAATCCCCCTTTTGACTCAGCCGAGACCTAGGTATGTTTCTTACCTTGGTGCATATGGTAACACACTGTAAGTACTTAACAGTTCTGTCAGAATTATCTACACTGTCCCAGCATTCACATTCAAAATGAGGAAGATGCTCAGGCAGGATTTCAAGAAAAACAAAGTTTACTAAAATTAAAAATAGTGAATGAAATACAAAACACAGAACATATAACATTTAGGGTGCAGTCAAACAAATTAAATGGACATGTTAAACAAAAGCGTCTTATTATTAAGTATCTAATCCTACCCTAGTTTCAATTGATAAATAGTGGTGATCGAATTACCTTAGAAGTTCTTCTTGAGAGTGTGTTCTTTCAGGAGTCCAGAGACAAAAAGCACAATTTTCCCTGAGCTTTGACAATATCAGTGGGGGGGAACAAAAGGTCCCACCCAGCTTGTGATGTCACAGCTCTATGGTGATGCTGGCTGTGAAGTCACGCAAATTTCTGAACACTGAATGGTAGTCACAGGCAACTGCACATTTGCTAAACACATCACTAAAAAAAATACATATTTTTTTTTTCAATTAGTGAGCCTGCTTTCAAACAACATGAAGTCTTGCTGTATTCTGACATATGCAGTGATCTCCAACCCTTGAACTGCCCCGGAGAACAAAGAGTTAACTTTCCATGCAGGGCATGGAACGCTGAGCTCGAGCTCGGTTGAAGCCTCTGTCTGCTGTTGTTTAAACTCCAACCATCAGATTCTTTACTCCGCCTCACTGAACAGTCGCTCCAGAGAATTCTCCTTCGCTCGGTTCAAAAAAGTTGGTTAAAGTGTCGTTTTTTTCCCTCGGTTTTGACCGAATTTCTGCTTCTAAACCTGTCGGTTTAAGTCTCTGTCTGTGGTACCGTGAGTACTAGATAGGTTTTGCTATTTTAGTTTCTGTGTGGAACTTGTAAACATTGGATCGGTTTGATTTGAACCAATCAGGTTTGTGTACAAAAACTGTCTTTATTAGAGTGTGGTAACCAGTCCGTATTGGTTCTAAAAAAAACCGATTTCATTACGTTTTTTTCCAAGACCCGTAACACGGTCAGGAACTGATAGGGGTGTCTTGCCTGGTGGATTGCCGAAAAAGGGTACGTTTTGGTTAGGCTTGGCCATGTCTGAGAAACCCAAGAAAAACCGGGTCTTCTGGGTTTAACACTGTAGTGTGGGGGGAGCCTTTGCTAAGGCTGATCCCCACACCACCTGTGTTTATTGTCTGGGGTTTGACCACCCCAATTCAGACTGCCAAATTTGTAAACGCTTTTCCCAAAGCTACCCTGGATAAGAAAGTAGGTAGACTGAGGGAAAGGGAGGCAGAGAAGTCTGCTGACCCGGATGGCCAGCCCGGTTCGGTTCCGACCAAACCAGAAGGAGTGCCCTCTGACCAGGGTGAAACTTCTTCAGGCGAAAGGAGAACCGATTCTGAGGAGTCGGTTCCAGTTAAAAGAAAGAAAAGGGATAAATCATCTGGTTCGGATCCACAAGTTCTTTCTCCAACCGCTGATGAGATAGCCAAAGCGATAAGGATAGTTCAATCGCTAACTTCGGTTCCAGACGAACCGGCACCATCTGTCAGGGGCTCGGTTCGGTCAGTTCCCCTGGTTCTGGATTATACTTTAGAAGAATTTTATGAACCGGAGGAGGAGGAGAGAGAGTATGAAGATAATGATGATGATGGTGATTATGAAAGTCTGGATGTACCTATTGACCCGGACATCTCCCCAGACAGACCTTCAGGTGTTTCTCCTCCTAGGCTTTCTGAGTCCCCTTCCCACTTTATGTTTTACAAGAAAGTGGCTGAAACCTCCAGCTTCCTATGGAAGAAGCAGTAGAGGATCAGGAGGAGCCTGATTTTGTTGAGATGATGGACATCCCAGAGTCCAGGAGACTGTCTATTCCCCTCCATAAGTCTTTTGGGAAACAGACATTTAAAATTCTAAAAACTCCTAATTCTATACCTCCTGTGGACAGAAGAATGGACAAGAGGTATACTCTTTCAGGCTCAGACACGGAGTTCCTTTCCCAGCAATGCAGCCATGTTGGGGTAGTGCAGGCTGCTGCCTGTGATAAGGCAAATATTCCCTGGGCTTCACATCCCCCAGATAAGGACTCCAGGAGGATTGATGCCATGGCAAAGAAACAGTACATGGCAGCATCTTTGGGACTCAGGAAGGCTAACTATATGGCCTACACAGCTAGATACCAGAAGTACAGGTGGGACACTGTAATGGCTCTAGCTAAACAGGCCCCTGACCAGCTTGCCAAGGAGCTGGAGCGGGTGGCTGCAGATGGGATTGAGGCATCCAAGGTGCAATTTCATGCTGCTGTGGACTCCAATATGAAGTTTCATCTAGAGTCATGGCTACATCTGTGGCCCTTCGGAGGATGGCTTGGCTCAGATGTACTAGCCTATCACAGGATACCCAGGCTAAGGCCATGGATTTTCCTGTCATTGGTAATTCTCTGTTTGGGGAGCAGACAGAGAACTACATGAAGAAGATGGACGAGTACAGGACCACCTACAGGAGTGCTCAGGCCAAAGAAAGGCAAGCCACTCCTCAGAGGCAGCATTCCAGGGGCAGGGGCAGGCCCTTTCAAAGGCCTTTTTACCAAGCCCAGGCCTCCTTTTCTGCTTTTGCTCAGAGGGGGTTCTTTAGAGGGAGAGGCAGACGGGGTATGAGCAGGCCTGCTTCCACCCCTCAGCCTAAAGCCCCTGCCAAGCAGACACCCTGATGGGTCTGCCCGGGCTGATTCTCTAATACCTGTAGGGGGCAGGCTGGCTTACTTTGTCCAGGACTGTAAGTCTTTAACATCAGACAAGTGGGTCCTAGAAGTAGTAAGCCAGGGACTGGTTCTCAGCTTCAAAAATTTCCCAAGATGAGAACCAGATCCTTTCCACCTGCAAATCCATCAGAGGCCCTTGCCCTAGAGGCAGAGGTTTCTTCCCTCTTGGCTCTCAGAGCCATAGAAAGGGTTTCCACCCTACACAGGGGCAAAGAATTGTACTCCAGGTACTTCCTGACCCACAAAAAGACAGGAGAATGGCGGCCCATCCTGGATCTGAGATATCTAAACAAGCACCTTTTAAAGCCAAAATTCAAAATGGTGACTCTGGGAATAATTCTGCCCTTTCTAAGGCCAGGGGACTGGCTAGCCTCCCTGGACCTCAAAGATGCCTATTTTCACATTTCCATCAGGTGCTCCCACAGAAAGTACCTCATTTTCAAGTTGCCCTCAGGCCACTATCAATTCAGAGCAATGCCCTTTGGTCTAACATCAGCCCCAAGGGTGTTCACAAAGTGCCTGGCAGTAGTGGCTACTTTCCTAAGGAGAAAAAAAATCTCCATCTTTCCATACCTGGACGACTGGCTCATAGTGGGTCAGTCTCCAGACCAAGTCAAGTCACATCTTCAGATATCTCAGCAACTGCTCGCTTCCTTAGGATTCCTCCTAAACCTCCCAAAGTCAGTTCTGGAGCCAGTACAGCTCCTCACCTTTATAGGAGCAGAGCTGGATACCATAAGAGCAAAGGCCTTCCTTCCCCTGTACAGGGCAAGGACACTAATAGAACTGGCCTCTTCTTTCACCCTTCAGGTGTCTCGACCAGCAAGACACTTCTTGCAGCTCCTGGACCACATGGCAGCCTCTACAGCAGTGGTCCAGGGGGCAAGATTCCAGATGAGGGACATTCAGTTCCATTTGAGAGCCTTCTGGTCCCAGAGAAAGGATTCCCTTACCAAACTAGTCCCAGTGACTCGAACCCTGATCCAGGCTTTGCAATGGTGGCAGGATCAGGACAATTTAAGGCAGGGAGTTCCTTTTGTCACTCAGTCTCATTCACTAATCCTCACCACAGACACCTCCCTCTTGGGCTGGGGAGCCCACTTGGGGGATCTTACCACCCAAGGGCTGTGGTCACCTCAAGAATCTCTGCTTCACATCAATCTCTTGGAACTCAGAGCAGTGTTTCTGGCACTGCAAGCTTTTTCCAAGTCTGTTCAGAACAAAGTAGTCCAGATCAGAACAGACAATACCACCACAATGTGGTACATCAACAAGCAAGGAGGCACTCGGTCTACGGCCTTGTGCACAGAAGCAATGAAGTTGTGGTCTCTGGCCTATTCCCTGCAAACTTCTCTGACAGCAGTTCACCTCCCAGGGAAGGAAAATGTCCTAGCAGATGCTCTCAGCAGGATATCTCAGGGCCACCACGAATGGTCCCTAGATCCCCTAATTTTGAAAGTGATTTTTTCCAGATGGGGCACTCCACAGACAGATCTTTTTGCAGCCCCAGACAATCACCAACTTCCTCTCTTTTGCTGCAGACCCCCAGTCTTGGGCTCAGTCCCCCTGGATGCTCTGGTTCTCAATTGGGAAGGGAAGTTCCTGTATGCTTCCTCCATTCCCTCTCCTGTTCAAGGTGCAAGTCAAGATCAGGTCTCAACCGTGCAAAGTGATTCTGATTGCTCCAGACTGGGCCAGACAGCCCTGGTACCCACTGTTGCTGTCCTTAGCAGTCCACCTTCCCCTGTCTCTTCCCAGGAATTACAACCTGTTGACATCCTCTCAGGGAAGGATTTGGTATCCGAATCTCAAATCTCTCAATCTCAAGGCCTGGCTCTTGAGGAGTTAGAGTTTGCTGATCTGCACCTCTCTCAAGGTGTTCTGGATATTCTTAGGGCTTCTCGGAAGCCTTCCCCCAGAAAGACTTACAACTCCAAATGGAAAAGGTTCTCTATTTGGTGCTCTGGTAAGCATATTTCTCCAGAATCTGCTGGATTGCCTATAGTCCTGGGCTATATGGTTCATCTCAATAGCTTGGGACTCAGACCAGCAACACTTAAAGTACATTTAGCAGCTGTTTCTGCTTCTATGTCAGTAGGCAAGCCCTCTTCTCTATCAGCCCATCCTGTATTTTGCAAATTCTTCAAGGGATTGTTGCACACACATCCTCCCTTCAGGGACCCTGCTCCTGCTTGGGACCTTAATGTTTGCATTGCTCAGCTTATGCAACCCCCCTTTGAGCCTTTGTCCTCTGCAGAGCTTAAGTACTTGACTTGGAAAACTGTGTTTTTGGTAGCTATTACCTCTGCCAGGCGCATCAGTGAATTGCAAGCCCTGTCAGTGGAGCCTGATTTATCTCCTTCCATAGAGATAAAGTGGTCCTAAGAACTAACAGGAAGTTTTTGCCTAAGGTGGTTTCAGATTTCCACCTTAATCAGTCTATGTCTCTCCCTGTTTTCTTCACTGACCATTCCTCCTCTGGAGAGAGGAGGTTGCACCGCCTGGACATAAAAAGGGTCCTTAGCTACTACATAGAGCGCACCAAGGGTCACAGGTTTGAGTCCCTCCAGTTGTTCCTCACTTATGGAGAGGTTGGTAAGGGAAAACCTGCCACTAAAAGATCTATTGCCAGGTGGATTGTCTCTTGTATACAATTCTGCTACAAAAAATTGTGTAGAACCCCACCCTCAGGCCTGAGGGCTCACTCTACTAGAGGTACAGCTGCTTCCCTGGCTGCTGCCAGGGATATTCGTATCTTAGAAATCTGTCAAGCAGCCACCTGGATTCACCAAGCATTACTCTCTGGATATCCAGGCTAGGAGTGATGCTCGGTTTGGCACAGCAGTGCTTCAGAGCCTATTCCCAAAGTAGGTTCTGTCCCTCCTCCTTGGAGGTACTGCTTCGTAGTCTGCATATGTCAGAATACAGCAAGACTTCATGTTGTTTGAAGAAAAAATTACTCACCTTAGTAATGTTGCTTCTTCTAATGGAGTCTTGCTGTATTCTGACTTCTCCCCCTGCCTCCCCTCTCAGAACCAGGTTTTTGTGATGTGGGTGGGCAGGAGCAGTGTTGGCACCTAGAGGTGCCCCCTTTTTCTCACCCTCCTTTAGTTTGGGTGTGTTGTGTTTTGTTTTTTTGGGTTTCCTGACTTGAGTCTTTGCTTTGAAACCAAAAAACCCTTTTTTATCAAATTTAGTTGCCAGTTGGCTAGTGTGAGTTTACAGTTTCCACACAGAACGCTCAGTGAGTATAGCTCATAGAGATCTGACAGTTGGAGTTTAAACAACAGCAGACAGAGGCTTCAACCGAGCTCGAGCTCAGCATTCCATGCCCTACATGGAAAGTTAATTCTTTGTTCTCCGGGGCAGTTCAAGGGTTGGAGATCACTGCAATAGTCAGAATACAGCAAGACTCCATTAGAAGAAACAACATTACTAAGGTGAGTAATTTTTTTCTTATGGCATGTCAGAATTACCCCCTTTGATGTTCAGAGGAACTTCCTGACAGCTATTTCTTCTATTTGTGTGAAATCTAACAGATATCTGTCAGAAGTTTCTCCTAATAGGTCACAAAATGCAGTACTAATACAAGTGGCTGGTTTACAACCTATACAAACTGGTTTCTAAAGAAAGCTCTTAATTAGATTTTCCACTCAGAGGGAGAAAAGTATTTTTTGGGAGAATCCAAGGTCCCACGATGCCCTGTGCTGACTGCCATACTTTTCCAAGCAGAAATTCACAGAAACAAATATTTATATCACAAATATAGTACAAATAATAACACACAGATTGGCTAAGCATCATACTCCCCATGTTTTCTTTTTTTATATTTACTGGTTTTTAACCAGTAAAAAAAAAAAACACAAAAAAAAACCCTTCTTTTAAAAGTTCCAGGTGGACAGCACTCTTCTTGTGCTACTGCTGACTCACTGCCCCGACCCAGGGTGAAGGAAGCTGCTTCAGGGGGTGGGAGGTGCTGGCAGAGGGAGGGACTTGCAGGCAAGGGACTGGATAGCATAAGGGGGCCTCAGAATGCCCGACGCTCTGGCAAACTCTTCTGAGACTGACGCTTTCTTATTAATGGGACCAGAAAGTTTTAATTAAAAAAAAAAAAAAGTTCTGTAAAGTAACAAAAGGGGTGAAGGGAGCCCACACCGCAGCACCGGAGGAAGCAGGAACTGCTGCACCACTTACCAACAGCCACACAGGATAAGACCAGACTTCAGAGACAAGAAGTAGACCACAGGTAAGCTGTTCTCTTACTGACCTGTGTTCCCTCTCTTCCTCACACCACTGTGACAATCTGACTTCTGTAATTACTGGTTACTGGTTTTTCTCTGTCTACTGGGGTGTCTGAGAACACTTCCTGGCAGGCTGAGAGAGGTGCTTCGGCAAACTGTGTTATTCATGGTTCGTTATTCACACGTGTGAATAAGTGAATTTGCTAGCTATTGCCAGCAGTTGATAAGCAACACTAACCAGTAAATATTAATGATTACTGCTGCACCAGACGATTAGAGTTGGGACTCCTATAAGCTGCCTGTCTGCTGCCTAGGAACTGCATATTTTGGCAGCAGCGACGAACTGAATATGGGCAGCTTTTAATAGGGCACAGTGGTAGCTATTGAACAGTCAGGGAATAAAATAATTATCCTGGCTGCACCAGAACTTTAATTAAGGGACTGCGTTAAACTGCCTTGGGACCGTAAACACTAGCAGCCATTTCTGCAGTACAGCAGCCAATAGGAAAGCCAGGATTTGAAACAAGGATTGTTGAGACAGTGCAAAAGGCTTATGGGACTTTGCTAATTGCTTGTGGAGGAAAAGCAGGGACCTAATTCAGGCGCAAAAACTGGGCCTATTGAGCATCGAGTGAGGCTAATGAATATTCATTTAAAGGAGAACTGCACTGAACCTGTATGTCATTTTCCCCTGTGAAAGTCTATTTTTAAATACTGGTTTAAATTCTGTTACTGTTCGAGTTCTACAGGCTTTTTAGTTATCCTAGTGAGTGTTTCTGATTCACACTGAAGTAGTAAGTACCATTTTAGAACTTTGTGATGTAGTTAAGTCCCTTGCTCAGCTCGTCCATTGTTGGCACAATGCATCTGTGTTCTATTCTAGAACTCTGTGGCAGAGAGGGACATAAAGTACATCATACAGTTCCAAAATGGCCCTTAACATCAGAATGTAAGTCAGAAACATCCAATGTGTTTACTAAAAAGCCTGCATAGAGGAAACTATAACAAAACTGGAGCTAGTACATAACAACAGTTGCTACTGGAGGAAATGGCTACAGGTTCAGTGCAGTTCTCCTTTAATGGACTGACAAGGACTTCAGCCAGTTGTAATGGGATGTATAAGTGGATTCAGCCAATCAGGAGCCCCAGAAGAACTCCATAAAAGTCAGTGATTTCCAAGCGGAGCATCGTGTTCGAGCTGGGTCCCCTCTAGAGGGAGGAAGGCTCAAGCCCCCAGCTATAGAAAATGGGCCTAGTCAGTTTAGTGAAAGCTCCTCCACAGCGGGTGGGTGGCTTCTACCCCTGCCAGAGAAAAAGAGTGGCTGCCAGCAGCAAATGTCGTCCGCCTGGGGGTTACCAGAGATTGTCTTCCAGGGCTAGCAGTTCCTAGCCACATTGGGAAAATGTGGAAAAGATGCTGGCATCAGCCTGCAGTTGTGAGAGAGCTGCAAGAAATGCTTCTACCTCAGCAGTGAGAGTGCTGAAGAAATTGCCTGTAACTTCCAGAAAAAGGAAAGTATTGAAAATCCTTCTGAGTGAGTAAACCTCTACTTGCAAGTGCAAGTTTTGAAAGATTTGTAAGGGTCAGCGAAGCCCAGAAAGCTTAGAGAGTGACTACCTGTCTGCATCCTGCGTCTAAAACTGAGAAGGGGTGGACATCAATTACAAGTGACCGGAGAAGCCTGCAGTTTCTAAGAGTGCTGGTGTGACTGTTTTGAAAAGTGCCTACAGGACTGGAAGACAGAGCATGTGGCTCTTCCTGACATTGCCTTTGAGGACATTACCTGTCTATTTGGAGCTGCTAATGCCAGCGAAAGCCAAAAAGGGACTTTGATGTGTTTAATTGTCCAGTTGAAACTGCTAATGCCAGCAAGGCCACAAGGGACTATAATTGTGTGATTTGTGTTTGAGAGAAGCTACAGTGATTATTTGAACTACTAAGTCAAAGTAACCTAAATGGTGGGGAGCCGTGCCTCAAACTCCGTTTCTGTGGTAAAGTGCATATTGGAAACAAATTAACCTTGCATGGACTGTAAGCAGTCGGATCACAATAGCCTTAAGGAGCAAGCACCCACCTAGCAAAAGTGTGTTTCTAGAGTTTAAAGGACCATGGCGGCCATGCTGGCCCATGGTCGAAGTGGTTGCAACCAGTTAAAGTAAATGTGAATGTGCTATTGATAAATCTGTTGCATGCAACGCATCCATCTCAGATCAGCCTGGGACACAGTTTATTTGTTTGTTTAATTAGTATTTTGGAAAGACCTTTGAGCGTAAGCTCTTTTACAAAGGTTCCACGTCAGGGTGGACAATAAGACAATACACATATTCAATGGTTACAGAAGCCTGATCATTAGGCATTAAAGAGCGATTACATGACAATTAGGCAAATAGCAGAAAAAAACTGAGCAGTTGTAATTGAATACTAAACTGTTTCTAATCGGTTGCCCTAGGTAGCACACCCCTGGAAACCTCCAAATCCATTGATAGACTATGGCAGAGTAACTGCATAGGGTTTAATGCTATCCCAGATGGCGAGAGGCTGGGTGACAGTGAAACAAGGGGGATTGGGTTTGAAACCAATCGCAGAGAGCGAGAGGTGGGGGAGATAGTGAAACGGGGGCTGTGATGAGAGAGCAGCTCAGAGGGCTTTGTTGAGTATAGTGTGTGTGTTTGGGGGGTTTTGGGAGGGGCAGTACCAAGTGTGTTTAAAGAGGACTGATAGCTTACTTAAGCCCTTGGCTAGGCTGGAATGGAGGCAGGGTTCTCTAGGTAGCCCTGCTGGGTGTTACCTTGGGGGTAGGCCTGTCTATCAAGTGGGGCCTGAGAAGCAGGTGCATTTTGAGTTAGACATGAGGTGCTGTTTGAGGCCTACTTTGAATTGAGACAGACAGTTTGTTTCTCAGGCTGGCAGTGTGCCACCTTGGGGTGCTGCCATATGCGCTACCCCTGAGGGGTATAACCTAGACATGAGGTCTGAAGCGTGCTGGCCCTGGTCCTGGCCTGGTCTGTCCAGAGTGTGATTCAGCCCAGAGAGGGGCATTACAGAAAGAAGCTAAAGGTGTTTTCCATCTACAAAAGCTGTAAGATCCTGCAGTCAGAAATGGAGTCCCTGGCTGTAAGCCTTTGCTTAGCATCCTAGCTTCCAGAGTCAGAGTCCACCTGGTGCAACCACCCGTCTTTCTTGTACAGCCTGATCATGACCTACCTATGATGACCACTTACCATGAGTACATAGGGTCCATGCCCTGTTCCAAATAGAAACCTAGAAATTGTCAGCAGATAAGGACCACTAGACCCATCCAGTTTGCCCATAGGCCCTATACATTGTAGGTACTGGATACCCAGATAATGGTTTGGGGATTGAGGGGTCCTAATACAATTGGGGACTGGTATTTTGTGGGTATTTTGTAAATATGTTTCTGCAATTACTGCAGTTAGCTAGATAGCAAACAAGCTGAATAGCTCAGAGGTTGGTGGGTGGGTGGTACTGTGATTACTGTTTAAATCTAAATGCAAAATGATAAAACAGGGTAGCATACATCACTTCTCATAGCTTTTTACACAGACACAACAGGCAGTATTTGTTCTCCCATGGGCAGCTTCAATACCCAGCTTCCCACACTGGCGATCTCTCTCTGTCTCTCTCAGCGACTAATTGCTCAAGACCCTCTCTTGTTTACTGGCATTGTAACTGGGCCAGTATAACCTCATCCATACTGCGGCCTTCTCCTAAAACACTCACTGAGCAACACAGGGGCAGCATATGCCCATGACAGTAGCTCTTTGGGCTCTCCCAATGCCTCAGTGCAGCAGAACTTCTCACCCTCCGGTCTTACATGTTCTCTTCTGGCTGGGGGGCTGCGCAGATCCAGATTTGCACAGCCGCCATTTAAAATTTCCAGATACTCCCTCCATGACTGTAAAGTCCCACTAACTCCCTTTTCCTTGGGCCCAACATCCCCTCTCAGCTTGGGTTCAAATCCCATTGTGGCTACTTGCAAGGCATATCAGGCTTCTCCTCCAGATGGCATCATCACTCCCCTCACCAGGGGGTCTCGTAACTTGGATCTCTGCCACTTCAGCTGTGGGATATCTGAAGAGAAAAACATCTTCCAGAGAAAAAATGGTTAGCTTGCAGGAGCCAGGCAGTGCTTGCCTGTTAATCTTCTTGCAACCTCTTAATTACAAGCAGCTGCCCCCTTCCCACAGGAAGCCAACATAACTAGCTGCTCTGATTACTGAGGCTCAAGAGAATTAACCCTTTAGAGGGTCACAGGCACAGAGCCCTACATTTAACCCAGTGTAAAATTCAGTTCACTAATCTAACACTCTAACCCAAGGGGTTACATGTTTCTTTCGGCCAAACTCTGCGCAATATAGTGGCACTCTGGGAGTTTAGCAGTGTTGCAGGTATGAAAGTAACCAGTACTGAAAACTGCCATAGAGACATAGATTTTGTCAGCAGAAAAGGACCTTTAGACCCATCCAGTCTGTCCCTTGTCCCTGTCTATTCCATCACCACTGACCCTAGCTGGTCATAGGTGTCACTCCCTCCCCCTATTCCGCTACCTAATAGGCCTCTGAGCCTATCCCATGCATGCTTGAAGCTCTCCACAGTCATTGACTCCACTACCTCCTCTGACAGGCCGTTCCAGTCATCCACCACCCTTTCCATGAAAAAGTATTTTTGCACTTCTCTCCTAAACTTTCCCCTCTTTGCTTTGTTGCATGCCCCCTTGTTCTAGTGCCTTTCTTTCTCTGAAACAGACCCTCCACTTGCACCTTGTTCACTCCTGCGAGGTACTTGCAGGTTTCAGTCATGTCCTCTCTTGTTCTCCTCTCTTCCAGGGATTACATACTGAGTTACTGCAGCCTTTCCTTGTATGGCTTCTCATGCAACCCCCTCGCAAGTTTGGTTGCCCTCCTCTGTACCTCCTTGGCATTTGTGGAGGATGTTGGACCGGTCATGCGCTTTTCTGGAAACTCCACACACTCTGGTGGAGATGTGATCACGCAGTGGGCGTGCTCATGTTGCTTTCAGTTATGCACCAGAAAACTCCAAAGTCCAGCATTCTCCACAATCGCTGAAAACTCCATCACACAAGTAAAATAAAGCTACAGTTTCACATGGAAAATGAAAGAAACTCACACGTTCTGCTCTGCCCCACCCCCCCAAACACCACTATTAGCAATGAGCGAACTTAAAGATCAGGACACAGACGAGACTGCAGTATTAAAAATGAACACATATATTTACAAGCACACCCTACCAGAGACCACTACTATTTTCTCTATTGTCACAGCAATCACAGAAAGGTGTTTAGCAATAACTAGTTCAGTGTTTCATTATCACTCAGTATCTCTGTTTTAGGCAGTTAAATTATTGCGGGTTCTCATTTTCCTCATTCTCCTCTGCCTGTTTGCGAAGTGTTATAATTGGGGGGCTCCATCCCCCACTCACCCCATCAATAATTAAATTAATTGACATTTCAGTATGTTTATATGGCATGTACATTATTTTAAATCTTGTAATTATTGTAATTGGGGAGCCGCCCCCCCACCCCCTGTCAATAATTAAATGCATGATATTTCAGTATGTTAAGAAATTCAGCAGGTAATACTGATGGGGAGTGTGTTACAAGAAGTACAGTAATGTACATGCCGTATAAACATACTGAAATATCAATTTAATTATTGATGGGGGGCGGAGCACCCCAGTTACAAGAATTGCAATAATGTGCATACCATATAAACATACCGAAATTTCAGTTTAATTATTGATGGGAGGTGTGAGGGTGGAGCCCCCCCAATTACAAGAATTACAATAATGTACCCCCCTCCCCCCGTCCAAGCAGCAGGCAGCTATTTCATTATTTCCAGCACAGGCATATATTTCTGTCCGACATAGCTCTTTGTGTCAGGTAACGTTGCGCTTGCATTTCAGCAGGTTACTGTAAGTAACCTAGTAAGCGCAACATGTCCAACGTCCTCCACAGTTGCCACCTCCTCCATCCTTTCAGTGTCCTTGCAGAGATGCTGCCTCCAGAACTGGACACAGTACTCCAGGTGGGGCCTTACCAGTGAGCGATACAACAACAGCACCACCTCCCTCCCTTCTGCTAGAAAATCCTCTCTCTCAATGCACCCCAGCATCCTGCTAGCCTTTCCCACTGCTTTGTCACAGTGCCTAGCTGCCTTGACGTCATCAGATAGGATGACTCCTAGGTATCATTCCTGCTTGGTATACACAGCCCTTGGGTTCTGCAGCCCTAAGTGCAAACTCTTGCACTTTCTGGCATTGACATCCAGCTGATATTCCTAGACCATTCCTGTAGTTTGTTCAGATCCCTTTGCATTCTCTCCACCCTTCCCGAGTGTCAGCCCTGTTGCAGATTTTTCCATCTGCAAAGAGACACACCTTACTCTTAAGCTCTTCTACAGTGTTGCTTATGAAGACATAGAAGAGGACCGGTCCCAGCATCAAACTCTGTGGCACCCCCACTAGTCTCTCTTATTGCCTGAGTGGTTATTGTTTACCACCACCCTTTGCCTCCTATCCCTTAACCACTTTCTCCCCCACCCCCAGGCTGCTTAGTTTCTAAACTAGCCCCCAGTGCAGCACAGTGTCAGAAGCCTTACTGAAGTCCAGATACACCACTTCCACTACTGTCCTTTGATGCACCTCCTTGGTAACCCAGTCTAAGAAATCTGTGAGATTAGTTTGACATGATCTCTTCCCCCTTGAAACCATGCTGCCAGTGATCCTGCAGCCCTTTTGACTCCAGGGGCCAGATATTCAAAACTTTGCCTGGTGGGCAAAAAGTGACTACACCCTGTTTGCCCGGGGTTTGCAACTGAGTGTAATATTCAAGGGGGATAGTTGCATGCGCTAAAAGGGTTGGCGCCTGTGCTAAAAAATAATGTATGTGGTGGGAAAATGGAGGGATGGGGACATGAATATAGGCACAGTGAAAAATTCAGCTCATTAGCGCTGCACAATAGGAATAGCGCAGGCCACTTTGCACTGCGCAGTTACTGCCGAGAAGAAGCCCAACTTACTCTGGGAACACTAGCGCTTGGTGGAGCCACTGCAGCCAACAACCACATTGGCAGTCGGGGGAGCACACCTGTTCCTTGGTGTCTAGGGGCACCCCCCCACCCCTCTGATTGCCCGTCTCCATTGAAAGTAAATAATTCTCTGGTGTTCGGTTGTCCCCGCCACCCTCTAATCCTGGCCCCTGGTGTCCAGTTGCCCCCCCATCCTCTGATCCTGGTCCCTGTTACAATTTAATAATTCCCTGATGTCCTGTGGTCCCCCACTTCCTGCAATTCCGGTCCCCAGTACAATTAAATTGCACCCTTGGAGATGGTGACTGGGGGGAACACTGTCTTGCTTGTATTGACCTGTGTTATTTCCAGGTGCCACAAATAAACTGCTCCACCCTTGTACTGGTCCTTTCTACATTGCAGAAAAGTTTTCTTCAGTTCATGTCCATCTGCAATGCAAGTCTTGTGGAAAGCTTGTGCTAAAAATAATCTACATCAGTCGTCTGAAGCACAGATACCTGAGCAACACCTTCCTAGATGATTCCAGTTCTTCCAGTAACGAAGTTGCACTGGAGCCTCCCATCCTTTCAGAATCAGAACTTCTTCCTAATAACCTGCAACCAGTTCCTTCACATCCTCACACTCCTGACTCTCTCCAGCTGGATTCTGTTACACCTGACCTTTACTCAGATCAACCTCCTGGCACTTCTCAGAATGCTGTTGTGCATACCCCGTACCAGATTAAAAAGATTATTTGAAAGAATTTTGTCAATGGATCATACACTTACAGAGTCAAATAGAGTGATATTGAGTTTTCAGAATTCTTTGGTTGCTTTTGTGGACCTTACTACATCCTGTCAAGAACTAGTTCAAGCAATTCATACTACCATTCCAACTGACTGGAAAACTTGACGCAAGTCTTGAACTTTTGTACAACCAGACTCTGTGTTTTCTTGAGACTGCTTGTTCTGTTGCTTATAGTGTTCCTCACTGTCTGTGATAAATTGTTCATCTGCTGAAAATGTCCTACGGTATCTGTTTTTAAACTATTCATACATTTATTTTTGCTGCTACTGAATGATGCAGAACCTGCATTAGCATTTTCTCTACTTGAAAGTATTCCTCAAAATGATGGTTCAAAGTTGCATTTTTGTGATCCACAACAGTTACTGAAAGTCTTCAAATCCAGTTCTGGGTATTTTCCAGCTTGCCTTTTCCCCTCTGTTTCCTGCACTGGGGCACTTATCACCTGGACCAAGCTTAAGGTTGCTATGGTGTTTCCTCTCCCCCAGTACTACTGTGACTGGTCACCACTGTAGTCCAGATCCTTTTTGCTGCCCCCCCCAGCATGGAGTACTCCTATAGTCCGGTTGTGTCATGTAATGCTTGATATTTCTCAACTGTTAATGTGTATACCATTATATTACTCGAAGATATAGCCTCATGATCGGCAGAAGACTCCTGTGATGAATGAAGACTGTTCTGTTTTTATTTTATTCATGTTGTCTTAAGTTATTCACATGGTCCACAAAATGGTGTCCACCGGTACAGCCAGAGATGGGCATAGCAGACCTGAAGAAAAGGTAAGGGTCCTGGTGTTAGACTAGCACCAAAACACCACAGTATAAATGTACTGTATGCCATATGCCTCTAGGACAGAGGCACAATAATATAGGCTACACTTGGTCCAGAAAAAATAACTATTATTTTCTTTTTCATTTTTCTCTTGTGCTTTTGTTTGGCTTGGTTAAAAAAAAAAAAAAAAAAGAGGCGGTTGGAGTGGGTGACACCTGATACATGGTGCCATGCATGTAATGTGTTATGGCACCATACCTCGGTGTCACTCTCTCCAAAGGTTGTTCTTCCATAGAGTCCTGTCACCACCGGCTCGAAGGCCAGTGTTTGTGGCACTACAGAGAAGATATTCTTGAAGATAATGAGTTATAGTAAGTTAACTTTTCTGTAAAGGTGGATCCCGTTAAAGGCACACAGGATCATTTAACTTGAATAAGATGCTGGTGCTGATAGACTTGAGCCCTAACTGTGTTACGTTATTTTTGGGAAAACATAATAATTAACCATAATTCAGACTCGATTTTCTGTATTTCTATTCCTTTTATTCTTTACAGTATGTTTGATCTATGTTTGTGTGAGAAGGTAATACCATTCGAAGCATGGGGTTTAGAAAAATGACTGCCTGAACAGTGCAGTGAATGCAAAAATTGCCCATCCCCCTGCTTTATAGCCAGAATACCATATAGTCAGCTTGTTAGACTACTGCAAAACCGTTTACACCCTAGTGAATTTGAAAACTAAGCAAGTGAATTACACTGATGCAAACCCACAGAGAGGAGTACACTTACAGTGCCTCACCACAGAGAATGGCATACTGATAACGTTGAAATTGTGCAAAAACATTTTATGAGCAAAAAGTGCAAAGCTTGTCAAAACGACCTCCTGAATGCAATGCATTTTCTTGAACCATCAAGAAGTGCCATTATCCCACCACAGAGCACATCCTTAAGAGATTTATTGTGATTATTAAATGGATCCAAGATTTTTGGGGGGCTGGTAGTAACAAAATGCACAAAAATGAAATAATATAAAGTCAGCGCACTGACAGTGCTACAGCTTGTGCTGCTGATGACCATTCAGGAACAAGTCTGAGCGTCACAGGGTAAGCCGAGGGGGAAGGGGAGGAGGAGGATTGAGCTTCTGATGGACTGTTCTCTGCCAGGATGGTTGGGTGATGGCTGTTGGCAAAATTCTGACTCCTGCTGGCAGCTGGGAGTCAGTGCACCTGACCAATGTGTGTGCAGGGATTGGTGGCAGTGGCTGACGTTAGCATGCAAGTGCACCCAAACACTGTTGTCATTACACATTTGAGCCGCTCCAGGGGAAACGCTACAAGAAAGACCAAAAATCCCTCAAACAACAGATACAATGATGTCAGGATCCTCTACCCTGGAGGTCTAAATGATGCCCAGAACAACCGATCAGGGACATCCAAGTTGATCATGTTGATCATGGTTTCCCACCCTCTGTCCCTC
Source organism: Neoceratodus forsteri (assembly GCA_016271365.2). Taxonomy (NCBI): domain Eukaryota; kingdom Metazoa; phylum Chordata; order Ceratodontiformes; family Ceratodontidae; genus Neoceratodus; species Neoceratodus forsteri. The sequence goes on along the minus strand of JADMNL010000039.1, from coordinate 31,814,372 downwards.
AGGGAGCCTCACCGTGGGGGGGGGGCAAGTCAGGGGCCATGTCTCTGTTCAGCAAGGCCTAGGAAGATGCCAGGGTGGGAGTGGGTTCCCTGGGCTGAATTGAGGTATATCCTTACCAGTACTGAGGAGAAACAAAATCAGAAGTAACAATGTTAAACATTTTAAAGATTTAGTTTTAAATCATTCATCTACACAACAAAAGAGTCCTGGAACATCCCAGCATTGCAGTGCCATGTCAGTTTCAAATATTAAGCACAATAAAAAATATTTTTGGAAATGTAGCCTTAAAACCTCTATTTTTCCCCAACCCACTCCATTTGCCTGTTTCTTCACCTTTCCTTCTTTAAATTATTTCTTCCCTTCTCCCTACAGTGTTTCTTTTCTGTCTTGCTACGTTCAATAAATGGATTGTTTACTATGGACAAAATACAAGAATCTGAATCACTGCTCAGTTCTACTGAAAGAATTTTCACCCCCACAGTCGCACAGCACAGCAGAAAGCCTCAACTAGAACCAGGACTTCTGTTTTATCTACAGCAGGTTAAACAGCAAAGGGGTACAGTGATGGTGGTCAGGGCACCCTCTTGGCAGGTGGTGGCTATACACTGCCTACGTACACCCTGTACTACCACCCCAGGTATAGACAATTTGTTTTCACAGTCCCCTGTATGTTGGGGGGGTGATGGACCTCAGCCATGGTATAGTGGATGTTTCTGGTGATGCTGTAACATGTTCCTGGCCACAGCCCTGTGGGATACTGCCCTCAGAAAGGGGCGGGTCATGTCCTAGTGTGCAGGGTGTCCTTGGTGAGCTGGGAGTCATTTGTATACTGGGTATTGTCATCCTGGCACTGTGTGGCATCAGTGTATACCATGGTATCTGTGGAGGGGTTGCTCTACTCACACTGGACAGGCTGGGGCTATGGCCAGCCCTCGCAGTGCTGACCATCATGGCTGCAGCTTCCTGCACAGTGTTGCACATGTTCAGCAGGACCACCACGGGCTGTGTTATGTCCCTCCACCTGCAGTTCAGCACACTGCATGTCCTCATGCAGCATTTGGTGCAGGCATGTCGGCTTCTGCTGTGCAGCACTCTGTGCCACCACAGTGAACCGCAGCAGCTTCTGGTTCTTGGCTGCGTCCTACTGTCGCTAGGAGTTGTCCAGTGGGACAGGGTTGGGCTGCACCCATGGCTGTTGGGGCTGGGACTGTAATGCAGTTGGTGTGGCAGGCCATGGTGGGTGCTGCGTACTGGCGAGACACTGGTCCAATGCGATAGGCGAAAGGCTGGTAGGGCCATGGATGCACCACTGGAGGCATCATGGGGAGGTGCAGCAGTAGTCAGCACTGCAGTATCGGTAGGGGTGGTAGGGCACTGCTTGTGGTGCTGATGGGGTCCTAGGGTGGCACAGCAGTGGCCGTGCCAGGACCAGAGGTGGGCTGCACTCTGTGACCACTGGGCCACATGGGGAATGTAGCTGGGCCCCAGAGGTAGTAAGTTGGCAGCAGGGGATGGCCTCTCATGATCTGGGGCAGGCACCGCCTACTCCAAGCTCTCAATGTAGGTTTCTTCACTGTCATCCACTTCCACAGCCTCCTTGCTACTGTTCTCTGGGTGGTGCAGATGGGTGAGCGGGGGGAACTGCATAGCCAGGATAGTCCTGCAGCATCCTCCTCTGTCTCTGAACCCATGTGCTGTACTGTAGGGAGAGGAGAGGGAGTTATATAGTACCATACAGTACAGAGTTGTGTGCAGGCTGAGGCTACATGCATGCCTCAGCATATGGTGCCACATGCCCACGTGCTGTGTGCAGTGTAGTGGCCATACCCCACTGGTACTGGCACACCCCTACACCGGGAACACAATGCCATCACCATGGGGAAATATGGGGGTGGACCAAAGGTGGTCCATCATTAAGGAAGGAATACTAGTTGCCACAGATGAGTGTGTTAGGCTCAGGGGGAAGAACACAAGGGCCAAAGTGCCCAGCTGGTTCAGTTCTGGAGTTGCCAAGGCAATAAGGGGAAAAAAGGTTGGCCTACAAAAATTCAGGAAGACAAAGAGAGAGAGGTGGATAGGAGAAATTATCTAAGATTGGCTAGTGAGGCAAGTAAGGAAGTCCAGTGAGCAAAGGCACAGAAGGAGCTACAGATAGCTGAAGGAATTTAAGAAGGAGAGAAGGCTTTCTTTCACTATATAAGTGAGAAAAGGGACAAGAAGGAAGGGATTGTTAGGCTTAATAAAGGGATGGAGGATAATGGGGAGGGGGGAGCAGAAATACTAAATGAATACTTCTGTTCCATCTTCACCAGGGAAAAGAGGAGTGGGGGGGAGGGAAACCCAGATGTAGTGATACAGGAGGACAGAGAGAGGGATGGGCTGCTGGCATTGAAGGTGGACAAATCACCAGGCCCAAACAGAGTAAATCCAAGAGTACTAAAGGAACTGACTGAGGAGCTGGCAGGGCCACTGACAGACCTACTTAATAGTTCAATAGAGTCAGATATGTTACCTCAGGACTGGAGAACAGCACATATAGTGCCCCTCCACAGAAGCGGTCCCAAGGATGACCCAGGGAATTATAGACCAGTCAGTCTGACCTCCATTGTGGGCAAGCTGATGGAGACCATACTAAAGGAAAGGTTGGTGGAATATCTAGAGGAGCATGGTCTCCAAGGTGAGAGGCTGCATGGGTTCATATGGGGGGGAGAGAGAGAGGGATTGTGTCAAACAAATCTGATTGACTTCGTTGACTGTGTCACTAAGACAGTAGACAGGGGCCAAGCGGTAGACATCCTCTATCTTAATTTCAGCAAGGCCTTTGACTGTGCTCCACAAAAGGTTGATCCAGGAAGTTGGTGGATCTTGGGGAAAAGATGGCCAGATGGGTGGAAAACTGGCTGAGGGACAGAACCCAGAGGGTGGTTGTGGGGGGAGAGTTATCTGGCACCAGAGAGGTAACCAGTGTGATCCCACAGGGCTCGGTGTTGGGGCCGGCATTGTTCAGTGCCTTCATTAGTGACAATGGGGATGGTATTAAGGGCAAAATGTGCCTATTCGCAGATGACACCATGTTCTGTGGGAGAGTGGACACAGCTGAAAGGATACAGAACCTATATGTAACCCCCAGTCGACGCTAACTGAGAGGGCGACTAACCCAGCCTGTGTAGCTGGTGATCAGGTTGAGGGGCCTGGGTCCTATGACATGGTGCCTCCATTTTTATAAGTTGAAACTTGGGGAGAAAGGTGCCTCAGCACAAACCTAAAATTAGGCAGCTTCTTGTTCCCCTAGCCTGACCAGGGACTTGCCCCTGGAAGTAGGCTGAATCCTCCCCCCCATTCCCACAGGAATGGGGTCCTGAACCACTGGAGGCAGTCTCTACCACTTCACTTGGCTCTTCTTGTGTTCCTCTTCAGGTGAGAACACATGCCTCTAACAAAAATATAGCTGTTTGACAGAGCTGAGGGCTATGAGGGCCTGCAGCTGCAGCACACCTCTTTACTCAACTCAGCCCACTACTGAACTGACTTAAAATTCCCCAACATTCTATCCTAACTTCTCTAGCTGCAACATTCCAGTGTGGCTTATGCAGCTGCGACAGTTCTAAAATGACATCATCCCTCAGTCTCAGCTGAGACTGAGAACAGAGTGAGACAGTGTGAAATCCATTTAACTGGAGTTTCACCAGCTGCCTTCCCTGCCTGCCGCTAGCTCTAACTAGGGTTCTAGTAACCCTGGGTAGCAGGGGGGGTTACACTCACCCTGGGCCAGGAAAATGACTGTCCACAGTCATTAGCCACCTGGCTTAGGCCATCTCACCCTATGTGTTGACTACAGGGAAGAGCGCTACCTTTTCCCCTACCATGTGCTAGCACAGGCAGACAACACTAAGGGCCTAGAGGCCTTTGGCTGACATATCAGCCTCTACTCTACTTGCTAACTATGGGTACTTAGTGGCTCTGTTAGAACTGCCCAGAGCATAGCCCTAATAGATCAGAACTGCTGCCCATACGGCCGTTCAGGACCACAGCCTGTCTATCCACCCTAGCCCTCTAGGAAAACCTGTCTGCCTCTAACTTAAAATTCCCAAAAACAAAACACACAGGGGACCTCCCCCCAACCTTGGGACACCTTGCAACCACACACCAGTAGCTAATACCATACACTATGCATTACTCCCACACTCCCCCACAACCATACCTGTGGAAGGAAAATTACATACAGTAACAACATCTTGTACTTTAATACTACAGCACTTTTAAAGTACACCAAAAGAACTCCAATGAGTTCCTTCTCTTCTTGTCTTCTCTTCACATCTTCTGCAGGAACCACCTGCAAGAAACAGAGAAAAACAAAAGCACACTCCTAATCTGCATACCCAGTCTATCTAAACCCCTACAATCTGAACACTGGAGAATCCCCAAAAAGATTTTTTTAGAAAAGTAGAAAAAAACAATATAAACATTAGAAAACAGTAGAAAACAATTTATTTACAATATACAATATCCGGGGGGGGGGAAGAAGTGCCCTTAAAGTCCCATCTAGTGACCACAGTGCCCGAAGGCAAGTCCATTAAAGAGTCTCTCCTGGGCCGGAGCCCGGTGAAGCACAGTTCTAGCAGGCCAAAGTCCCAAAGGGGAGAGTCTTTGAGGACAGTTCAAACATCTGGAGTCTGCTAGTGTAGGATGTGTACTGCAATGTCATAGGAATAGAAAATTCTAGACTTACCAGTCCCTTGTAGAATGAAAATGGTACCACACCTGGTCCTTGGCCGAAGACTCTCCCTGGCAGCATTCTTCTGATACAGCTGGGTGGACATCTTCCGGGAAACAACAGGAGGGTCCATCTGGAAACTGCTGGGATGATGTCATCTAGGAGATGGAACCTTGGAAACAGGAACAAAAGGAAAACCGCCTGGGTACCGGATGACTTCAGACCAGCTATGAGTCAGGATACAGCTGGGATGGTGTCCTCTCTGGATCTGAAGTCATCTGGTGAACCAGTCAATGGAATCTGGAAAGCCAGTGCACTGTAAAACTGATGGATGTGGGGCACCTGGTTCCTGGAACAGCAGTCTGGCGAAACAACATAGGTACGGCAACTGCTGGATGGCAGCACTGGCTACCATTGCTCTGCTTTCCACTTGGTAGGCATAGCACATTCACAGGGAGGTCTTTGCATTGTGGCCAATAGCACAACAGGCCAGGTGCTGGAATTATTACCCCATCTGGGCGCTCATAATCCACACTGTGAAAGGTTTCATGTCCCTCTCCATCCACAATTCAGTTTCAATAAACAGTGTCCTGCCTCTTTTCCACTGGCTATATTTTTCTTGAAACATTCTGTTCAAACAACTTGAAGTCTTGCTGTATTCTGACAAGTGCAGTTAGCCCCAGCCTTTAAACTGCCCCAGAGAACAAAGGGTTAATCTTTCTATGCAGAGCATAGAATGCTGAGCTTGAGCTCGGTTGATGTCTCTGTCTGTTTCCCTTTGAAAGCTGTCAGATTCTTTACTCCACCTCACTGAACAGTCGCTCCAGAGATTTCTCCTGCAGCTCGGTTCGAAAGTCGGTTAAAGTGTTGTTTTTTCGTTGGTTTCTAACCGAAAAATTTTCCCGCATAGTCAGTTCAGCCTCTGTCTGTGATACCGTGAGTACTAGATAGGTTTTGTACTGTGTTTTCTGTGTGGAACTTGTAAAAAGTGTGGATCTGTTCAGCTGAACTGGTCATTTTTGCTTAATTCTTGTGTTAACTTTAGTGTGCGGTTACCGGTCCTTATCGGTCTTAAAAAAAACGTGTTTTGAAACTTTTTTCCAAGACCCGTGACACAGATAGAAACCGATAAAGGAATCTTGCCTGGCGGTTGCCAAAAAAGGGGTACGTTTGGTTAGGTTGGCCATGTCTGAGAAACCCAAGAAAAAAACTGGGCCCACTGGGTTTCAACACTGCAGTGAGTGTGGGGAGGTCTTTACTAAGGCCGATCCACACACCACCTGTGTTTATTGTCTGCGGTTTGAACACCTAAATTCAGACTGCCAAATCTGCAAAAATGTTCCCAAATCTACACTTGAAAAGAGATTAGGTAGACTGAGGGAAAAGGAGGCTGAGAAGTCCGCTGACCTGGATGGCCAGCCCAGTTCAGTTCCGACTGAACCAGGAGGAGTGCCCTCTGACCAGGGCAATACTTCTTTGGGCAAAAGGAGAGCCAATCCCGAGGGGTCAGTTCCGACTAAAAGAAAGCGCAAAGAAAAACTGTCCGGTTTGGATCCCGAAGTCCATGTTCCAACCGTAGAAGAAATAGCCAGAGCGATTCGGATTGTGTATTTGCTTCGCCCGGTTCCGACCAGTCTGGCACCTTTTGGCAGGGGCTCGGTTCGATCGATTCCCCCGGTTCACAACTATACTTTGGAAGAATTTTATGAACCGGAGTTTGAGGAGGAAGGGGAGTCTGAAGATGATGATAATGGTGATGGTGAAAGTCTAGATGTGCCTGTGGAACCGGACATCTCCCCAGACAGACCTTCAGGTGTATCCCCTCCTAGGCTTTCTGAGTCCCCATCCCACTTTACGTTCTACAGAAAGGTGGCTGAGACCCTCCAGCTTCCTATGGAAAAGGCAATGGAGGATCAGGAGGAGCCTGATTTTGTAGAAATGATGGACATCCCAGAATCCAGGAGACTGTCTATTCCCCTCCACAAATCTTTTGGGAAAGAGACACAAAAAATTCTGAAGTCTCCCAATTCTATACCTCCTGTGGACAGAAGAATGGACAAGAGGTATACACTCTCAGGCTCAGAAACTGAGTTTTTATATCAGCAGTACAGCCATGTTGGGGTTGTGCAGGCTGCTGCCTGTGATAAGGCAAGCATTCCCTTGGCTTCACACCCCCAGACAAAGACTCTAGGAAGATTGATGCCACGGCAAAAAAGCTGTACATGGCATCTTTCTTGGGACTCAGACAGGCGAATTATATGGCCTATACAGCTAGGTACCAGAAGTCCAGGTGGGACACTGTACTGGCACTGGCTAAACAGGCCTCCCCCCAGCTAGCCAAGGAGCTGGAGGCAGTGGCTGCAGATGGGATTGAGGAATCTAAAGTTCAGTTTCATGCTGCTGTGAACTCTAATGATGTGTCAACAAGAGTCATGGCTACATCTGTGGCTCTTTGGAGAATGGCTTGGCTCAGATGTACTAGCCTCTCGCAGGATACCCAGGCTAAGGCCATGGATTTTCCTGTAGTGGTTAATTCTCTGTTTGGGGAGCAAACAGAGAATTACATGAAGAAAATGGATGAGTACAGGACCACCTACAGGAGTGCTCAGGCCAAGGAGAGGCAGGCAGCTCCTCAAAGGCAGCAGTCTAGAGGCAGGACTTTTCAAAGGCCTTTTTACCAAGCTCAGGCCTCTTCTTCCTTTTCACAGAGGGGGTTCTTCAGAGGGAGAGGCAGAAGGGGGATGAGCAGGGCTGCATCCACTCCTCAGCCTAAGGCCCTTACCAAGCAGACACCCTGATGGTCCTGCCCGAGTCGACTCTCCTATTCCAGTAGGGGGCAGGCTGGCTTACTTTGTCCAGGACTGGATGTCTATTACAACAGACAAGTGGGTCCTGGAAGTAGTAAGCCAGGAACTGGTTCTCAGCTTCGGAAAATTTCCAAAGATGAGAGCCAGATCTTTCCACCTGCAAATTTCTCGGAAACCCTTGCCCTAGAGGCAGAGGTTTCATCTCTTCTGGCCTTAAGAGCCAGAGAGAGAGAGAGAGTACTTACCCTACACTGGGGCAAAGGGCTGTACTCCAGGTACTTTCTGACCCCAAAAAAGACAGGGGAGTGGTGACCCATCCTAGACCTAAGATACCTAAACAAACATCTTTTAAAACCAAAGTTCAAGATGGTAACTCTGGGAATAATCCTTCCCTCTCTAAGGCCAGGGGACTGGCTAGCCTCCCTGGATCTCAAAGATGCCTACTTTCACATTCTCATCAGGTGCTCCCACAGAAAGTACCTCAGGTTCGAGTTGCCCTCAGGCCACTACCAGTTCAGAGCAATGTCCTTTGGCCTAACCTCAGCCCCAAGGGTTTTCACAAAGTGCCTGGCAGTAGTAGTTGCCTTTCTAAGAAGGCAAAAGATCTCCATTTTTTCATATCTGGACGATTGGCTAATAGTGGGCCAGTCTCCAGACCAAGTCAAGTCTCACCTGCAAGTGACCCAGCAAGTGCTCACTCCTCTAGGATTTCTTCTCAACCTTCCCAAGTCATTTCTCGAACCAGTCCAGCTTCTTACCTTTATAGGGGCAGAACTGGACACAGTCAGAGCAAGGGTCTTTCTTCCCCTGGAAAGGGCAAGGGTTCTTATAGAACTAGCCTCTTCCTTCAGCCTTCAGGTATCTCGATCAGCAAGGCATTTCTTCCAGCTCTTGGACCACAAGGCAGCTTCAACAGCAGTGGTCCAAGGGGCAAGATTCCAGATAAGGGATATTCAGTTCCATCTGAGAGCTTTTTGATGTCGGAGGAAGGATTCCCTTATCAAACTGATCCCAATGACTCTGACCTTGATCCAAGCCCTTCAATGGTGGCAGGATCAGGACAATTTAAGACAAGGGGTCCCTTTTGCCACTCAGCCTCATTCAGTGGTCCTTACCACGGACGCTTCTCTTCTGGGCTGGGGAGCCCATCAGGGGCCCTCACTGCCCAGGGACTGTGGTCCCCCCAGGAATCCCTTCTCCATATCAATCTCCTAGAATTCAGGGCAGTTTTTCTGGCCCTGAAAGCTTTCTCTCAGTCAGTGCAGAACAAGGTGGTTCAGGTCAGAACGGACACCACCACCACCATGTGGTACATCAACAAGCAGTGAGGCACTTGGTCCACGGAAGCCATGAAATTGTGGTCCCTGGCTTATTTACTGCAAACCTCCCTAGTAGCAGTGCACCTTCCAGGGAAGGACAGTGTGCTAGTAGGATCTCTCAGGGCCATCACGAATGGGCCCTGGACCCTCAGGTGTTGAAAGTGATTTTTTCAAGGTGGGACACTCCAGAGATAGATCTCTTTGCAGCCCCAGACAATCACCAACTTCCTCTCTTTTGCTGCAGACCCCCAGTCTTGGGCTCAGTCCCCCCGGATGCTCTGATTCTGAATTGGGAAGGAAAATTTCTGTATGCCTTCCCTTCCTTCCCACTCCTGTTCAAAGTTTTAGTCAAAATAAGGTCTCAACCTTGCAAAGTGATTCTGATTGCTCCAGATTGGGCCAGACAGCCTTGATACCCACTGTTGTTGTCCCTAGGAGTCCATCTTCCCCTGTCTCTTCCCAGGAATTACAACCTGTTAACATCCTCTCAGGAGAGGATTTGGTACCCCAATCTTCAGTCTCTCAATCTCAAGGCATGGCTCTTGGAGAGTTAGAGTTTGCAGATCTGCATCTTTCCCAAGGGGTTCTGGATATTCTCAAAGCTTCTTGAAAGCCCTCCACCAGAAAGACTTGTAACTCCAAAGGGAAGAGATTCAGCATTTGGTGTTCTAAAAAACATATTTCCACAGATACTGCCGAATTGCCTATGGTTCTGGATTATATGGTCCATCTTAATGGCCTAGGCCTCAGACCAGCTACTCTCAAGGTACACTTGTCAGCTGTTTCTGCATTTCTGTCTGTGGGGAAGTCTTACTCACTATCTTCTCATCCTATGTTCTGTAAATTTTTTAAAGGATTGTTTCACACCAATCCTCCTTTTAGAGACCCTACCCCTGCCTGGGATTTGAATGTTTGCATTGCTCAATTTATGCAACCTCCCCTTGAGCCTATGTCCTCAGCAGAGCTTAAGTACTTGACTTGGAAAACTGTGTTCTTGGTAGTCATTACCTCTGCCAGGCATATCAGTGAATTGCAAGCCCTGTCAGTGGAACCTAATTTTATCTCCTTTCACAGGGATAAAGTGGTCCTTAGAACCAATAGAAAGTTCTTGCACAAAGTGGTTTCAGACTTCCATTTAAACCAGTCTATGTCTCTTCCTGTTTTCTTCACTGATCATTCTTCCTCAGGAGAGAGGAAGCTGCACAGTTTCGATGTTAAAAGAGCCCTTAGTTACTACATAGTGCGTAGGAAGGGTTACAGGTTTGACTCCCTCCAGTTGTTCCTCACTTATGGAGAAGTGGGAAAGGGCAAACCTGCCACCAAGAGATCTATTGCCAGGTGGATTGTGTCTTGTATACAATTCTGCTTTGAAAAACTGGGAAAGATTCCACCCTCAGGCCTGAGGGCTCACTCTACAAGAGGTACAGCTGCTTCCCTGGCTGCTGCCAGGGATATCCCTCTCTTAGAAATTTGTCAAGTAGCCCCCTGGAAAACAGTCCATGCCTTTACCAAACATTACTCTCTGGATATCTAGGCTAGGAGTGTTGCTCGGTTTGGCACAGTAGTACTTCAGAGCCTATTCCCAAAGTAGGTTCTGTCCCTCCTCCGTGGAGGTACTGCTTGGTAGTCTGCACTTGTCAGAATACAAGACGACTTCAAGTTGTTTGAAGAAAAAATTACTCACCTTAGTAATTATGTTTCTTCTATTGGAGTCTTGCTGTATTCTGACCTCCCTCCCTCCCTACCTCCCCTCTCAGAACCTGGTTTTGGGAAGTGGGTGGGCAGGTGCAGTGTTGCACCTCAGGGGTGCCCCTTTTACACCCTCTCCTTTTGTTTGGGTGTTTATTATATTCCTGTTTGGTTTGGGTTTTGAGTTTTGGGTTTCCTGACTTGAGTCTTCTTTTAGTAATCCAAATCTTTTTGTTGCCAGTTGGCTATTAAAAGTTTTTTTACAATTTCCACGTAGAATAGCTATTAGAATGTTGCTCGTAAGAATCTGGCGGTTAGCTTTCAAAGGGAAACAGACAGAGACATCAACCAAGCTCGAGCTCAGCATTCTATGCTCTACATAGAAAGGTTAACCCTTTGTTCTCTGGGGCAGTTTAAAGGCTGGGTCTAACTGCACTTGTCAGAATACAGCAAGACTCCAATAGAAGAAACATAATTACTAAGGTGAGTAATTTTTTTCTTCTTGACATACTTGCTTGCACCAGGATGCACATGTTTCATTGCCTCTTCCCAGATCCAGGATTTCCTGCTTTTCTCAGTCTCCTCCCAGACTCTCCAAGGAAAGGTAGGAAACAATTCTCCATAGATTTCATTCATTTTCCTACAAACAAGTCTTTCTTCTTTACTAGCTTTGGTCAACTTGTGACCTCTGGCCTAGCTTGGGGGCGGCCAGTCCTGGTTCTGCCAGCTATGCATAATCAATGCAACATAGAATGGATCTCTAACTCTTTCTGGTGGGGACAGAGCTGCAGAGTCACCACTCTCTTCCATGCATTCCTCTATGCCAGGAACTGGAGGCTGTGAACCCACGCCTTCTTCTTCAGGCCACATAGGTGCCCCCTCTTCTTCTTCCTCACTGAGAATCTGTGCCCAGGAGTGAGCAGTCATCCTCACTTCTGAGATTGTCCAACTTCGCTGGGCACAGAGGTCGAAACCTCCCATTCAAAGGCCTCCCTTGTCTCATCTTCACCTATGAGACTTGGGCTAGGCCCCTCTCTCCAAGGGTCCACTGATGCTCTTCCTGAAATGTCTCTCTGCGACTCAGACTCTGAAACATCAGCACATTGTTCTGTCTGTAAATCTGTACCCTCTTGCTTCGTGCCACACTCTAAGGGGCCTTCTCCAACAGGCTCCGCCTGGTGCTGTGTGCTGCCAACTGCAGATTCTTGAACTTTTGTCCATGTGGGAGCCAAAATAATCTTGGGCACTTTGAACAAACCATATTTCTCTCAGCACCCAGAACAGCAAGGTACCATGAAGATGTCCCTTCCAGCATTTAAGCACATCACACATACTCGCACTGGATATCTAGGAATCGCCACATAAGGAGGCAGTCATCCCCCGTAGTAACATCTCTCAATGTCCCTTAGCTTGTTAACTTCTACTGCTATCACAGTCCGGGCATGATCCGAGTAGTGGACTGGTCCTGAAGCCATAACTGCAGAAAAAAAAAAACAGCGCTCACTGTTATTGCAAGTCCCACATCACTGAAAACTTTTTGTCTTTTTCAAAATGGCTCCTCTGCTGCTGTGTTTACATACTACCCCACCCTGTAATGGCGGCGGCAGCACTCCTACGTATCAACATTCTGTAAATGGGTCAAGCCACTGCGCATCCGATTTACACACTCTACTGATAAATTTGCTCACACTTGCACTGTTCTTTTTCCTAGCACATTTATATGATTTACCACTGACTTTTTACATGCTGAAGACACTGCTCTGGCTTACAGTCCCATAAAGCCTCAATATTTCATAGCACAGGATTGCATGTATTTCTTGCTGCATATCTCATACAACTCAGTCTCTCACATGGCTCTGAAAATTATACTGTTACCGAACCTATATTATGCTCATAGTCTGTTGCTCAGAATTCTTGCTTTTAGTTGGTAAAACTTAACACAGTCCTTCTTTGCAAAGCGATTACACTGCTACACACAGATTCAGCTGACTTTTGGTGAAATCACACAGTTTGAGCTATTTCATTTGGATGTTACTCACTGTTATCAGTAGCTGTTTGCTGCAATGGAAAAATGGCCTGCAGCCAGTCTTGGAGGCCTCTGGAAGGAAGAGGGTTGGCAGTCCTGCCGATTGTCCCTCTGAACACCACACTCACAGTCCAGTCAGTCGAGATGTGGGTTGAGCCCGAATTTAAACAGAAAAAGTCAGATTTAAACTTTTTATAGTGCTTTCAATCCCTGCAACATCCCTCCTAACAAGCCAGTTCGCACACTCCACTTACTCTCCCTCTCGAATGCTGTGCAGTCTCTCTAGAGCTGGCTTGGGGGTGGGACTGATTGCAGTCTCACCAATCACTCGATGCCATGCAAATGAGCCTCTCTCCTCTTGAATGCTCTTCTCCTCATGGCGATCGTCGAGCAGGCAAAATTTAAACTGTAAACCCACTTTTTTTTTTAACTGACTCCACGGTGGGAGCCCATTTTAACCATTTTTCATGGCCAGTAAGCACAACAAGTCTTTCAGTTCACACAGAAAGCATTTCCAATATCTAGGGCACAATTTTCCTTTTGCTACCTACAGTTTTCCATACTTTTTTCAGTCACAACAGTACTTTTAAAAGCTAGCAAACGCTGTAATTTGATGCAGGACAAAGGCATACACACTCGGGCTTTACTGCTCCTTGGTAAACAGTTGGCAATATCACAACAGCACATAGACAGCAGCACACAGTGACACATTTTGTTGACATTGCTTCAGCTATTTGGGCTACTCACTGCCAGACAGCCAAAATGCTAGCCATCACCGCGCAACTTTCTTGTTTCTTCTCCCAAATTTCAACAGAATCCCAGCAGTTGCCTCCATGATGTAACCCCCAGTCAGCGCTAACTGAGAGGGCCACTACCCCTGCCTGTGTAACAGGTTGAGGGGCCTGGGTCCTATGATACAGTGCCTCCATTTTTATAAGTTGAAACTTGGGGAGAAAGGTGTCACTCGGCATGGTGACTAGGTTTGGTTACTCTGCACAGGGGCCCCCAAATAACTGCGGACACAGGAAGCAATAACTGTAATGTCCAATACCAGAAGTTGGGATTCTAAAGTGTGGCTTTTATTCACATCCAACAGAATAACAAAGCATAGATGGACCCACGGGGCTACACTCCTGGTAATGCAGATCAAGTCTCTGATGCATGCCAAAAGTCATGGAGACTGTTTTTTTTGGCATTGAAGGACAGTTGGTTAGGCCTAAACCAGCACTGAATGTTTTCAAAATCCAGGAGGTAAGGTCATGGGTAGAGGAGCCAGATGCAAAAAGAACTGAGTCATCAGCATACATATGAATGGATGCAGAGCAACAGACAGTGAGAAGGTAATTTAAGAACATGGAAAAGAGAACAGGACTCAGGACAAACCCTTGAGGGACACCTGAGCTAATGGGAAGTGGAGACCGAAATGGATTTTCCTATCCGGACAGCGTGAGACCTTTCCTCAATGTAGGAATGAAACTGATTAACTGAAGACACAGGCCAACAGCTTCAAGTTTGTCCAGAAGGATGGGATGTGCCACAGTGTCATAAACTTTAGCAAGATCAACAAAAATGGCACAAGTAATTAGTCCTTGATCCATACCTGTAAGTATGGAGTCAGTGAGTTGATGGAGGGAGGTAGAAGTGGAGTGGGATTTCCTAAAACCAAACTGGAAAGGTGTGAAAAAAGAGGAGTTGTCAAAAAAGGAAGTGAACTGAGCTAGAACAATGTGTGCCCATAACTTGGCCCAGGTGGGAAGGATATTGGACGGAAGTTACCAGGAGAAGTGGGATCACCACCTTTGTGAAGAGGTATGACAACAGCCTTTTTCCAAACATCAGGGACGATAGCAGAGGAAAAGGAAAGATTTAGGAGTAGAGTAATTGGCAGAGCAAAGGCAGGTGCTAAGAAGAGTACTTCAGGGTCAAGGCCATCAGGACTACTTCCTTTCAGTGGACTAAGGCAAGCAGAGCGTTTAGGGAAACAGGAGGCAAGATAGCAGAGGAAGAAAAGAAAGAGAAGTGGAAGGCAGAGGGAGGGAAGGAAGGGATAAGAGAACAGGCACAGGTAGTAAAGTAGGAGTTAAAAGACAGCAACAGCAGAAGGGTCAGAGATAAGGGAGTCACCAAAGTTGACAGTAGGAGAGGGAGAGGGAGACTGGGTCTGTTGGGAGAAAAGGGAATGGATAACTTCCAGAACTTGGATGGGTTATAAGTGTTGTTTTGGAGCGTGGAACCAAAATACTCAGACTTCACAAGTTCTGATGGCTTTGGTACAAGCATTGTAAAGGCGTCTATAGTTGGCCAAAGAAGTCTGGGAGCCAGTGATTTTAAAGGGTTACTGTGGTGATAGCGCGGAGGGAACAACGTGGACAAAAACCACCCAAGCAAAAGTGCGGGCAACACACACACGTGTGGTACAAGCCACATAGACTCACCGCAACACACTTAACCACAAAAACTCTGCGGGGCACGCCAGCTGGTGAAACATAGAAACATAGAAGTTGACGGCAGATAAGAACTGCAAGGACCATCCAGTCTGCCCATTTCTTTTTCTACCTTATGAATGTGCCATTGACCTTTGCTCTGTCAATGGCCTATCTAGTCATACTCATCTGTATTGCTCCCTTATGCCTATCCCATGCCTGTTTGAAGCCCTGCACTTTATTCATATCCATCACTTCCTAAGGCAGGCCGTTCCATGCATCCACCACCCTTCCTGTGAAAAAAGAACTTCCTCACATTACCCCTGAATCGGCCTTCCTCTAATCTCATGCTATGTCCTCATGTCCTGCTATTTTTCTCATATTGAAACATGTTAGACACTTTCACCTTGTTAATGCCCTTAAGGTGTTTGAATGTTTCAATCATATCACCTCTCTCCCTCCTTAGCTCTAGGGTATACATATTGAGCTCAGTTAATCTGTCCTCATATGTTTTCTGATGCAGTCACAGCACCATTTTGGTTGCCCTTCTCTGGACTGCCTCAGTTTGGTTAATGTCCTTGTGAAAGTGTGGCCTCCAGTACTGCACGCAGTACTCCAGATGGGGCCTAACCAGTGTCTTTTAAAGAGGGATTATTACCTCCCTCTTCTGACTTGTGATACCCCTGCTGATATACCCCGACATCCCTCTAGCCTTACCTACTGCTTTAGTGGTCTGCTTGGATGATTTCAGGTAATCGGTGATGATGACGCCCAAGTCTCTTTCTTCCCTTGTGACTGCCAGCAACTCTCCTCCCAGCCTATAGGTAGCTTCAGGGTTTCTCTTCCCTATGTGCATGATCTTGCACTTCTTTGCGTTAAACCCCAGTTGCCATTCTTCCGACCATTTTGCTAGTCTATCCAGATCTCTTCTCATTCTGCTCACCCCATCTGGATCATCTACTCTGTTGCAGATCTTGGTGTCATCTGCAAACAGACAAACCTTACCCTCCAGTCCATCTGTAATGTCACTGATGAGGATATTGAAGAGGACTGGCCCCAGGACTGATCCCTGAGGTACCCCACTTGTGACTTGCATCTCTTCTGAATGTATACTGTTTACCACCACTCTCTATTTTCTGCCCATCAACCAGTTTGCCACCCAGTTGACCAACGTCTGACCCACCCTGAGCCTACCCAGCTCATTAATCAATCATCTATGTGGAACAGTATCGAAATCTGTGCTGAAGTCAAGGTAGGCAACATCAACTGCTCCCCCTTGGTCCACCACTCTGGTTACCCAGTCAAAGAAATCTCTGAGATTAGTTTGGCAGGACCTTCCTTTTGAAAACCCATGCTGTCTTGGATCCTGTGCTCCTATGGATTCCATTTACCACCACCTTCTGTATCCTGCCACCCAGCCAGTTACCTACCCACCACACTACTGTCCTGCCCACACCCATATGCCCCAGTTTGTGTAATAGTCTTCTATATGGCACAGTGTCAAAGGTCTTGCTGAAGTCCAGATAGGCCATGTCCACTGCCCTCCCCTGATCCACCTTCCTAGTCACCCAGTCAAAAAATTCAATGAGGTTGGTCTGACATGACCTCCCCCTGGTGAAACCATGCTGCCTTGGGTCCTGTAGTCCATTGACAACCAGATGTTCCACCAATCTCTCCTTCAGTAGTGCTTCCATGATCTTCCCCACTACCGAGGTGAGGCTGACTGGTCTATAGTTCCCTGCTTCCTCTTTGTTCCCACTTTTGTATAAGGGGACTACATCTGCTGTCCTCCAGTCTTTGGGTACCTCCCCTGTTTCCAGTGATCGGCTAAACAGGATAGCCAGAGGTTCAGCCACCACCTCTCTTAGTTCTTTAAGGACCCTGGGTGCACCCCATCTGGCCCCATTGCTTTATCAACTCTTATTACTTCCAGTTCCTTCAGGACCCTTTCTCCTGTAAAGGGACTTGTGTCCATTTCTGCACCATTCTCACCCCTTGTACTCCCTTCAGACCCATTATCCTCCACTTCCTCAGTAAAGACTGAGCAGAAATACCTGTTCAATATGTCAGCTTTAATGTTGTCATCCTCCACGCGGCCCCCATCCTCCCCCTTCAGTCTCACTATCCCTCCCTTTGCCTTTCTTTTTTCACTTATGTACCTGTAAAAGGTTTTGTCCCCTCTACCCACTGATTTTGCAATGCTCTTCTGTCTGAGCTTTGGCTTCCCTTACTGACCTCCCTGCCTCCCTTTGCTTCTCCTGGTACTTCTCCCAATCCCCTTCTGCCTGTGTCTTTTTGTATTGCCTGAATGCAATCTTTTTGGCTTTCACTTTCTTTGCTACCTCTTTGGAAAACCATAATGGTCTCCTCTTCATTTTCCTCTTGCTAACCTACTTAATGCATAATTCTGTTGTTCTTGTAATCCCCATTTTAAATACTTCCCACTGTTCCTCAACCCCTGATTCCTGTCCCATTCCCTTAATGCCTCTTTCAAGTATCTCCCATTTTCCCAAAGTCTGCCCCTAAAATCCAGGATACGTGTTTTGTGTGGTTTGGTTCTGCTCTTTCTGTGATTTCAAACCACAATGACTGGTGGTCACTGTTCCCCAGGTGCTCCCCACTGTTACCCCCATCACACTGTCCCTGTTTGTGAGCACGAGGTCCAGTATTGCCTTCTGCAGAGTTGGTTCCATGACCAGTTGCTTGAGGAAGGCACCCTGAAGGAGTCCAGGATAAATCTGTCTCTAGTTGATGCTGCTGCTGGGATGCTCCAGTCCACATCTGGAATATTGAAGTCTCCAACCAGTACTACCTCACCCTTGTCTGCCATCCTTTGGATGGCTAGCATCAGTTCTCTATCTGTTTCTTCCTCCTGGGCTGGTGGTCTATAGACCACACCTGTGCGGATGGCTGTCCCCATTTTCCTTTCCAGCTTAACCCACGATATCTCTCCCCCATTTTGTTCCTCCTGGATCTCTGTAGCCCTTATGTCATTTTTCACATACAGTGCCACTCCTCCTCCCTTACTGTCTGTTCTGTCTCTTCTGAATATGTTGTAGCCAGGTATGGCCATCTCCCAGTCGTGGTTATCATTACACCAGGTTTCAGTGATGGCCACAATGTCCAGGTCTGACTGCACCATGACAGCCTCCAGATCTTCCATCTTGTTGCTAAGGCTCCTGGCATTTGCACACATGGCTTTCCATGATTTGACCTCCCTAGACTGTTTCGCTGTTCTACTCCAGCCCCTTCCTTGGTTGTCCTTTATCCCTGGTTCTCCTTGCTGTCTGCCCTTCTGCTGAATTTTGCCCCTTTCTGCCTATCCACCTCTTGGGCGCTAATTTCCATCTTTTGCACACTGCTTTGTAGATATAGCCACTCCTCTGGTTCACTGGTTCCACTGCTAGCTGTTGGGGGTGAGCAAGTAGGTACCCTCCTTGCTGGCCTGCCACCCCCCTTTGCTAGTTTAAATGCTTGTCAATGTAGCATTTAAACTTATCATTGAGTGCTTGGATCCCCCTCCAGGATGGATGCAGGCCATCAGGGTACTAAAGGAGCTAAGGGTTGAAACTAGCAGAGCCATTATCAGAACTGTTTAGTGAGTCTCTGAGCACAGGAGAGGCCCCAGAAGACTGGAGAAGGGCTCACGTGATCCCGCTCCACAAGAGCGGTAGCAGGGAGGTACAGACCAGTCAGTCTTACCTTAGTAGTGGGCAAGATTATGGAGAAACTCCTTAAGGAAAGGACAGTGCAACACCTGGAATGTATCTATGTATCTATGTATCCCACTTGGAGGATTTAAAACTGCATCGGCAGTGGGTTGGTGCGGTATATGCAGACACACACCCGATTGCTAAGAAGGCGGGGGTAGTGATACTGATTAGGAGGGGGCTACCCTTTCAGGTGAATAACTTTCATTTGGAGATGACAAGTCACCTAACTCTATTATCTGGGGGGTTCAGTGGTCACCCTGTACATACTGTATAGTATCCATATATGCTCCCACTCCCCCCACAGCTGATTTTTTTAGGTGTCTTTTCCAGTTGCTTTCTACTCTCCTGGAGGGCCAAGTCATCTGTGTGGGGAACTGGAATTGTGTTGAGAATATTGGCCTTGACAGAAACCCATCCAGTTGGAGTGAACAAAAAGCCTATTCCCGCCTTTTAAAAATCTACGTGCAGAAACAGGTTTCGTTGACTCCTGACGATTACATAATCCCAAAACGCTAGAATATACCTTTTTCTCAGCAGCAACGAACACTTATTCATGATTAGACAGGTTTTACATGCAGAAGATCTGGGTCCACACCCTCCAGGATGTTGTGACAATCCCTCCCCCATCATTTTCTGATCATGCCATGCTCATGGGTACATTTTGCTGGAGCCCACTGAAACAAAATGGACTGTGGAGGTTCAACCCAGGGTTACTTCATGATGAAGTTTATGTTAACTACACCAAAGAAGTCATTAAACATTACCTGGAAGAAAACAGGGCAGAAGACGCTTCTCTTAAGTATATTAAGGATGGGCTCAAAGCAGTGGTTTGGGGTCATACAATTGTGTATGGCTGCCATAAGCATAGATTACACCAGGTGAAGGTAAAAGAAGCCCTAGAAGCGATCTCTAATTTAGAGGTGGAGCATATGCACGCTAGGAACCCAGCTGTGCTCCCTAAACAGAAACAGGCTAGGGAAAACTACAATAATCTGATGCAAAGGGTTAAAGAAAACACCCTGAGATTCACCAGGCAGAAATATTATGAGTGGGGGGAGAGGGTGGGCAGACTACTGGCTCTCCACCTAAAAAAACAGGAAGCCAGTAGATACATCCCCAGGATTAAGTCACTAAATACAGTGCAATCCTTCACCACCCTGCCCTCACAGATTGTGGATGAGTTTCTTTCCTACTATTCCAAATTATATAGTAAGGAACGGGGGCCCAATCATACCCCAAAAATTTCAGAATTCCTCCAAAGGATTCATTTACCAAAGTTAACGCTAGAGCAACGAGAGGCCATTGAACCCCTGTCCTTGAAGGAGATATTAAGGCCGTCATCTGCTCTTTGCACATGAGGAAAGCCCCAGGCCCTGGTCGCTTTGTGTCAGATTTTTATAAGAAATTCATGGAGGAACTATCTCCCCTATTAACACAATTCTGTAATGAGGCACCCGAGGAAGGTGCCACTCCAGACTCTTGGAACATGGCCTTGATTTCTGTTCTTCCTAAACCAGGAAAGGATCAGACCCTATGTACCATCTACTGACCCATTTCCCTCTTAAATCAGGACACCAACATTTTTGCAAAAGTTAATGGGATGAGATTGCAAAAAGTGATCTCACTTTTAGCACACCCTGACCAAACCGGGTTTATCCCTGGGAGGCATATACAGGATAATATCTGATTACTTCTAAATACTGTTTCAGCCTCCAAAATTTCCCTTCTGATGCCCTGAAAGCGGTAGTCACACTCGACGTGGAGAAGGCATTCGGTCGCCTGGACTGGCTCTACTTTGATGGGACTGTCCAGCACTTCTGGTTCAGGGATAGATTCCAGAGCTGGATTAAAAACTTATACAGAGCCCCACAGACTCAAGTTAAAGTAAATGGAATTACCTCCCCTGGTTCTCCTATTGAGAGAGGAATCAGTGCTTAATTTGTAAAGAAAGAGTTGCCAGGGCTCTGAGTCCAAACACCAAAAGCCGGGAGTCTGGGGGCCGCCAGGCCTCCAGAAGCTATGGGTTTTTAGATGCTCTGTGGTGAGTTTTGGAGGTTATATTGCAGATAAAACACATTTATATATCAGGCTCCCTGCCCCTGAATCCACGGGAAGAATTTTTTTTTTGGGGTGGAGTCAGGTTGGAGAGCCTGGCTGACTGAGCACTGATAAAGGATCATGGCTGGGCATGTATAAGTATAATGCAATGGCAAGATGATGTGAATTGGCTCCAATGCCAGGGGTCTGGGGGCCAGTAGTCCCCCAGAAGCTCTTTGGTTTTAGATGCTCTGTAATGGATTTGGGGGAGTTATATTTATATTCCAGATAAAACACATTTCTGTGTCTGGTTCCCTACCCCTGAATCTGGGTAAGAATTGTTTTTGGGGGTAGAGTTAATTATTGTAGAGTCTGGCTGACCACTGGTAAAGGACTGTGGGCTTGTATAAAGGGCAAGATGCTGTGAATTGAACCAAAGGCCAGGAATCTGGGGGCCGGTAGGCCCCCAGAAGCTCTTTGGTTTTAGATGCTCTGTGGTGAGTTTTGGATGGGTTATATTGCAGATGAAACACATTTCTATTCTGTGCCAGGTTCCCTATCCCTGAATCTAAGGGAAGAATTTTTTTGGGGGGGACAAAGAATAGAAATGTGTTTTATGTGCAATATATAACCCTGGCCAACACTCACACACAGAGCATCTGAAACCAAAGAGCTTCTGGTGCCTACTGGTCTCCAGACCCCTGGCCTTTTGCTTTCAATCAATCTACAGCATCTTGCCCTTTATACTGGAGTTATGGTATTGGAGACTGTGGCTGACCTTATTAGCAACAAATGTACCACATAACATCTAGCATGGTACAAGTAATAGAAGAACCAATTAAAACTGAAGCATGAAAAGGTTTTTATAGCTAAAGGATCATGGGCATGTAGAAGCTATGGCAAGGTACTGTGATCCAAAGGCCAGGGGTGTAGGGTTGAAGGCCCCAAGAAGTTTTGGTTTTAGAGTGCTGTGGTGAGCTTTGGGGCTTTAATTGAAGATAAAACACACTTCTGTTACATGTTCTCGATTGAAGATAAAGCACATTTCTGTTACAGGTTTCCTATTAGGGAACCTGTAACAGAAGTGTGCTTTATCTTCAATAAAAGCCCCCAAACTCACCACAGAGCATCCAAAACCCAAGGGCTTCTGGCCTACCTATAACATTAATTATGCTCCTGCAATTAATTTGTTAGAATGGGAGGTTAGCTGCTGAAGTAAGAACATTTTATAATATGACACTGACATGGTCTAATACTTATCGAACTCCAGGCCACCGTGCACACCATACAATACCAGGCATTGGGCAAAGTTGTACCCTGCTAGATGCCATGTGGTATATGTTGTTGTAATAAAATGATGCGAGTCTCCAATATCTGACTCTGTCCAGATGAAAAAATGTTCACCTATAAGTCAAGGATGCCCTTGACTCCTAGGGGAACATTTTTTTATCATTTGATGGAGTCAGGATATTGAGACTGTCGCCACCTTATTAAGCAACAACATGGAAGTACTAGGAACCTGTAACAGAAGTGTTCTATCTTCAATAAAAGCCACAATACTCAAAACAGACCATCTAAAACCCAGGAGTTTCTGGGGCCCTCATCAGAACAGGATATTAGAATGTCTAGCATTGCACCATCTGTCTTTTTAAAAAAAATATTTTTCTAGAAGATTTTATTTAGTTACTCTCTTTTATTTTACAGGTCTTGACATGTCTTAATTGCCTTATCAGATAAGTATAAAACTTTTTAATCTGATGATTTACATGTGGTTTAAATCCAACCCTTGTTTCTTTGTGTCCTGTTTAAATTTCTTGTTTTCCTTTGCAGGCATTCCTCAGGAACAGACTCAGTTTTGATGAATAGCTAATCCCCAGCTTGGATTGACCAGGTAAGAGACACTAATGTAACAATGTTCCTTAACAAAAGTTACTATAATATTTTGTGCAAGTATCCATCATGATGTAATGGATGGTGGTGGTAGCTAGGCCACCATTACTTTATGATGGATGCTTGCACAAAATACTACAGTAATTTGATGTGTGCATGGTAATGCATGGTAGAAGTATAGCACAAAGAAAAGAGTATATAACGTACTGTTTCAGCTGCTGCTAGCCAAAATACAGTTTCTGTATTAAGCTACAAATACCATTAAGTAAGCATCCATGTTGCTACACCAGTTTTGTAGGTTGCAGAAAGAAATTCTGAGTTTGGTTTGGTTTGTTCTCTACATATTGAGAAAAGACCATAGAATTTCCATATTTCTCTGGCTATCCTCGTGTTTTCTTTCCTTACTTTGTGTGTCACTGGCTGATCTGTGCCCTTTGGCAAGCCATGAGCGAACATAAGGGATGGGATTGAATTTCTTCAATGGTGGGCCGACTAGATTGAGGAATAGTAATGATGAAATAGTTTCAATAAGCATTGATGCTCGTGTTGATGTGCATATGAGGTTCATTTGGGAAAAGCCTCGCTCACATTCAGCACCGGAGATAGCAATAGTGCTCACGGCTGTCAAGAGGTACTTATACTGCTCCTGAATTTCTTTACCACCTGACTCCTTGTACACCCTGTATGCCCGAATGGTTTCACGAGTAGTACCAATAGCAAATCTTCTGTAAAGAGATTCAATCTCACTTTCTCCATACAGTGTAGGTAGCTCATCAGGCCAGTACTGCTTATATAGCACTTTCATTTCGTGATCAGATTCTCATATCCAGTCTTGTCACCAGTGGTGCCTCCTGTAGACAGCATAGTTTTCGTAAATTGTCTGCTAAGCTGTGGAAAAATTGTCCTGGGTGAATCTTCTTGTCACAAACATTTCCTTCATGCAATAGGACACCCTGAAACATCCATTCTTCTATGGCTTTCTCACACTGTGACAAAAATTTGCCTTGTTTTTCTACCATTGCGTCGAATACCGCTATTTGGCGGCAGATAGCTCGGTGTGCATCAACAGTTGTACAATTGCGATGTTGCAATTCAAGAGATAACTCTGACAACTCCTGTAGGGCATCATACATAATTCCAAGGTTGCTGACAAACTGAATAGACGACAACCGTTTGCTTAGACCAGAGTAGGTTTTGCATGTTGTGCTGTCACGAGAAATGTCATTAGCCACAGATGTGAAGTGCTTATAGAGAGCAGGGTAAGCATTCCTAACAGCCTCTACTGTTCTAAAGCTCGACACAACCCACCGGGTGTCTAACACTCTACCTATCTTGCAAAGCTGAATGTTAAGTGCTTCAGCGCATTCCTTCAGCTCTAACCTATTTTTCCCAGATGTGCTATAAAGAGAATATAGCTTGTCTAACAAACTTTTAAAGTGATTAGTAGCTCCAACATCTTTCATGACATCATTGACTGCAAGCTCTAGGCGATGAGCAGAGCAGTGCCATGCTATGATATTTGAAACATGTCTTGCAACCGCTTCACGACACCTGTATTGCATCCAAACATCACTGAAGCTCCATCGCAAGCAACTGCTACCAGGCACTTGGCAAGAAAGTTTTCATTTATGTTAATTTTTCAGCGCAAACAATAAACTGTTCACTATTCCTCGGCAGTCAGATCCTGCAGCTCCACAAGGTCCACAAATACATTAGCAGGAGACTCCATGCCAGGTAACATCAGTCGCATGTACACAATTAAAGCGCTCTTCTTGTTTAAAGCAGTAGCTTCAACAAGTAAAAGATTCACTTTAGGAGCAATCACTGTGATTTGGGCAAACAACTTTTTCTTCATCTCAGATGAAATATGATGTTGAATGTTAGAACATGCCACATTGGAATGCAAAATCCTCCCCATGTCTAGTCCATTCAACTGCTGACAGTCTATTTCTACTTCAAAACCATATGACGGGTGGTTACGCTTAGCTTCTTTATCAGCAGTTCTGAAGATTCTGGCCGTAGTTGCAATTTGGGCAGACTGCATTTGCAGCTAATTGCAGCAATGTGTCTTTTTGACTGCTCAAGAATGCGAAGCCGTGACATGTGACTTAGTTTGTGCATGTTCTCCTGTCTTTTTTCCGTAGTGATTTCTGTTGCTTTGCTTTATTGGTACCATATGAAGTAACACAGGTTTCGATCCATTCTTTAGCCAGCTTCATTCCAGCAGATTTTTCAGGACCCAAGTTACTGACTTGCTGACACACACTGCAACCGAGATTTGATCCGTTGATGACTAACCACGGTATTTGCTCTGAAAAAATGTTTTTGTTCACGTCCATCCGGCAGGAAGTAAATGTTGCTGTGAGCCACAACTGTTCAGGTAATTCATCTTCACTACCAGAGCTCTGTGATTCAGAATCACTATTGGCACAACTGTTTTCGACAACATTATTCCCTTCAAAATCATGAACTTGCTTTTCTTTTGTAGCACTGCTGATACATGTAACAGTGGTACCTGATACAGCTTCAGATTCATTTCTGTGGTTTTTATCACTCTCCTTTTTCTTCCTCTTAGTCACTGGCTCACCCTCATTCATACTACCTCCTGGCTTAAAAAAATACGACCATATTTTCTTTTGACCATGAGACATTTTTTTTGGATTTATTTGTCAGCTGTCTGCCTGTCTCCAAAATGAATAGAGATCTAACCTGCTCCTCTGCCTATCTCAGTTAGCTTTTTTTTATTCAAGCCCCAGCCCCTTGAAAGAGACAAAGACACTTACTGGCATGCACAGTAATGTGCTATATGTATGTGGAACTTGTGAGAATTAAACCAAGCTCGCAGTCCGCACACGTGCTCCTCTGCCTGTATTAACCTTTTTTTTATTCAAGCCCCAGCCCCTTGAAAGAGACAGACAGTTACTGTCACGCACAGTAATGTGCTATATGTAAGTGGAACTTGTGAGAATTAAACCAAGCTCGCAGTCCGCACACGTGCTCCTCTGCCTGTATTAGCTTTTTTTTATTCAAGCCCCAGCCCCTTGAAAGAGACAAAGACACTTACTGTCACGCACAGTAATGTGCTATATGTAAGTGGAACTTGTGAGAATTAAACCAAGCTCGCAGTCCGCACACGTGCTCCTCTGCCTGTATTAGCCTTTTTTATTCAAGCCCCAGCCCCTTGAAAGAGACAAAGACAGTTACTGTCACGCACAGTAATGTGCTATATGTAAGTGGAATTTGTGAGAATTAAACCAAGCTCGCAGTCCGCACACGTGCTCCTCTGCCTGTATTTGCCTTTTTTTATTCAAGCCCCAGCCCCTTGAAAGAGACAAAGACAGTTACTGTCACGCACAGTAATGTGCTATATGTAAGTGGAACTTGTGAGAATTAAACCAAGCTCGCAGTCCGCACACGTGCTCCTCTGTGTGTATTAGCCTTTTTTTATTCAAGCCCCAGCCCCTTGAAAGAGACAAAGACAGTTACTGTCACGCACAGTAATGTGCTATATGTAAGTGGAACTTGTGAGAATTAAACCAAGCTCGCAGTCCTCACACGTGCTCCTCTGCCTGTATTAGCCTTTTTCAGGGTCGGACTGGGAAGCAAAGGGCCCACCTGGAAATGGGGTCACAGGGGCCCGTGCCAGCTGCATTATACCCTCATGTACAAACTGTTGCACAGTTTTACCATCAGTAGTATGCCCTAGCATGTAAACTGTAGCCTGTATTTTCAACCATAAAGTAACAGCATGTATCCCATTTGGAAGAAAGCTATTCCCTGCATCAGTTATAAAGACATAAGGAACTATGTTTATGAAGTTTATTATATATACACATACACATAGTATATGTATGTTTATAAGATTGGTAAGAAAACTATGTAAAAGGCCAGCCTCCTGATTGGATGAAGCATTATTTTTTAGGTCTTTGGTAACCAGGTAAGGCCCACTAGACACAACTGCCTGTTTTCAGGGGTGACCTGGGAGCACTGGGGAGGTTAAATGACTTGCTCAGAGTTGCACAGTATGCAAGTGAAGGCTGTGGGAATCAAACCCAGGTCTGCTGGATGTACCGTACCAAGCTCATTCACAGCTCATTACTCAAACTTCTAGGATATACTGCCAGCCACAAGGATCACACATATGCCCTTCTTTTCATCCCTTAGAACTTTCTGGACATTTTATAAGACAGATAATCCACTACAGGGCATGCTGTCTTGCTGTACTATATGAACGCGTTGGATGGTTGAACGCACTCAGCCTATGGTCTTGAGCGTCAAAACACACACCAAGGCGTGTGAATATCAGAGTACGACTGCACACCCTGTAGTGGATTATGTATTACATATCACCTTCCTCTGGTATGTAAATAAAACCAAACTTCATAACACACAGTCACAATGCATTATTCTCAATTTTCCACTAAACGTCCTTTCCTTGTACTGGCTCCACTCAGCCTGCATTGGGAACTGTGTTAACTAAGTCTACTACTATTAGTAATGCATATACATTTTACTTCAGTATTGTCCTGCAGTGACATATAAGTATTAAAAATATTAAAAAGTTCAGATTGGCAGTGTCAGTGTGATTATTTTATTTTTCTCTGTTTTCCCCATTCCCTTTGCTTATCACCCTTTTTACCATGGATTCATCTTTTTATCAGTCTTCCCAGCATTCTTTCATTCTTTTTCTGCCCAACAGTTGTGCTCATTTGATTATACCCTTGCTTTAATGTTTTGGGGTTGATCCCCTCTGCCATTTACACAGCTATCCCATGAACCTTGGGCCAAACAGACACCTCTGAATGTGCTACCATTGGCTGCTGTCTGATAATCTTTGCAAGACTGTGTGTATACGTCCTACTACTACTGGACCTTCTACTGCACTAACCTTCCTCACATTCCATATAAAGGATGTCCCCAGTTTTAACACTTACTCCAATCCATCCCACATGTGCAGTAAAATATTTAAAAAATAACCTAATGACAGCAAAGTTCTGGGTAACTTTGCCCCGTACCCCAGACATAATGGCACTGGCAGTACAGCTCTCATCCTCCAGCAGCTGGGTGGACTGTGGACAACTATGCTTTCAGTCAAGTGCCCTCATTCTCTCCTTTGTTTGCATACCCCATGGCACCTCCCTTTCTATTGGTGCTTGTCTCCCTTCCCACCACAGAAGAGACATCAACCCCCTCCCCCAAGGTTGGAGCATGATGCAAACAGATCAAGGCAACATCTTCCCAGCGCAGGGAAGTTAGGACCAAGACAGTTGGCAGCATGTCTCAATTGGTATCACATTCATCTCCAGACCAGGAGGTTGTGAGTTCTAGTCCCACACCAAGATTGAGCCCATACCCCTGGCACCTGAATGCAGTATTAAGGGGATGTACTGTCGGGGCATGCAGTGGGCTTAACACAGAAACACAGAATTTGATGGCAGATAAGGACAGCTTGGCCCACCTAGTCTGCCAATTTCCCTATCTAATGGATAAGCTGCAGATCCTAGTTAACCAACAGCCTACTTCTTTCTACCTCCCACTAGAATTGCTTTATGTCTGTCCCATGCATTCCTGAATTCCCCCACTGTTTTTGACTCCACAACCTTCTCAGGAAGGCTGTTCCATGCATCCACAACCCTCTCCATGAAAACATACTTCCTCACATTACCGCTGAGCCACCCCCCCATCTTCAAATTGTGCCCCCTTGTTCTTGCACGTCACTTTTTTGAAAGCTGCTACCCTCTTGGACTATGTTGATTCCCTTGAGCTACTTGAAAGTTTCAATCATGTCCCCCCTTCCTCCTTTCCTCGAGGGTATACATATTGAGCTCCTTTAGTCTCTCTTTGTATGTCTTCTAGTGCAGACCCAGCATCATTTTGGTTGCCCTCCTCTGGATAGTCTCCACCCTGTCTATGTCTTTGCAGTGATGGGGTCTCCAGAACTGCACACAGTACTCCAGCTGGGGTCTCACCAACTGTCTGTACAGAGAGGTAACAACTTCCTGTTTTCTACTGTTGATGCCTCTCACTATGCATCCCAGTTTCCCCCCAGCCCTCCTTACTGCCTTCTCACATTGCTTGCCCACCTTTAGGTCATCTATTATAACTATCCCCAGGTCCCTTTCCATTTTTGTTGTTGTCAGTATCTCACCCCCCATTGTGTACTCTTGCCCTGGGTTTTTGTTTTCTAAGTGCATTACTTTGCATTTCTTTACGTTGAATCTAAGCTGCCATACATTTGACCATTCCTCCAATCTTGCCAAGTCTCTTCTCATCCTTTCCATCCCACCTTGTGTATCAACCCTATTGCAGATATTTGTGTCATCTGCAAAGAGACATACTTTTCCTTCCAGTCCCTCTGCAATGTCACTTATAAAGACATTCACAAAAACCAGTACTGAACTCTGCGATACCCCACTAGTAACCCCCCTTTCTTCACTTGTCCAGCCAATGTTTTTCCCAGGCTTTCACCCTGGAACCCACTCCCAGGCTGGCTTAGTTGTTTATTAATCTTTTGTGTGGGACTGTGTCAAATGCCTTGCTAAAGTCTAGGTAGACCATGTCCACAGCCCCTCCCTGGTCTACTACTTTGGTCACCCAGTCAAAGAAATCAATTAGATTCATCTGACATGACCTTCCCGCATGAATACCACCATCCAACAACCAGTCACCCATGCAAGTTTAAGTTTATAATAGGGACAACACTCCATGATAGTCCAGGTCCTCCCATCACATCTTGACCTGAATAGCATCATTCTTGCCTCAGTAGTGCACTGAGGGGTGCACTACTGGGGCAAGAATGCTTAATGCTAGTATTTGAGCCTTGAAGGTAATAGGAGGATTGGGATCATCATGCAGTATTGGACCTACTGGTGGCTGGCGAATGGGGGGGGGTAGATTAAAGGGTGCATGCTGCCCAGAAGGGCTGAGTGGGTGGGGTGGATCCCCTTCAGATCAATAAGGCAAAATGTAACTTGTTTCACCCATGAAGTCAATGAGCAAGAGCAGACCACCTCCTGGTTTAGCCCCTCCTAGCAAACACCCCCTCCACATTTTAGCAACCCTGATAGCTTTAGAAAAAGCCAAAGAAAACACCACAAAAACAATAGGTCCCTGCTAGCTTGCCCTCATTCATCACTCATATATAATAACACATGTTGGACTCACC
The DNA here is from genome assembly GCA_016271365.2 of Neoceratodus forsteri. Lineage (NCBI taxonomy): Eukaryota > Metazoa > Chordata > Ceratodontiformes > Ceratodontidae > Neoceratodus > Neoceratodus forsteri. Next base: position 31,784,589 of record JADMNL010000039.1, on the reverse strand, counting down.
CCCTTTCACTCTCTGCTTAAGATCTTTTGCTGTTGAGTCCTGCTCATATGTTTCACTCCTTAGGTGGTGGTCCTAGAGCATCACAGGTCAAGACAGAGGTCCAAACAACTCTATCTGAGTTAGCCAACAGAAAACTCATCCCAGTGGCCTCGAATACCACAACCCCTAGACACTGCACACACAGTCTCTCCCTCCTCTAGATTTGACCCTGTGCTGTCAGTCAATCAAACAGTAACTCTAAGAGGGGGACCGGCTTGCTAGTTGCAACCAACTCTTGTCTCAGACTCCTGCTTTCAATCACCAACAATACCAGACTAGCTGGTATTATTATTTTGCAATCTTCACAGTTAGTTTTTATTTTTTTTATACAGTGCTCACAGTGGAGTGCATTGATGGAGTAGCAATGCTTTCTATTAACACTCTCCAAGACTTAAAGGGAAATGTCCACTTGAAATCGGGCTCCACCTCAGTATGATTTAGGACCTGATTAGCATTTCTGCAAACAATCTAATTTTTTTAACTTACACATAGTTTAGTTATTTATAGTGTATCTGGTTGATCCTGCCATCCCTCCCACCAGCATTTTGAAAGCAAGCACCTCCTAGCAGCACATCACAACCTCCCGCAGCTGTGCTGAGAATGGCATATGAGTCAGGGAGCAGCTGCGGGAGAGTGCATAGGGGGTCCTGTATATTGGGAGCTATTAATGGCTCCAGTTTGTACTGTAGATGTCTCAGTGTTGTATCAAGATCAAGCATAGATTAGCAGTTCACTGCTTTCAAAGTGGCAACAGGATCAACCGGATAAAATCTAAATAACTAATCTCAGTGCAAGTTAAAAAAAACTGTTTGCGAAAATGCTAACTGAGCTCTGCCTCACACTGAGGTGGGGCCTGATGTTAGGTGGACGATTCCCTTCAAGTAATAATGTAAGGTTTATCTCAACTGGTGATGTTAAAATAAACAGAAGGTAAGACAGTAAAATAAATATATACCATTGATGTCCCTGCCACCCCCAGGTGGGGGTACTGCAGTGGGTCCTGATGCCCTCCCTCCCCAGAGCAGTTGAGCACCCACGCAGATTTTCATTGTAGATGATCCCAGCCCCAGACAGTCTCAGACCCCCTCACACCACCAAACAAGACAAAGATTCCCCACCAACAGCAGATGATGCCCAACCCCAGCACGAGACTCTGGTTCAATGTCCCCAGTGCCCCCCCCTCCCGACAGACACAGACACACACACACGCACTGCAGACAGTCTCAGACCTCTTCACACCACCAAATGAGACAAAGATTCCTGACAACAGCAGATGCGGATGATCCCCAACCCCATCACCAGATTCTGGTTCAACCCCCAAACAAAACACACACTGCAGTCTTGGGTCCCTCTCACTTCCACCAGCAGCAGATGTTGATCCGCAACCCAGCACCAGACTCTGGTTCAATGCTGCCAGAGGAAGACAGTCTTAAGCCCTCCCCACACATACACTGCAGACAATGTTGCCCCCACCACCAAACCAAAGATTCCCTGCTAGCAGCAGATGATCCCCAGCCTCAGTACCAGACTCTGATTCAGCCCCCAAGCGGTGGATAGTCACAAGCTCAAGCACATGCACACACACACACACACACACACACACACACACACACACACCACACCCCCAAACCAGACAGATTCCCCATCAACAGCAGACACTGACAATCCCAACCTCCCAGAACCAGACTCTGGTTCAACACCCCCAGCGATGGACAGTCTCTCAATACCCCCCAACAAACACACTGCAGACAGTTTCAACCCACTATCACCACTAAACCAGACATTCTTAGTCAAAAGCAGTCGGCAGATGATCCCCAACCCAGCACCAGACTTTGGTTCTACCCCAACAGTGGTGAAAGTCTCAAGCCCCACCTACACAAACACACACACTGCAGTCTCAGTCCCCCCCTCACCCCCAAGCAGACACTGACAGATTCCCACCAACAGCAGACTCCAAACCCAGCACCAGACTCTGTTCATCCCCCTAAGCTTTGTTCAAACACCCCTCACAATGGTTGATAGTTTCAAGGCCCCCCATGTATCAGTTGTTAAAACCCTCTACCCAGTCGCACTAGCGAATCTTCCACCACAACCAGCACATAGCTTCTATGGCATCCACATTCACTCCACCCACCCCCCAGTTGTGACCACCATCCACCAGCACAAAGCTCAACCACAGCCTGAGCCTCACCTTCTAACCTGATATAAGCCGTCTGGGACTACAGCCACGTGCCGATCGATCCCGTAGCCTGCTTTGGTTTTTTGACCTTCAGGAAAGAAGCCTGGGCATGACTCAGTCCAAGCGCCTGCTGCTGCAGCTCTGATTCTGCCAGAAACCATCCGCTACTGTTTTACGTGCACAATCAGTAGGTACAAATACAATCCGTTTTAAAAAGCCCGCTGATCCCCCTTCCAACGGCTCAACAGTTTACTATGTAAGGCATGCCTCCCACCCCTTTTGCCTACCAATCGGCCGCTGGACACCACAACTCTGACTCACCCCTTCAGAGTCCCTGTCCCTCCCATCTCAAATTTTATATGCACAGAGTACCTGTAAAATGGTCCTGGCAATGGCCCATCGCTGGCAGCAGAGAGAGGGAAAGTGACACCAAACATTTTTTCCAGTTAGTTAGAGAAACTCACTCGAGAGAGCTGGTGTGCGAGCCGCATGTTGCGCCGTGGCGTGCGCTGTTGTGCCGAACCAAAAGAAAGATTTCAACAAATGGAATCAGATCCAGGAATCAGACACAGGTAAACCTGGTATTTTGAAGAGGAAAGAGTCCGCCCCGCCACCCATACTTACCACTCCCCCTCACACCAGTTGACCAATTAGCTTAGCAGCAACTGGGCAAAAGTCATGCAGGGAAGGTGCCGGGGTTTGCCAGAGTCTGAGTACATGTCTTAATCCTTCCTTTGTCTTTTTCTCTGCTCTGGGCTACTCCTAAATTGTGTTTAATTACGCTAAGTCGTTTAGCGTGAAGAAGATCAAAGGCAGAGGGGCACTGTCACACTTACTTGCTGCACCGGACATTTCTTTTAATCTCAGTCTCCCTCATCCTGCACTGTTTACTGAGAGTTCCAGTCTCACTCACTCACAGCGTACATGAAGGGGCCTGAACAGTTTCTGTTCCATTCTAACAGCTGCCCCCTCCATACATGCATTGATATATGCGAAGTACACACGGCAGGGAGGCCCACCCAGAAATTTCCGGGTATCCGGCCAGGCCAGTCCGACCCTGGCCTTTTTTTATTCAAGCCCCAGCCCCTTGAAAGAGACAAAGACAGTTACTGTCACGCACAGTAATGTGCTATATGTAAGTGGAACTTGTGAGAATTAAACCAAGCTCGCAGTCCGCACACGTGCTCCTCTGCCTGTATTAGCCTTTTTTTTTACTCAAGCCTCAGCCCCTTGGAAGAGACAAAGACAGTTACTGTCACGCACAGTAATGTGCTATATGTAAGTGGAACCAAGCTCGCAGTCCACACACGTGCTCCTCTGCCTTAAATTTTTCTCTGCCTCTAGTCTCTGGCTTGCTTGAAATTGTTGCTTAATAAGGTGAGCAAGAGTCTCTAATATCCTGACTCTGTCCAGGTGACAAAAAATGTTTTTCCCAAGGAGTCAGGGAGGGAGTTATTTTTACTTCAGCTTGTGGAGAACTAGGAAAACCTTTAAGTAAAAATAATAGTCAAATCCAGACAGACTGCTGGCTGAATTCACCAAGTTCAAATACACAACTAAGATGATTAGCTCTCAGCTTGTCTTGAGCCAGCTCAGGCTCCAAAACCAGCTTTAATGCAGTCTGTCTGCTTCTTCACTTTACTGTTTTTTTTTTTTTTGAAGAGCCAGCCAAGGGGTTTTAATATTTTTTTTTCTTGTGGTTTACTACTTATTTCTGTTTATTAGGTAGTAAGTCTCAAGTCTTTTGCCTGAAGCAGAGGCTGCTTCTTCTGTTCTGCCCTGCACTGTGCACTTCTCCTTGAATCCCTTAAGTTGCCTTAATGGCTGCTGCCTGCCCTTCTGATTGTTCTTCCTAAATTGCTTCAGCTTACTAAGCTGCCTTCTTCACCACTCCATTAGCACCCCGAATCAAATTTTGCTGCCTCAGCCTGGCTTCCATTCCAAGTTCCTTGAACCTCCTCCTCTCCTCCCTCAGGCTCCAGCCAGAAGTCCAGCTACTTTTCCCACCACCACCATGGCTGCAGTTTCCCTGAACCCTCGGTCGGCCCACTCATTCCGTTCCCAGGCTTGCCCACCCGTGATGCCCGACTTTCCTTTCCTTAGCAGCAACCCTAACTACTCCCCAATCTCACAAGTAACTTCAGTTCGCCCAACTGGCCCAAGAACATTTTTTTGTGCAGAGATGTGAGGAGCCGGAGCGTATAACTGTGAACATAGCCACAGCTTGGCCCTGCTGCAACAACACTCAACCAACGACCCGGCAAGGCGGCAACTGTACTAGTCACTCTGGCTCATCCACTACATTCGTTATGCCAGCACAAGAGACATGCACCACCTGACCACAGAACAGTTGATCAGGTGATGCATGTCTGAATAAGCATGCAGAGCAGTGGGACTCGTGCACATGCAGATGGGCAGTTGTTTCATGTGTGTTGCCACCGCAGCCTGAACTCACTTCTCGGCAAGTAGCGAGGACGACTCGAGCACAAGTCAAGGAGGCGTAGCCGTGTAACCAGCTGTGAGTGTGGTGATGATCTGCACTGCGTGGCAGCGCCAGTAAATACACTGAGTGAGTAGACAAGGGCAGTGTCACAGTGTGAGTCGGAGAACTTAGAAGAGGTGCCGGGGTTCAGCCCCAGAATGAAAAGAGGTGCCGGGGCTGAGCCCCGGCTAGCACCGGCACAAATTAAGTACTGAGAGAGGTACCAGGCAGGGATGCCCGCTCTCTCCTCTCCTTTTCACCCTTAGTATACAGCTGTTTGTAGCCTTTGTCCATCAATCCATGGCCTTCCAAGGTATTCAGGTATGGGGCAAGGAACTTTGAATTTCACTCTATGCAGATGATGCCCTCTTACATGTGAAAAAAAATTAAAGCAAGCAATACCACAAATTCTTCAGCTTAATTCTTTTGATGTAATCTCGGGGTTCAAGGTTGTCATGAACCCACTCTGGGGGGTCAGGCCCACTGAGCTCACAATGCCTACCCTTAAGTGCAATCCATGATGGGGGGAACAGGGATGCCTTCCTCTTCCTTTAGAATGCTCGCTGAGGTCACGACTGCACCTCTGCCATGAGGATTCAGGGTGTTCCTCTAACTCTGGATAAGGGCACAATACCAGTCTTGAGTCTTGTGGCCAGATATGAACCTTTCCTTGGCTATTACACAAAGGAGGAAAACACAGGCATCACACTCTCTTTGGGTTAGCAGCGTAAAAACCTGATTTGGCCTTCTCCCTACAGGACATGCAACAGCCTAGTTCAAAATCTTTATAGACTCTGGTATTCTCCCTATCCTCACAGATGTCCCTTACAGACCCTTTTCTCAATTTGGTTGCTTGTAGTGGCCCTTTTAAAACAGTTGTCCCAGATTATTAATAAACCTTCAACAGTCACACATACAATATAAGGAATTCTTGCACAGACAGATATTCTTTAGAAAAACAGAAGTTTTACTAAAATATTTAAATACATAGAGTTACAACTAAAAAGAGAATATTAATTTGGGTTACAGTATGCATAAACAAAAATGGAAAAATGTACAGTGAAACGCACTAAAACAGTTAGCTAAAAAATCTACCTTATTATTGCAGTGAAACTGAAGACCAGAAAAAGTGGATGAAAGTTTTTGGTTCCTTTAGTCCTTGTAGCCACACTAGGTTTCAGCAGTTTGGTGTCTGGTGTGTGTCAAGCAGAGTGTCCAGATGAAAATGTATGTGTACAAATGCCCTGAGCTGGGGGTTTAAATGCCCTTCTGTAATCTTGCAGTGTCATCAATTCCCAATTCAGAGCAACTACCCTGTTTGGCCAGGAGATGTCTCTTTTAGGCGTGAAAATGTCACTGTTGTGCTGTTTCCAAAATTTCCAAGCATATTAAGAATCAGATTCTGAGACCTATAATTAGCATGGCTATGACATTTCTTTTTTTTATTTTTATTTACTATACTTTTTTCCCCACATGCCAGTGTTGGGACTATCAGCCCAGTAATGAACCTCACCACCTCTCACTCCCAAATTAGCTGAGACTTCCCAGTTGCCCCCTTGGCTTACCCCCCAGGGTGGGGCTGCGGCACTGGTCAAGGTGCTGCGGACATAGGTCAGGTCAGTGGAGCCAGCCTGGAAGTGATGAAGGAGTGTTGAGGTGGGCATCATGGAGCGCTAGCTGTGGAAGATTTTTTTCCCCTATTTTCAAGGGGGCAGGGATGTGCAATGATGTCCTGCATCCGCCTCACCCCAGAGGACATCCAGAAGCTGGCTGCCACGGTACTCCTGGCCTCCACCAGAGGTCCGTCAAGCACCAGACATACTTCCCCACCCTCCCCCTGGAGAAGGAGAGCAGTCCATGGGATTCTTCATCCTTCTATCCCTGGATAGGCCCTCAGATGACCCGGGTCCATTCCCGAACCCAGGTTGTCGGCGTCGCAAGCGGAAATCCAACCTCTATGCCCATAAAATGTAGCATATTATAACAGCTTCCTTACAGCAAAGCATTCCACTCCTGAGTGCATGGTTTTATGACATACGGTTGGATTTTGGCATATCTTTCTTAAAAAAAAACTGGGAATGCAATTTCAGTTCCTGGCAAATAACTGCATTCAGGTCAAAAGAAGGTCAAACCTTTTTTTTTTTTTTTTATCTAATGTTTTCCCTATGTGCCATTGTGCTGACACTGGCATGTACATATGATTACATAAAAAGCATATATACAACTTAATAATATCTACAAATAAGGGCCAGCGGCCGGGTAGCTTGCCACAAAGGTCAACAAATCCAAAACTGAGATGCTCCCGATAGGGCCCTATGTAGGTCCTTTTCCCTTTAGTATAGGTAGTATTAAATTGGCCGCTACAGGGTTTAGGTACAGGTACCTGGGGATATGGATCCCTCTGGATTTTAGCAAACTTTTCCACATGAACTATCAAAAATTGTTGTTAGAGGTCTAATCTGACTGTAAACATTGGAATGAGCTTCCCCTCTCCCTAGTAGGTAGAGTCGAGGTGGTATGGATGAATGTGCTTCCTCGATTCCTTTTTGTATTTACTTTCTTGCCCCTTTGACCTCCCATGTCATTTTGGAAGGCTCTCAGAATTTCCCTTTCCAGGTTTGTATGGGCAGGCAAGCGTCCTCAAACTAGTTGGAACATTCTTTCCCTGTCAAAGTGGCATCAAGGGCTAGGAGTTCCTGACTTCTGCAAATATTGGGCGGTACAGTTGCAGGCCCTGATATCACACTTGATGAGCTGTGACACCCCTCTCTGGGTTGATGTGGAGATGGAATCTTTTGGGCTTGCTGAACTTGGGGACATAGTATATATGGACAAGGCTAATATGCAGAGATTTGTTACTGGGAAACCATGGGCCTCCTCTTTAATGCACACCTGGACTGAGGTATGCAAAAGGTTTAAGATAGCCTTAAGTATTAATGTAGATACCCCTCTGAGGGCTTGTCTAGACTTTCCTCCAAATATGTAGGATGAGGGGGTTCCGTAGTTGGGCGGGGAGGGGATTATACCACCTAGGGCAGTTTTTTCAGGGAGTCACCTTTAAGTCATTCGCACAACTTCAGAAGGGGTTCGGCCTGGTGCCAAGAGACTTCTTCAGATTTTTACAAATTTGAAGTTACCTGCTAACTGAAACTAGGAGGACCCAATTACGGGCACAACAAAACCTCCTGCAGTTGCTTATTTGCTTGCTGGCTCGCAGTTCTCTGTCCCAGGGAAGAATCTCACAAATTGTCAGCTTTTTCTCAAACTTAGAACCTGATTATGTAGGTAGCATTAAAGATACTTGGTGTTCTGAGGCTGGGATAGAACTGGATGATCAAGACTGGGGGCGGATTTGGGAAGGGGTACAGTCCACCATGGCTTACCCCTCATGGAAGGAGTTTAGGTGGCGTGTGGTGCTCCAGTATTTTCACACACTGGTAATCACAAAGCATTTTGGGAATCACTTCTTTGAGACATACTGGAGGGGATGTCAGGATAGGGGTATGCATACCCACAGTTTTTGGGAATGCCCTAGGCTGGGAGAGTACTGGAGGCAAGTGGAAGAAGTGGCAGGCAAAATATTGGAAGTCCCACCCCCCAGACCAGGCATAACATTGGGCCTTGTGATGCCCTCCAGTTCAGTCTGTTCCTGATCTAAAAGATATTTGTATAACATATTTACGGCAGCTGCCACAAAAGCCATCATGCAAAAGTGGCTCTCCCACCTCACCCACATTAGAATCCTGGTACTCAAACTGTTTGTAGAGATTAGCAATGGAGAGGCGTACGGCCAAGCTCAAACTTCAAAAAGACAAATTTATTAGCAGATGGCCTCCTTTTTTCTATTTCATGGCTGAAAAAGAAAACAAATCGACTCTGGAGATATTGGCCAAACAATCCTAACTGCCCCCTGCTCCGAGGAAAATCCTCAGATGGAGCAGAGATTTTTAGGTCCCTTGGCTTGTATTTTGTTTTACTCTTTCATGGTCATCCTTGCCTCTCTGGGACCCTGTGTTTTTATATCATTCTGGGAAGTTACACCGTAGGCCTGTGTCCCCTCCAGCTGCCTCCACTTCCCTCCACAGTCATATAATCAAAGAGGAAATGACTTCAGAATAAAATTATCCACTTGGGACATATTCATTTCTTTCTTTTCTCTTTTTATTTTGCTTACTTTTATCTGCACTATTGATCTTTTTAAGATGCCTGTTAAGATGGCCTAAAGCCTCACAGGGCACTAGTAATTAAGGGAGCATCAATTCTTAGTTACTTATTTTATTATTTTCTTCTCTTTGTACTATTTAACACATGAGAATATGTTGATGGGACAGAAGTTTATGTTACATCAGGTTGCCGATAATGGATTTCCAACCCGAGTGTTAAATATTCTGAAGGAACATCTTGACTTGTATGCCTTTTTCTTCTGTGCCTGCATGGTATATGTATTGTTTTGTTCTATATTACCGATGAAAAAGTTTAATAAATTTACAATTTAAAAAAAATTAAAATAAGAGGGAAAGCATACCGTGTGCTGTAATGTGCTGTGTCAGCTACTGGTTTAATCCGCATTATTCTCTTGTTAACGGTACCTCCGTATTTAATTCCTCGACTCTGTTCATGCTATACTTGCTTGTGCTCCTAAAGAGTACCTGTTTCATTTAATTCCACTTCTCCATTCCCTGTATGGTAGCTTTCCTTTCCTCTAAAGGTGTGCCTATCTCTGATCCATATCTGAGCCCCTGTCTATTTGCTTCATGCACCTTTTAAGTCTTTTCAGGGTCCCTGTTTAATTTGCTTTGCATACATATATTTGTACCTGTTTAAAGGGACACTGTCAACCCTTTTTGCATCATATTATTTTTAGCTGAAAGCCCACATTTCATATTACTTACCTTCTCCAAAATTCATTGACGTAGTTGGTTGTTTGATCCTTTTCCTTTCTTAGCAGAACTGAACTGCATGGGAATGATGCAATTATACCCAACCTCGTTTTGCTTTAAATCTTTGATCTATTCATTGCATTAGAAACATCTCCCCCCCAAAAAAGTGCAGCCACCCATGATGTAATAGTCTCCTCACCTCCCACAGCATTATGAATGGCTTGACTGTGTTAGGAGCATTCCCAAGTCCAGGAAAGATGCAGAGGAAGTTTATCAAAGATTGTAAACAAACACATCTTGGTCTGGTAACACCAGTAAGGTGAGCAGCCTGTTTTTTACATTTGAAAAAGGAAAAAAGGAATAAGAACCAAACTTTCTATAGCACTCCACATTGTCAATGGGTATTCAGAACAAATGGGTAATGTGCACCCCCTACTAGGGGAAATGTAACAGCCCAAGGCTGTTAACAGTATAGAATCTTGGGCACATGAGCATTACGGACAGCTGTGCCATTGAAGGGGAAATAAAGAAGAAATGTCTTCATACTTACCATAATTTCTTTTTCTGTTATCTCCAACATTGTCAATAGGTAATCTTAGAAAATGGGTACCTCCCCCAAATTTCAGGCATTTCCGTTGGAGCTTTTGATCTCAAGATATCTGTATATGCAGATGACATCCTGTTGCACCTGTCCCATTTGAATTCTTCCATACCTTAAGTGCTCCACCTTATTGCTGAATTTAGGAAATTTTCTGGATATAAGCTTAATCTAGACAAGACCATCATAATGCCCTTACACCCTAAAACTATCCCTGCCGAGTACACCCACCTAGGATTAACTTAGGCAACAGGACTGAAATACCTCAGTATTTCTCTGTCCCAAAAGCAATCCTTCGTGAGAATGCTTAATCTAGATAAAATAGTAGAAGTCATTAAACAAGATCTTGATAGATGGAACTCCCTCTCCCTCTTTCTCCCTACAAGCCCATATTAGTGTGGTCAAGATGAATGTGCTTCCTTGCATTTTCTACCCTATTAATATGTTAAACTTATGTCTCCCACATAGCTGGTTCCAGCAACTTCACTCACTCATATCCCAGTTTGTTTGGAAAGATAAGACTCCTCGTAAAGCATATGTCAAACTAAGGGCCCTGAAACACTTAGGAGGGCTTAAACTCCCCAACTTTTACCTTTACTACCTGGCCAGCCACTTCTCCAAGTATGCAAGGTGGCCCACAAATGATCAAGGATCCCCCTACATCCCAATCCGGTTGCAAATTGAAAGACAAGAGCTCCAATCCTTAGGTATATCTCCCGTTAGTCTTCTCTACACATCTCCTAGCACACTTCTGTCCTGCCTTAAAGGCATAGTAATGAACATTTCACTACATGTACACACTCAGCTCTGCAGGGTTATGTGGTATAATAATCTACAGGATGTCTCCCAGCCACTGTGTGGCAACTTAAATTTCAAAATAGGTGGCATGATGTTGTCACATCTAAATTTCCCTGAGCTGCAAGGCAAAATGTTGTCTGACCTCCTGGTAGAGGGGCAAATCCTTAATAGCAGAGACCTGTTGACCCAATTTAACCTCCCCACAAGGCACATTTTTAGAATTTCTCAACTACGGCATCTGTTAATCTCCTGGTTTGGGGTAACAGAATGAACTACGGACTGTAGTGACTTTGTAACTCAGGTAATGTCTCAGGTCTCACAACCTCATGCAGTTTCCCATTTGGTTTCTCTACTGTTCACACAGTTATTCCCGGATGCATCAGATAAATTGAATTACTGGATGTCCACCCTCCCCAGTTTATCTCCCAACAGGGACAAACTCTGGGCAGATATATACAGCTTCGTGTCCAATGATAGGCTATGCCTCATGCAGTTTCACATATTACATAATATTTACTTTACCCCTCTTCAGTTAAATAAGATGGGTAAACTTCCTACCAACCAATGTTCAAGGTGCAACATGGCGGAAGGGAATCTCCTACACATCTTATGGAAAAGATCAAAGCAGAATTGGACCCCTTACTAGGGCTACAAGATTGCTTCTGCCCTGAAATCTGTATCTTAGGTAACGTGGCAGACATTCCGGTGATTGAGAAGAAGTTCCATATCTTACTAATATCATTGTCTGTTAAAAGGGTGATTATGCACCATTGGCTAGATCAGGAAGACATTGCTTTTCCAGAATGGCAGAACGAGATTTTATTTAACATAAGAACAGAGAAAATGATTGCTAGTACATGACACTGTCTACCAGCATACACTAAAAAATGGAGCAAGCTAGAAGCTCTATTGATAGCCCACTCATCCTCCTGAGCAACCCACACCAAGAATGGTACCATAAACTTGTGTGCCTTTTTCAGGCGATCCAAGAACTATTGGTATCGGTTATGGATACAAATTCACCTCACTGGGCACTAATATTTCCCACCTTTGGTACAGCACTCCCTCTAGTCAAGAACTATGTCTCCAGGGATGGGAGGGGAAGGGAATGGGAGCGGGAGGGTGGAAGGGAGGGGGAATTTGGGGATGTATTGTGTATTTTATTGTAGTGTCTCGTCTAGTGATGTCTTAGTTGCTCCCATACATACCTGCTCATTTTGTATACTCCACATGTATTGTGTATGTTACTTAAGTTCATAAAGTTAAACTAATAAAGTACAGTAAATTAAAAAAGAAAGAAAATGGGTACCTAAAAACTCGCTTCCTGATTGGCTGAAACAGCCTTGCACTCTGGCTGATATTTTTTGACAACGCCTGGTAAAAAACAAGTACCAATTCAGGGTGCCCCATTACTTATGATACTATTGGGCACCCTGAATTGTCACACCAAGCAACCTCCATTGTTTTGCTTCGCTTACTGAGTCACCAGCCCCCCACCACACCACTCCCTACAAAAATTTCATTAACTCCCAGTGTGATGCTGCTTGTGTTACTCCATGACTCCTCACAGAAAAAAACATACTTTTTTTTTCTCGATGCCAGCTCGCTCGACCTTCCTGAAAGTGAAAGCTCCTGACTTTCCTTCCAGTCCCGCTCACATTACATTTTTATCACCAGCACTGCACTACAATAAATTAACCTTGTACACCCCTCAGAGAACAAAACACATTGTTTTTCTTTACAGTTTACTTTCCTGTAATGCTGCTGGCTCGCTTGATCTTCATTCAAGTATTGCTCCCGACCTTCCTTCCGAGTCACACAGACTTGTGTGCCTGTCCAGTTCTACCCAAAAAGAAGCCACACAGGATCAGCACTGAAGTAAATGGGCTTGTTTTTAATTCTTTGGGGCTTAGTAGAAGCAGAATAACACACAGCTCAGGATACAACACTCATGCTCTTGTTCTACAACTGGACGTGGACACTAGGCAGAATGACTCAGTTATCCTGGGTGGGGGGGAGCAACAGTAAATAGAACAGCACAGAAACACAGGGACTACTTTACAGAAAAAAATTGTTCACACTTTTTGAGTTTTCAGAGGCATTTCCTCTAATATTTTATTACTTAAAATTTACACACATCCATTTTCTAAGTGTAATAATACTCTCCGGGGTGGGCATTATGGGATATAATGGACCTTTCAGGGGCTATAAGGCCCTCCGCCTGCAGAGTCAGGCCTCATTATGCCCCGAGTGGTCCGTTATATCCCAACAACGCCCACCCTGTTGGGTATTATTACTCACATAACAACTGAGTGCAGTGCATCCCTACCAGGGGAATGGCAAAGCCCAACCTTTAGAATGTTGTGCACATGAGGATTCCAAGCAGCAGCAACTCCCCAGTCACTACTGACCTCGCAGTGCCATAGTAGCTACACATTTTCACATATTATATAACATTCCTTAAATACTTTAAATAATGCTGTCTTACCTTTCTGTCAGATATTCGAAGAAGAAATACTCTTCGTTGGACTCAAAGTTCATAAAATTTAGTTGTCCTTACAGGAAGGAACAATCAGGTAACAGGCATGCTGCACATCAGTCACAGCTCTGGGCATTAAGGCTGACCACATAATGAGGCATAACTTCTAGGCAACACTGCATTCAGTGAGACTACCTGCAACAGGGAACAAACACCTTAAAATAATGAAACCTGTTAACCTACAGTCACAGACTGATAGAAAAAAAAACTTAAAAAAAAAAAAATTATATATATATATATATATATATATTTATTTAGATACTGCACAGCAGAATAGAGAGATGTCTGAAAGTAGGGAATTTTATCAAACAAGACATCCATCTCTAGCATACCGGATAAGATTCTCCCACAGGAGCGAGGCTCTTGGGTGGGCCCTATTGACAATGATGGAGCTAACAGAAATGGAAATTATGGTAAGTATGAAGAAACTTCTTCTTTCTTTAGCGCTCCACATTCTCAATGGGTAATCATAACAACTGAGTTTTAAGAAGCAGCACCCAGATAAACCGGGAAAGGGGGGGATTATTATCCCATATGCCAGAGGCAAGCACTAAGAATTACTGCAAACTGCTGCCTGTAGAACTCTGCAACTTAAAGCTGCATCAGCAGAACTCTGACATCTGATTTGTAATGTTTTGTGAACGTGTGGACAGAAGAGCACGTAGGTGCCCTGTATAGCTCTAAAACCAAGACGTCATCTCTCTCTCTCTCCACCTAGTAGGCTGATATAGCCCTGGTGGAGCAAGCACTGATGAGAGATGGAGGCCCTTTTTTTTCTGAAACATAGGCTTTAGCTATGCAGACCTGCATGCACCTAGCTAGGATGGCCTTAGAGGCTTTTTGACCCTGCCTGGCTGCTCCAAAAAGAACAAACAGACTTTCTGACTTAAGGAACTCAGCAGTTCATTTAAGATAGATCCTAACTGTCCTTCACACATCCACATCCATTGGGCACTTCCTTCTCCTTGGAGTGAGAAGGTTGTGGACAGAATGAAGCAAATGAAGTAACTGAAGCTAGGGCTGAGTCACAGTGGTGGAGTTTGGAAGGGAAGCAGACACACCTCAGAGAAGTATCTGTTGATTTTCACTGATTTTATTGCTGTAATTGTTTATTTTGCAGTTTCTGGTTGTTTTCAATTGGTACCAGGGGGCCTTTTGACTTAAGTATTTCAGTAAGGGTTTGCTGAGGTAGCTGATTGTCTCTAGTACTCTGGAGGACTCCGCCCTCCCACCTCCCCACCCACCCCCAGTGCATCACTTCCTGTATACTGGTAGCCTGTGACATCATACGGTACCTGATGTCTGCATACACACACTGTTAGCTGGACCGGACACACACAGGACTGTATGTGTTTGTGAGACTTGGGAACGCTATTGGTGGGTTTGTAATTGGGTTCATAAGCAACTGCAATCAGTACAGAGAGAGACTGTATTTTACTGTTCTGTATAGGTAGTGTGAGCCATGGGTAGGACTGTGGGGTGCAGTGGTTGTGGGGCAGTAGTGTGGATGTGCATACTGTGGAGGCTGGGAGGGTGCCCAATATGCCACAGGCTATGGAGGCTCAAGGAAGAGGTTCAGTGGCTTGGCAGGGATCTAGGGAGATTGAAAGGGAGGGGAGAGTTGCATTGGTAGAAGGGCTGACATCTGAGAATATCAGGGGGCACCACAGAGAAGGAACAGTGGGTTAGGGAAGGGGGGAAACTAGACAGGAAGCCAGCTGATGAAAGGTGGACTCTAGTAGTGCCTGGCAAAAGAAGAGCAGCAGTAGGCAGGAAGGAGGAGAAAACACATAGTAATGCAAAAAGGGTAGGGAACATGTTTGCTGTACTAACGGCACATGGGGAAGAGGAGGAGGATGCAGGAGGAGACTGCACAAGGGATAGTACTCATGAAGAGGAGGGAGTGAGGGGCATTGCTAGTGGAGAGATTGAGCACAGAGTGGCAGGGGGAAGGATAATACTCGGAGAGGTGAGGAGGAAGAGGGAGGTTGGCAGTCAAACAGGAGGAGGGGATAGATCTCAATTGAGAGAAGCGGGGGGAAGACACTGGGGCAAATGGTAAAAGCACCATCTTGAGTGACCCCGGGAATGAGCACCTGGATGGTGGGGGTGGCAATGGGCACAAGGGAAGAGGAGGGGGTGTACTGGTGTTGGAGGACTCCATACTCAAGGGGATCAGATGGGGCAGCAAGGGGAAGTGTCACAGTCTGATATAGGTGGAGTCCATACCAGGATTAAAGGCAGACAAGGCAGGACAGGAAATCCTAAGGTGCATAAGGAGGGGTAGGAGGAAACTGCACATTGTGGTACATGTGGGGACAAATGACCTAGCGGGGGAAATCATGGAGGTAACAAGGGAGAGGTTTGAGGAAGTTGAAAGGTTGTGCAAGGAGTCTGGGAAGTCTGTGGCCTTTTCGGAGGTGCTCCTAGTACCCTGCACAAGCACAGCGAGAAATGAGAGGATTGGGGAATTGAACGCATGATTGGTAGAATGGTGTCGAACTAAGGGGTACGGGGTTGTGGATGGTTGGGGCAGTGCCTGAGATAATAGCAATCTGTTTGCAAGGGATAGGCTGCACCTGTGTGGGGAGGGGAAGGCGGTATTAAAGCAAAGACTGGGGAAGTATATTGTGGCAAAGGTGAATTTAAACTAGTTAGTGGGGGTGGCAAGTGGACAGCAGGTAGGCAGAGATCTGATAGAGCAGAGTCACAGCCTACCCCCCAGGATAGCAGGGAAGAATTCTGGGTGGTCGAAAAGGGAGGAAGTAGAAGGGAGGAGATGGAGGATGATGAAGGGAAGGTGGCAGGATGGAGGGTGGTCTCACTGAGTGCGAGAAGCTCAGGCAACAAATCAGCTGAGCTACAGGCACTCTTGGCAGTGTGGAGGGTGGATATTGCAGCTGTCATGGAAACATGACTGAGATCTGGCAACCCCAGGGTGCAAATTATACAGGAAGGACTATTGGGAGGGGTGGCAGTCTATGTGATGGCCAGGATCAAATGCACAAGGGATGATTAGGAGGAAAGGAGAACAGAGGCAATCTGGCTGCAGCTCCTAGATTCAAGGGGTAGGAAACTGAAGTTTGGGGTGGTATACCGGCTGCAATCCCAGTCTGAAGACCTAGACAGGGAATTAGCAGGACAAATCAAAAAGGTATGTAGAAAATGGAAGGTGGTCATTGTGAGGGATTTCAACTTGCCAGGGGCTGACTGGAGTATTCCGGTCGCCTCCAGTGTTAGGGAACAAGTGCTCCTGGACTTGATGCAGGAGAGTCTCCTGACGCAGTTGGTCAGTGGACCTACTAGGCTAAAGAACACTTTAGAGCTAGTATTGTCGAATGGGGAGGTAGTAAGGGAAATAAGGGTGGAGGACCCACTAGCTGACAGCGATCACCAAACAGTGTGGTTTAATATCATGATGTGCAGGGAGCCAAAGAATTCAGTAACCCGGGTGGTAAACTTCAGGGGGCGGACTTTGGGAGGATGCAGGAAGTACTGAAAGGGAAACTGGAGGACATAAGGCAGGAGATGAACACGGAACAGAAATGGGATATTATTAAACAGGGGACTACAGAAGCAATGGAAGCCTGCACCAAGACACAGAGTAAGAGGAACAGAGCAAGGAAACCATGCTGGTTGAACAGCAAGGTAGTGGAGGTGGTGAGGGCAAAACGAGAGGTGCACCAAAGGTATAGGAGGATGGGGAAGGAAGAAAGAGGACAGGGAGGAGTATGCAAGATGGTCCAGGAAGGTGACCAGAAAAGTGAGAGAAGCCAAGGCCCAGAGGGAGCAGAGATTAGCACAGGGAATTAAGTGGGGGGGAGACTTTTTCAGATACATCCGGGAGAAAAGGAAGTGCAAGGAGACAATAGTGAGGATAAAAAAGGGTGGGCAGTGGACAGAAAAGGAGGAGGAACAGGCGGAAGTGCAGAATGAATACTTTTGTTCAGTGTTCACGGAAGAAAAGAAGGGACCGCTACCACCATGGGCTGTGAGGGTGGGGACAGGGGGAGAGGAGACGACCGATGGAAGAATTGAGGGAGGTAGAGTCCTACAGGGACTGAGGGCACTGAGGGTAGACAAAGCACCAGGGCTGAATGGTATCCACCCCAGGGTGCTGAGGGAGATGGCAGAGGTGTGGGTAGAGCCAGTGGTGGATCTGTATAGTACCTCACTGGAGTCAGGATGTGTGCCACTGGACTGGAGGATGGCTCATGTAGTGCCATTACACAAGAGCGGACCAAGAGACAAACTAGGCAATTATTGTCCAGTAAGTTTAATCTCCATAGTGTGCAAACTTATGGAAATTATACTAAAGGAAAAACTGGTGTTGTACCTGGAGGGCAATGGGCTCCAGGATGTGAGGCAGCATGGGTTCATTTCAGGGAAGACCTGTCAAACCAACCTGATACAATATTATGACTGGGTGACAGGTGAGCTGGAGAAGGGTCATGCAGTGGATGTTCTTTACTTGGATTTCAGCAAGGCCTTTGATTTGGTGCCTCATAGGTGGCTTGGGGGGAAGCTAACTGGTGTAGAGGTAGGGGCAATAATGACAAACTGGATTACAAGCTGACTGAGTGGGAGGCTACAACGGGTGGTAGTGGTGGTGGTGGTTGGAGGGAAGCTCTCAGCTCCGAAGCCAGTGATGAGCGGGGTGCCACAGGGCTCTGTGCTGGGACCAGTATTATTTAGGCTCTTCATATAAGATATTGCGCATGGGGTGGTGAGCAAGGTAAGTCTGTTCGAAGACAACACCAAAATGGGAGCAGTGGTGGATGGAGAGGAGGGATAGAAGCAGCTGCAGGGGGACCTAAGCAAGCTAGAGGAGTGGTCAGAGAGTTGGCAGCTGGGGTTCAATGCAAACAAGTGTAAGGTTATGCACTTCGAGGTGGAGAATCCAAGGAGAGAATACTGGCTGGGTGGGGTTAAGCTGGGGATCACTGAAGAGGAGAAGGACCTAGGGGAGGGATCATGAACAGTACTGCAGCAGAGAGGCTGCATAACTGAACAAAATGTTGGGTTGCATAGCAAGGGGTTTTTCATCCAGGTGAAGAGAGTAGATTTTGTCCCTCTACAGGTCACTGGTAAGGCCGCACTTGGAGTATTGTGTGCAGTTTTGGAGGCCATACCTAAAGCGTGATATTAGGCTACTGGAGGGGGTGCAGAGGAGGGCAACAAAGATGATATGTGGAATGGAGGGGAGAGACTATGAGAGCAGGATGGGAGACCTGAATATGTGCACCCTGGAGGATAGAAGGGACGGTGGGGACGTGATAGAGACATTCAAGTATCTGAGGGGAATCAATAAGATGGGGCAGACAGGGTCTTTAAGTAAAGGAGGGGGAGGGACACCGGGGGCACGGGCTAGAATAGAGGGGGAAGATTTAGGAGGGAAATGAGGAGACACTATTTCACAGAGAGGGTGGTAGCAAAATGGAATGCACTACCAGAATGGGTGGTATCATATAAATCTGTGATCAGCTTCAAAAGGCATGGGACAGGGAGCAGGGAGAGTGAGGGTGGGGGAGGTGGGGGGCAGCAGTGGGATGACAAAGGGGAGGGGGTGGGGCAGCTGCAAATTAGGGATGCTAGCTGCACACTTGAGCAGATGTAGATAGACCGGGTGGTCTGTTTCTGCTGGCACATTCGTATGTTCGTAAGTAAGGCATATTTCCTGGTTCACATGGAAGGCTGTGGGCACCTTGGGAATGAAAGTGGGAACCATTCTGAGTACCACCTTGTTCTTATGCATAATAAGGTGCGACTCCTTGTGAGACAAAGCCTGGAGTTCACCAATTCTCCTGGCTGAGCACATGGCCACCAAGAAACGCACCTTGTAAGACAACACTGGTGGGACTGCAGCTGGAGTATGGTGTGCAGTTCTGGTGCCCTCACCTGAAACAGGACATCAGTTTACTGGAGAGGGTGCAATGAAGAGCAACAAAGATGGTGCAGGGCCTGCAGGACAAACCCTATCAGAAAAGGTTGAAGAAGCTCAACATGTATTCCCCTGGAGGAGAGAAGGGGGAGAGAGGGGACATGATCGAAACTTTTAAGTGCCTCAAAGACATAAATAAGGTTAACACAGAAACTATTTTCAACATCAGAAAAATGGGAAAACAAGGGGATACTCTCTTACATTGGAGGAAGGAAAATTTAAAAGGGAGATAAGGAGGAACTTTTTCACTGAAAGTGTGGTGTCTGGGTGGAATGAACTCCAGGAGGAGGTAGTGGCATCAAGGACAGTGGATAGCTTTAAGAGGGGGTAGAATATGGTGAAAGGGAGGATTGAAGTAGGGGGAAGGGCTCGTGAAGGGGGTGAGAGGGAGAGGAAAGTAGAATCTGGGGGGGAGGGGGGTAGCTGTAGTATACACAATAGAGAGCTGCATACTTGAGCAGGCTTGATAGACCAAGGTGGCCTTTATCTGCTGGCATTGTCATATGCTCGTATGTCATTACACATACAGAGATATGGATGATAGGGGTTCAAAAGGCTCCTTACAGAAGCGCATTCAAAACCAGATTAAGATCCCACAGAGAACTGGCGATCAGAACATCAGATGACTCCTGCTAACTGTGCATAAAAAATGAATGACCTCTCTATTGGTCCCTAGGGAGAACCCTAAGGACGCTCCGAGAGCAGATACCTGACCTCTCAGCATACTCAGTGCCAACCCTTTCTCCATGCCTTCATGTAAAAAATCCAAAATCTGTGGATATGAGGCCTTTGAGGGCTTAAAACCCTTCTCTCTGACTCAAAATAAAAAGGTAGTCCATATCCGAGCACAAGCTGCGGACATATAAGTCTTTCTGGCAGCCATAAGGGTTTCAACTACTTTCTTGGAGAAACCTGATTTAAGGAGCCTCTTTCTTTCAGGAGCCAGGCCATGAGCTGCATTATTCCTGGATTTGGGTGGAGAATGGGACCCTGTACCAGAAGGTCTCTTTGCACCTGAAGGCGGAAAGGTGTTTGCTGAGCTCGGTTCACTAGATTGGAGAACCACGGTTGTCTCGGCCACTCTGGAGCTAACAGGAGAAAGTTTCCTCTTGAGTGTTTTATTTTTTGTGAGACCTTTGGAAGAAGAGGCAGTGGAGGAAAGGCATAAGCTCTGCTGAAGGACCAGTTTTGAGTCAGAGCATCCACTGCTTCTGCCTGTGGACACCGGAAGCGGCTGAAGAGCCTTCGGATCTGAGCATTTTGACTGGATGCGAACAGATCTGTCTGTGGTCAGCTGAAACGATTGCACAGGTGTTCAAACACCTCCGAGTTCAACGTCCACTCTCTGGGATGAACATTTTCATGACTTAGCCAGTCCACCTGAATGTTCAACTCCCCCACCAGGTATACTGCCAACACAGAGAGAAGATTCTCCTCTGCCCACCTGAGGAGGTCGGAGGCCTCTTGGAGCATCTCCCTGCTCTTTGTGCCCCCTTGATTGTTTATGTACGCCACTGTGACGGTGTTGTCTGACTGCACTTTTACCATACTGTTTTGAAGTAGGTAGGTAAAAGGTAGGTAAAATTTATTTTTATACTGGTAATACATGTCATTTGGACATAATCCAGTTTACAAGACAGACCTGTGTAAATTCCTAACTAATTACATACAAATAAGTTCCATGTTAAATACATATAAATACAAACACCACAATATACAAACAACACGGTATACCTAAAAGACTTACAATAGCTAAATTATAAAATCTCAAAATCCCAAGGAACCTTAGAGAAAAAAAAAACATTTAACACTCAAAAATGTGAGCATATAGCTCCTTTATAGTATAGTAAACAATGAATAATTTGGAATTTCTCTTACCTCATCTGGAAGAATTCCAAGCTAACAACCTGATATAGCAAAGACCTGCCCCAATATTTATTATAATGCTTACCTACAACTATCTTATTTAAGTGAACTGGTCTTGTCAATAGCCGTTTTTGATAGTTATTCACTGTAAATAATATTAAAGAAATTGGATGATTTACAGATGAATATTTCATTTTGTGTATTAAAGATAACCAATGACACTTATGATTTATGTCTAAAGGTGACCAGTTCACTTTCTTCAACAATAAACAATGATGAATCCCATAATTTCCTTGTAAATCATATCTTGCTACGCGATAATAAGTTCTATCTATTCTAGACAATAGAGTTTAATTTGCATTTCTATATATGAATTCTCCATATCTTAGCACTGGAATAATTAACTGATCTGCCAGTTTTTTTCTATCTAAAAAAGATAAACAATCAGTACTTCTTCTTAACGCCCCTACCCTTCTATTTATTTTTTTAATCAATGCAATAATATGATTTGAAAAGGACAGATGTTAAATAACTATATTCTTTAACTTGTTCTAATTTAGTTTGATTTCCTGTATAAATGGATAAATCATAAACAAGTTCACCACTTTTTTTCAATGGGAAAATCATACACTTTGTTTTTTTTGTGTTCATTATCAGCCCTGACCTGGTGAACCACCCCTCAATTCTTCAAAAATCAGACTGCAAGTTAGTTTGTAATATTTCTTCCGTTTTTCCGGATGCAATTATAACCGTATCATCGGCATAAAGATGAATCTCTGATTTTTCTATAGTCGATGGCAAGTTACTTATGAATATTAGGAACAAAAGAGGTCCTAAAATTAATCCCTGGGGAACTCCTCTATTTACTTTCCTCTTTCTTGACAAACATCACTGTACCTCGACTCTCAGGGAATGATCATCCAAATAAGATTTTAACCAATTTAAGGGATCTTCCCCAATGCCTATTTCATGAAGTCTTTCAATTAGTAAGGGGTGGTCCACCAGGTTGAAAGCCTTTGAAAGGTCTGCAAAAATAACAGCTGTCTCCCTATTTTCCCCCAATGACCTATTTATTTGGTCATAAAATTCCAAAAGGGCTGTTGTAGTAGAATAGTTTTTTTGAAAACCAGATTGTTTAGTTGTCAACAAATTGTATCTGTCCAAATATTTCATTATCTGGCTAGAGACAAGTTTTTCAAAACATTTCAACAAAAGAGGTAATAAGGCTATGGGCCTATAATTATTAACTTCTACCGCATCCACCACCCCACCCCCTTGAAAATAGGTTTACTCTACTCTCTTTCCAAGATAAGGAAAATATCAATTTGGAGACTCCAATTAAATAAATAAGTGATAATTGGTGCTATATGAAAAGTAGCTAGCTTTAAGAATTTACCTTCCAGACAATCGCTACCAAAAGCCTTATGAGCATTTATATTTTGAGGAATTTTATATACTTTAGTGACTGTTAAAATTTTAAATCTAAATGGAGGGAATTTATTTTGTATAAACTCTACATTAGTTTGTTCTAAGTCTAAATTAGAAGGAATTTCACAATTTGGAAGATCTACAAAAAAGTTATTTAAGACATTACAAATTTCCTCCAGATTTTCAGTAATGATATCCCCATTTTTTAATCTTAATATCTCCTCTGAGGAATCACATCCTGGTTTAGTTAATTTCTTGACCACTCTCCAAAACTGTCTTGGATCTATACTTGAGTCTATTTTATTTTTGTAAAATGAAATTTTTGAAGCCTTAATTAACCTTTTACATTTAGGTTTTGAAATTACAGGAGAGTTAAGCGGACCGCCCGCATCTCCAGAACATTTATGTGGAGATGCTGTTCCTGTGCTAACAAAGTCCCTTGAGTGGGAAGTTGGTTCAGGACTGCCCCCACCCTTGCAGGTTGGCATCCACTGTGATAATTAACTCTGGGGGAAATTTCAACAGAACCTCCTTGTTCAGATTCCACACATACACCCACCAACTCAGGGAGTGATGAAGTTGAGGGGTAAGGGAGATCCTGGCCTGACAAACCTCTGATGCCAGATCCCAGACTGCCAGTAGACCCATTTGAAGGGGCCACATGTTTAAGCGGGCCCACGGGACTAAATCTATTGCTGCCACCATTAGGCCTACAATTCACAGCAGACTGAGGGCAGAAGCCAATGACTGATTCCTAAGCTACTAGACTTCCGTCAATAAGATCTCTTTCCAGAAAGGCGACAGAAAAACCTTCCCCAGTTTCATACTGAAGACTGTCCCAAATGTTCCAATAACTGAGATGGCTCGAAAGAGCTGTTCTCTCAGTTCACCACCCAGCTGTGCACATCCAGGATCTCCAAAATCCTGAACACCGATCTCTGCCAGAGGCAATGTTGGTACATGAATGAGCAGGTTGTCCAGATAAGGATAGATATGATGTCCTTCCTGCCGAAGCTGAGCCACCAGGACTATCAAAACTTTCGGGAAGACTGGGGGGGGCTACTACAAGGCCAAATGGAAGCACCCTGTACTGGAAGTGTTGGCCCAGAATCAAAGACCTGAGATACTTTTGGTGGGGCTGATGGATGGGGATGTGAAGGTAGGCATCCATCAGCTCTATTGACGCTAAGAAGTCCACCGGCTGAATAGCCTGGGCTATAGATCCCAGGGACTCCATCTTGAAAGTTTTGGGTCATACAAACATGTTCAGGTGCTTCAGATCCTGAATGGGTCTGACCCCACTCCACTCCCGACATTTTGGGAACTGTGAAATAGATCGAATAGAACCCTAGACCCTGCTCATTTGATGGAACCAGCACAATGGCCCCAATTTGAATGAAGTGGGTCAGGGTCTCTGACACCGCCTAACGTTTTGCCACATCCTTGGAAACTAAGAACCATAGAAAGTGCCCCCTGGTGGAACCGGTAAGAATTCTATGGTACAGCCCAAGTGAAGGATTTCTAGAACCCAGGCATCTGACATTGTTTGGGCCCATCTTTAGACAAACTCCCATAGTTTTCCTCCAAGGAAGGGGGTCAGGAATGGGCCTGTGTACCTTCATTACTAGGCACCAGGCTTTTATGCTGGTCCTCATCCATAGCACCGGGCAAAGGCTCCTCTGTTACTGTAAGCTTTGCTACCTGAGTAGGCTCCTGTAGTTCTCTGTTTACTAAAGTTCTGAAAAGGACAAAAAAAAACTCAGGACTGCCTGCGCCAGCTGTCACCTTGACCCCTTTGGGTTATGGTGGTCTTGAGCTGTTGTTTTGACACTAGAAGATGGCCCTTTTTATTTTGGACATCCTTCAAAATGGAATCCAGGCTGGAGCCAAACAATAAGCCTCCCTCAAAGGGGAGGTTAAACAGCTTAGCCTTTGAAGCTTGATCAGCAGACCAGTCTAAGCCAGTTGCCCCACATGGCCGAAGCAATGCAGTAGGTCAAACTGGCTGATGTGCAAATTCTCCACTGTAGAATCATGCAGAAAAGTGGAGGGCATGGCCACCAATTTCAAAATGCTCGCACCTTCTGAATAAGGTGGAACAAAACTGGCCAAAGTGGAGACCCAGCTGTTTAAGACTTTGGCAACAATAAAAGAAGCGATAAGACATGCGAATATTTGTGCCATTGTTGGTGAAAGTCCTACTGAATGCAGTATCCACCTGCTTGTCATGAGAATCTGCTAGTGCCAGAGAGCCTTCAGTAGGAATGGTGGTGGTGGTGTGTTTTACTGAATTATGAATGGCCTTGTCCACCAGAGGATGAACTTTCTACCTGTGAGCTGTTTCCCCTTAAAAAGGAAAGTTTCGCTTTGGGAATATTTTTTCTCTGATCCACACCTGCCCATTCCTGCTCAATAATTTGGTCACAGTGAATAAAACCTGGGAAACACTTAGGAGCAGAGGAGAACGCAGACAGGATTGGATTGACATCCACCATCTCCACAGACTGCTGCTCCTTAAGCTGTAAGGATCTACATGCCTCAGCTATCAAAAAGGACAAAGACTTATTCACTTATTGTCAAACAAGGTGGGGTCAGAATGCTTGACTTTGGCTCCATGCACTCCCATTCCTCTTCCTGCTCCTCAGAGGGGACATTCTCCTCAACAAAGAGCAATTTATTAAGGTCAGGAGATTTCACTAGATCCCTGAAATCCTCATCCTTGCCTTCTAAGATGTCAGGGTTGAGGTCTGCCTGTGCATTTGATTCCACAGCCTTTTCTTGCTGCAACGCACCTGGACATGCCTGGATGGGCCCCCCCTGACCTGAGGGGACAGGTTTGGGGTTAGGTGTGTCTGCTGGGATGTCCTGCAGAACACCGGGGCCCCAAAGCTCACCAAGGAACAACAAAAGTGATTCTCACAATTCTGCCTTGCCATTGCCAGTAGAAGAACCAGGTGCCCCCCACCACAGCTCGGAGGTCCAACTGGGGGGACCCGTTAGAGAAATATTATGCTGAGCAACACAATGAGGGAATAGGAATCCATGGGGGAGGGCATCAACACTGTTTTGTAGGTCTTACATCGTTTCAGAATTAATGGTCTCCTAAAAGCCATGATGCCAGTAATGGAAAGTTTTCACAGAAATAACCCAGATAAAATGTGTAAAACAACAACCAATTAGTTTTTAAGCTTGCTGGACTTTAAACTCTCCACAGAACTGTATACAGGGATTAGCGTGCCAAAAAAACACTAAATGGGCAGGTGCACTCACTAGCGGGCATGCACAAGATGTCAGTACACTAGCATGGGCGTGCATGCACCAGTTAGTGAGCTAGGGTACTTTGCGCAATGTGAACAATAGGTGATTATGCTGCACAAATGCTCCTTGTTCTGTGCAAAGTGCACACACTGCAGGCGCAAGCCTAGCAAGAGGTGGGAAAACGGCCAGATGGAGGAGTGTGCACCCGGCCCTAATGGCGGCTGCACAAATGGAAAATACAAGTCTGAGGAGCAAAAACAGCCACAAAACACCAAAAACACAATTTAGCTGCAGAAATACCAAAAAGGTAAGGTAAATGTAAGGTAAAATTTATTTATATAAGGCGCCCATCCTGAGTTCAGGGCGCCATTACAAAATGTCAACATAACAATATTAAAATCCATAATAATGTAAACACCTTTAAACATAGCAGACATTATATTTCCAAGAATGCTTGTTTGAATAGGAAACTTTTCAAGGCTTTTTTTTAAACCCTTCTACAGTCAGGCTATCAACATCAGCTGACAAGGTAGAGAATTCCACAGGGTAGGTGCCATAAAGGCAAAAGTTCTTCCACCAGATGTTTTCAAGGTTACCCTGGGAATCTCTAGTAATCCCTCACCAGAGAATAGTAGGGAGTGAGAGGGACAGTAAGAAACCAGGAGTTCTTTCAGGTAGTGGGGTCCCAAACCGTGTAGGGCCTTATAGCTCAGCAACGCGCCCTTGAAGGTGATCCGCCACTGTAAAGGCAGCCAGTGCAGTTTGTGCAGCACAGGTGTTATATGACTGGATCTAGGGCTACCACTCAACAACCTGGCCGCCGCATACTGCACCAGCTGCAAGTGGCGGATATCCACCCCCGGCAGCCCTAGATAAAGGATAGTACAGTAATCAAGCTGACTGGCAACTAAGGCATAGACCAGGATAGGAAGGTCTTCAAGTGGGACCAGGTGTTTCACCAACACAGAAGACCTGAGGCGAGGGTGGGGGGGAGAAAGGAACCGATGCCAGAGCTGAAGAACCCCCCAGAGACCCTAACACTCAGAAAAATAAAATTATACCTACCTGTGGTACCTTGATTTTCTTTTAGTGTTTCTTTTTTCTTTTAAAGGAGACCATTAAACACCCTAACAAGGCAGAAGTGACTCCCAATCCACACGGGGATGGGAAAAAAGGTTATTCAAGTTGAAAGCTTCAGCTTAAGAGGCACGCTTTTAATTTAGGGATGCTCCCTGGAACAGGCAGCCACAATCTGCTTTGCAGAATTGCAGCCCCAGAAGAAGTCTTGAAATCCTGAATCTTGAAAATCTTCAGAGAAGATAAAAGTAGCTCTGTCTCCTTCAAATGGCACAACTAAACTGGGAACTGCTGCTGCTTGGAATCCTCATATGCCCAACATTCTAAAGCTTGGCATGTGCCATTCCCCTTGTAGGTGTGCACTACACCCAGCTGTAACATGGGGAAGAAAAAGGGTTATGCGGTATTGGACCAATAGCATCACATGTGGTGAGTGTGGTGATACATTAACTCTCAATTAATGTGTGCCCATGGTAAAATTAAAGCATGGTGTCATTTTTAGTGTAGCCACTAGGGGTTCCCACATGTAGCAGGACTGTTACAATGCCAATTTCTGTTTCTGCACTGAAGATGTAATTTCACTAAGCATGTGGTATTGATATACTGCTGGTCTGCACCCCTTCAATAATCCCCCGTAAAACAAATCCCTGATGTGTAAACAGCTGGTTTCTGAAGCAGGATCGCAGCCTAGCAAAATCTAAAGGACAGGAAAGTAACTGCAGTGTGGTAGCCAATGGCGGGTGAACGTAGGCCTGAAATATCCAGAAACGGGGGGAGAGACAAAGTAAGAGGTACAACTCAAGGTGCAATAAAAGCAAGTGTATTTATTTTTATGGAGTTCTACCTGATGTTTCCATCTTCTTTATGGCTTTTGAATAGAGCACGGTGCCTGCCCATACTGAGCCTTTTTGAATCTCTCGTTGCCGGCTTGCTTCAATTCCAACACGGAGATCGGGCATTTACCGGCCGCCATTCTACAGAGGCTATCATGGGCCCTGTTGGAGACAAACTGACGTACCCACTGGTTAACCAGGGGTCCTGCCTTTATCTGTTGTACTTCTCTGTGGCGTCAAGGCTTTTTCATCCCTTCTGGAGACAACTTTTGGCTCGTGACACGCTGCAGTGCAGGCTAAACTTCCTATTCGTGTTTCTTCGGGGAACTGCCTACCTGCCTACTGGCTCAGTACTGGCAGTTGCCAGTTGACTTTGTTCCTCGATTCTTCATTTTAAGCAGGGGAGAGAGGGAGGGCGTGCAGCTCGCCATTTTGTTTTAGCAGAATGGATTAACGAATCCTAAAATGCAAGGAAAGAATCAAAAATCACGAAAAGGTAATGTGCAAAATGCACAATTTTGTATCATAAATGTGATCATGTTCCTACAGGAGACCAAAAACTGGAAATTGAGAAGCACCAAGTGACAGTGCCAAAATAACCTATTAAAACCTGTAACATGGGGAAGAAAACATTCTCGACAGTGAGCCAAACCCTTTTTCTTCCCCATGTTACAAGTGAATTAACCCACTCCAGAGCTTGGGTCTATCAGGTATTAATTCAGGTAAGAATCAAAATCACAAAAATGCAATGTGCAAAATGCACAATTCAGTATCCGAAATGTACTCAGGTTCCTGCAGGATACCAAAAACTGGAAATTGAGAAGCGTCAAGTAACAGTGCCAAAATCAATCAATCAATCAATCAATCAAAATCTTTATTTAACCAGGCGATCACTATTGAGCAAGCTCATTTTCAAGGCAGACCTGGGTAAAATAACCTATTAAAACCTGTAACATGGGGAAGAAAATATTCTCAACAGTGAGCTGAACCCTTTTTCTTCCCCATGTTACAAGTGTATTAACCCACTCCACAGTGTGGGTCTATCAGGCATTAATGTATGTCTGGGTGGTTGGAATCACTTGGCTTTGGCCTTGTGGTCCAACCCCCCAGCCATACATTAATACCTGATAGATCACACTCTGTTGTGGGTTAATCCTTACTTGTTATGATTACCCATTGACAATGTGGAGCGCTACAGAACATAGAAATTTCTTTGAAGAAGAAACTTTTTCTTTCAGTGTTTGCTCTTTGGTGCTGCAATTCTACATAGCAAATTAGAGCTACCTGGTGACAGGGAACACACCCAAGTTTAAAGTCATGTCTGTTAAGCTTTGGCTTTCAAACTGGCTAACCTGCCTTTTTTTCTCTATGTCCACTGCCTGGTTGTGCTTAGATTGAGGGCCACATCTGCCACTGCGCTAAGGGTGTTTATTTTTAGTAGGTCTCCTTTTTGCCCTCATGTCATGGTGCCTCAGGTAAGTACTTGTTTTTGGTGTTATTGTTGGGTTCTAGCTTTAGGGCATTCCCCGTGTCTCCCTACCATCTAGTTTGGCATTAGTGCCCCCCCCAATGACCCTAGGGTGACTATTCTATGTGCATAGTTCTTTTATTTCTTCTATTTGAGAGGAGAGGGAACCACTGGTTCTTTAGAGTGCTCACAGTTGGGGGATCTGTTTTTTCACTTCTCTCTGCTGAAGGTTGGCTTACTGTTTAAAAAAAAAGGAAAGGAGAGCAGAGAAGAGAGGGAAAGAAGCATGTGAACCAGAGCACTTTCAGGCAGTTTTTCAGGGGGTTCTTATTCCACAGCCTTTCTAACAGTTCTTAATGGCTCTCCTGAGCCACGTGGCTTCCTGCCACTTTTTTTTTCTGAGCCTTTGTATTTGTTCATGCTGCGTTGTTTAGCTAAAGGCTTCTCAGAGCCTCAGTGCATCCTTTTGCAAGTTGGTGCTTGGACGTGTGCCCCCTCGACGTGCTGATGTCACACACAGTGTTGTGACATCATGCACGTGCACACGCATGCAGGCGTGCCAGCACTTTTCTAAGTGCTAGATAAGGTGGTGCTGTTTCTTTGACTGCTCAGGGCTGTTGAGTCTGGTCCTTTCCTACTACAGCCTTTGAGTTGGTAGGCTGGTAGGGACGCTTCCTGCTGGTGCTTTTAACCACAGAGGGAAGTGATGTCTGCAGCAGTGTTCTTTCTTCCCTGCATATACAGTATTTCAGGAAACAGCATCCTTAGTTTTATTCTATGTTTTGAGCTTCTGTTGCAGTAGTGTTTTGGCACCATGGCTTATCAGAGACCTCTAGACTTCAAATGGTGTAAGACCTGCAAAAGGGTAATTCGTCCCTCTCTGGTGGGTTCCTATTGTCCCCACTGTGTTTCTCAAGCTAATATGTTTTACAGTTCCCCCCAGTCATAACTCCAAACTGGGGGAGGGTGCACCTAGTGTACTGGCAGGCAGCAGCAAAGCAGAATTGCATGAATCTTTGTGGTTGCTCTTAGGAGAGCTTTTGAGCCCTGATGTTCTGCAGGACATCCCTTTGGACATACCCAACCCCAAGCCGGGCCCCTCAGGTCAGGGGCCCACACAGGCATGTCCAGGTGCACCAGAATAGAACATATCTGCTAATATGGATCTGTGGGCAGACCCCATCCTTGACCATATGTAGGGTCAAGATGAGGATGTTGGGGATGTTGGGGAAAACTCTGACCTAAAGCAGTTACTTGATGATGATGATGAGGACAAACCTTCTGAGGAGGAGGAGGAGGAAGGGGAGTGGATGAAGCTGAAAAAGAGTATTCCTATCCTTCCCCTGTTTTATACAACATCTTTGTCCCATCTGATAACTGTGGCTTGTAGAACTTTACAGCTGAAGGAGGTGCAATCCATGGAGGCCTTAGATGTGAGCCCTATTCTGTCCATGATATCTCCCACTCCAAAGTGTTTCCCAAACTTTATTCATTGTGACCAGATTATTGAACAAGAATGGGCAGGTGCAGACCAATGAAAATATCTACCAAAACTCAAGGTATGGTGTTTCCCCTTGATGGAGGAAAATATCCACAAGAGGGAAACCCCTCCCCTGGCTGATAAAGCTGTACATAATTCCATAAGGCACACGACTGTCCCAACTGAAGGGTCTTTGGCCTTAGCTGACACAAATGGCAAGCGAGTGAATGCTTCATGCAGAAGAGCCTTTGCCTCCAACGATGCAAACCTCTGTACCTCCTATGCCTCCTTTATTGTTGCCAGAGCTTTAAACTTGTGGGTTACAACACTGGGTAGCTTAGTTCACCCAGATTCTGAGAGAGGCAAGCATTTTGCAGTTGGTATTCATGGCCTTTATCTTTCTAGAAGATGCCACGGGGCAGAACTTACTCATGTGGGCTTGATCCATTAATCATATTGAGTCCACCATGCGAGGGGTGTGGCTTTGGCATTTTGTCGTTGACCAGGAGTCAAAGACCAAGTTGTTTAACTCAGCCTTTGAGGGAGGCTTATTGTTTGGGTCAGGCCTGTATGACATTTTAAAGGATATCCAGGATAAAAAAGGCTGCCTTCTGGTGTCCAAAAAACAACAAAAGGCTGGTTCAACCTTGAGAAGTCAAGGAGGTGGCCAACAGAGGCAGTATCAAGGGGGGTTTCATTCCTTTTGAAACTTCAGAAACCAGAGGATTAAAGGATCCTATTCTGGATTCCAGAACAATAGTGGTAGAGGAGCCCTGGCCCGATGCCACAGCGATGGCCCTGGGTGAAGAGATGGCACCTCACAATGAGGGTATGTGGTCCCATCTAGACCTCCCTTCCCCTGATGGAAGACTGAACAATTTTTACACAAGATGGGCCCAGATGACATCAGATGCTTGGGTTCTGGAGGTTTTGGCCCTAGGTTACGCAATAGTTTTTAAACATTCTCTCAGAAGGACGTTTTCTGCTGTCTCCTGTATCGACTCCATGAAGAGACAAGCAGTGTTGCAGACACTGGATCACCTCTCACAGATCGAGGTGATTGTTCTGGTGCCTCCCAGCAAACAAAGCCAGGGATGCTACTCAATTTATTTTGTAGTTCCCAAAAAGTTGGTGTTTTCAGATCTATTCTGGACCTAAAACACCTAAACAAGTTTGTTCACCACATGATCTACAAGATGGAGTCCTTACAATCGATTATCCGGACTGTACAGCAGGGGATTATCTAGCATCCATAGACCAGAGAGATGCATATCTCCAAATTCCCTTCTGGCAGTCTCATCAGTAGTTCCTCAGGTTGGGGTGTTGCGGAGCGTATACCATTGCCACAGTGACTCCCTGATCGCGCAGAACACCACAGCAACAGGAACTGGGCAAAATCCACCAGTCACTGTGGTGGTCTGTATGGCTATCGGGACTGCCTCACTGGGTGTTTGCCCCCCCCTGGTCCAACTTCGACTCGGAGTTAGAATCCTAGAGACATGGGAGAGTTCGATGGATACATGGAGGCATCCCTGACACTGCAATGCTAACAGTTGGCACTGTGGCTGTCGCTGTCGAGATGTCTCCATGATGACTGTCACTGCGGCATGGGTAAACCGTTGCGGAGCACCCCTGCTGTATGGATGCACCTGCTAGCACCTCGTCAGATTGGAGGCAGTATTTCTGTTAAAAACATTGAATTTGGTGGCTGGACTGCACTGAAAGTACCAAATATTGTTTTTCTATATTGAGCTGAACAGTTTGATATCTTTTGGTACCATGGGATGCTGACAGAAAAGTGGTCTGAGTGGTTCCATGGCTCAGCCATCATTGGAGCCCCATGCCGCAGGAGCAGGGATGGTTGCCACTGAGGAGAGCCCCCATGGAGGTCTCTGCAACTCTCTGTGCACGCTAGTGATTTAAAGGTGGAGACAATTCTGAGTCACATGGGGAACAAAATATAAAGATAGAAGCGTCCATGAAAACAGCAGTTACTGTGGAGTCACAAGCATTACAAGCTTTGGCCACCACTAATAAAATTGTGCAAGAAAAGCACAACTTAAATATCCACTGACGTCTTTGGAAAATGCGAGCAGAACCGCACATGTGCACATCATTGGGCTCCCTGAAGGTTCCAAAGGAGATGACTTGTTAGGTTTTCTAAAGAACTGGCTCCCAGGGGCACTGAATATAAGCCTGGACAGTGTTACATTCTTTTCCAGGGCTTATCGTATCTCTCCATGTTCCGCTGCTGCCTGGACTGACTTACCTCACATAATTCTGCTAGTGACTGCTGGAGCTTTGATGTGGGAGGAGATTCTGAAGGCCTCTAGAGCCATGGACCTCCTCAATAAAAATGGTGCCACACCACATGTTTTCCCTGACCTTTCCTATGCTACTAGAGCATGAAGGAAGAAGTTCAATATAGTTTGGGCCAAATTGCACAGCCTACGAGCAGTGCACTCACTCCTTATGCCTGCTCGTGTGAGATGTTTTTATAGAGGATACACATTTCAATATAATGATCCCGTAGAAGCAGGAAAAAGGGCCAAGACCATAGCGAAGGAATTTGAAGCTGCAAAACCTACTGCCCTGGAAGATTCGGAGGATGAGGAGATATGAATTGGGACAGAAGAAGTTGCTGTTTCATCATTGCACTGACTACAGGTGCCTGGACTAGTCAGCCAGTTTAATACTTATTTCTGAGATTGTAATCTTTTATAAGTAATTGCTGACTATCTCTGCAATTATTTGTGCACCTGATTTTTTTGTGTAGCAAACCTCACTGCAGTTTATTTTATTTCCGTTGCAGTTATGCTGGGGGCTGACCAAACGAGCAGACACGAAAGACCGTTAGGCCTATTCTGCTGGCATTTTAGTATGTTAGTTATACAGTTTACGAAAGTTTCTGTATGTTTTAACATAGATAGTTCTCTGATTAGGGGGGACATGCTAAGGTGCTAAATATTTTTGAAATACACCAGTATGTTTGGATTGGGATCATATCAACACAGGTTTTCAAGTTACACTTATGTTTGGACTTTAAATATTTGGCTTTGACCACCGCATGCTTGCAGGGTGTAGCCATCCTGGACTCATAATGGATTCTTGAACATTATTGGATCATCTCCATATCCATTTAATAGAATGTCTAAAGTAACCATAATTTAGTACTTGGAGGAATCCTATGGTTTAATGTTGATATCTGACATTTGGCATACTGTATGTTATTGATTATCTATAACATAATAAAAATAAATAAAAAAAAAAGGTCCTCAGGTTCACAGTGCTTGGGCAACACTTCCAGTACAGGGCGCTACCATTTGTGCTTGCAGCAGCCCCCAGAGTGTTCTTGAAAGTGTTCATAGTCCTGGTGGCTCAACTTTGTTAGGAGGGACATCATGTCTATCCTTACCTGGACGACTTGCTCATTCAAGCACCACCTCCTCCACTGGTGAGGAAATCAGTGACCAGGACACTGGAGGTTTTGGAGTTTCATGGCTGGATAGTAAATCAGGAGAAACACTCTCTCAAGCCTTCGCAGATCCTGGAGCACCTGGGAGTGGTGTTCAGGACAGACAAGAGGATGGTCTTCCTCTTGTCAGCCAGGAAGGAAACCTTGTTGAGAGAGGTTCAGTGGCTGAGAAGCCAATTGTTGGCTTCAGCTTACTGTGGATTCTGGGCCTCATGATGATGACAATAGAACTAGTCTCATGGGCTCACCTTCACATGCAATCCCTCCAGACTGAGTTGCTATCAGCCTCGGATCTGGCCTCAGAGGACTATCTGGCCAGGATTCCAATTTTCCCACTATTGCGGCAGTCCTTCAGTTGGTGGGTGAGTTTAGAGAATCTGAGCAAAGGGTTTCACTTAGAAGTCCCTCCAGTGCTGATTCTGACAACTGATGCTAGTCTAATGGGCTGGAGGACATTACTGGACCACATTCCTGTGCAGGGGATTTGGTCTGCACAGGAACAGCACCTCCACATCAACGTCCTGGAGATGAGAGCTGTGCACCTAGCTCTCCTCTATTTTTAAAATCGGGTGCAGTTATGAACCATGAAAATAAGGTTAGACAACGCTGTCATGGTGGTGTGCATAAACAGTCAAGGGAGCATAAGGGGCTGAGAGATGCTAAAAGAAGCAACCAATCTTCTGTTGTGGGCTGAGTAGAACCTTCTCTCGCTCTGTCAGCAGTTCACTTGGTGGGGAGTTGAACTTTCAGGCTGATTGGCTAAGCTGCAAGACTGTTCACCAAGAGGAGTCGACACTGAACCCGGAGGTGTTTGACCTTCTGTACAAAAGATTTGGTCATCCACAGATCAACCTGTTTGCCTCCAGTCAGAGTGTGCAACTGCAGTGGTTCTTCAGCTGCTACTGGTGTCCATAGGTGGAGGCAGTGGACTCTCTCACAGATGTGGAATTTCAACAGAGTGTATGCCTTTCCTCCTCTGCTGCTCCTTCCCAAGGTCATATGCAAAATGAGACACTCAAGAGGAAGCTTTCTTTTGGTAGCTCCGAAATGGCCCAGAAGGCCATGTTTCTCCGACCTACTGAACCTAGCTCAACACACTACTTCTTGACTCCCAATACAGGGGGACCTTCTCTCCCAAGGTCCCATTCTGCATCCAAATCAAGATGTGATGCAGCTTGCAGCCTGGCTTCTGAAAGGAGGAGACCCCTGAAGCAGGGTTTCTCAAAGAAGATAGTAAAAGCCAGCCCGATGGCACTGAGGTTTGAGGCTCCAGACACCACACCTCACACCATGCCAGCGACCTGGGATCGGGAGGGAGCTCGGGTTGCTGGGGGTTGGCCAGGGAGGAGAGGATCGACAGCTCTCCTCTCCTGGGGAGAGTGGGTTCATAATGCCCTGGCAGCAGTGACTCTCAGTGGAGGCTGGGAGTGTATCAGCTGGGGGTCGCACACGTAGGGGGTGGAGGTGTTGGCAAATGTCCGTGAGTGGGGTGCGGGAGTGTGCTGTACTTGTGCTGGACATCATTGCACGTCCACGCCTCTGGGGAACCATCACAAAGTCATGCACATAAAAGGGAAAAACCCCAGCTCCTGCAAGAGATGACAGCAACCAAGCCCCACGCCCACTGTTGGACCCCACCTTCTCCAGTCCTAATATCCTCCAGCTCACACCAGACCACCAAGCTTGATTGAAAAGGAGCACCCAAGGTAAGTGTAGGGCGGCCCCACTCTGGGGGGCACAAGCCAGGGGGTATATGGTGGTTCAGGGTTCTGGGGCGACCTGGAGCAAGGCGGGTCTCAGGCTGGGTGGAACAAGCTGAGGATGCTAAGAGATGTCTCAGGACTGGCAACCGGAGGGAAAAAGAGAGGGAAAAAGAAAAGATGGTAGTAGATGCCCCGTTGGCTGCCAGAAGGAATTCCGTATCTGCAGCTTATGCTTGCATGTGCACCATCTTTTTGGCTAGAGCCAGAGAGAATGGTATCCAGCCTTCTAAAGCAGATGGGGAATTCGGCTACACCATCATTGACCAAGTAATTGAAAACAGCTTTGATGCAGGCAGGATAAAAGTCCATCAACTTTATTTCCAAGACAACCAGCTGCAAGTTGCAAACGCCCCTCCCCACAAACAGCCGAATGATTTCGTGTATGAACAACGCTTTCTCAAGGGAGCCTTGTGGGGAGGGGCGTTTGCAACTGCTGCTGGTTGTTTGTCTTGGAAATAAAGTTGACAGACTTTTATCCTGCCTGCATCAAAGCTGTTTTCAATTACCTGGTCAGTGATGGTGTATCTGAATTCACCGTCTGCTATGTGAGTAAAACTTTCATTTGGCTCCGTCTGTATGTTTGCAGCCACCTTCTTGGTCATCCGGCCGTCTAAAGCCATGGTTCCACAGATTTTGGACCTTCTGCAGGGAGGAGTGAATAAAGATTTGGCCCTGAGTACCTTGAGAGGTCAGGTGTCGTCCCTTGGAGCCTCCTTGGGCTCATTCTTAGGCACCAACTGGGAAGTTATTCATTTTCTGTGAGCTGTCAGCAGGACCCGACCTCTGTTCTGATCCTCTGTTCCTTCATGGGATTTGAATCTGGTATTGAATGCTCTTTGTAAAGAACCCTTTGAACTGCTGTCATCAGTCCCCTTGGATGTGATGCCCTACAAGGTGTGCTTTTTAGTTGCTATGTGTTCAGCCAGGAGGATTAGTGAGATCCAGGCCTTGTCCCACAAAGAACATTACCTCGTCATGCATAAGGACAAGGGGGTTCTGAGAACGGTTCCATCTTTCATTCCAAAGGTTCGTACAGCTTTTCATATAAATCAGGAAATTTGTCTTCCATCCTTCTGTCTGCAACCAACTCACCCAAAGGAGAAGGAGTTGAACAAGTTGGATTTGCGTCAGGCAGTTAGGATATACATTAGATGGACTGTGGAGTTCAGGAAATCAGATATGTTGTTCAGACTTTTCAGAGCAGCCAAAAAAGGACAAAAAGCTTCCAAGGCCACTCTGGCAAGGTAGGTGAGGGCATGCATTGTCAAGGTTTATGTCACAGTAAAGAAGAGGGCTCTGACTCTCATCAAGGCATATTCCACTAGGGCTATGGCCACTTTCTGGGTGGAGAAAGGTGAGGCGCCTGTCTTAGAGTTGTGCAAGGCAGCAACGTGTTCCTCCATCCACACATTCACCAAGTACTACAGATTGAATGTTCAAAGTTCCACTGATGCGGCCTTTGGTTGCAGAGTTGTGCAGGCAGACGTTAGCAGGTAAACTCTTTTTCATTTTTGCAGTTTGCGTATGGGACAATTCTCCCCCCACCTGGTTTTTTAATGGGTTCTGCTTCTTAGAATCCATTTGTTCTGAATACCCATTGACAACATAGGGTGCTACAGAAAGAAAAGATTTCTTAATACTTACCATAACTTCTTTTTCTGTTAGCTCCAACATTATCAATGGGACCCACCTAGGAGCCTTTCTCCTGTGAGAGGATATTGTCTGGTATGCCAGCACAGGGATGTTCATCACTTTCTAATGAATTAATAGGTTTCACTTTTGTTTGTTTTTTTATCGTTGAATAGTTTCTCACCTGCAGCCACAGTCCTGCCCATATCCAGCCACCGCTCCTCCACTGCCGACCCTGAAGCTGTCATGTCTAGCTGGTATAGGCAGCTACACCGTCAAGAGGGGCTCCCCCCTAAGCCCCCGCACCCGACGAGGATCCATTACTGGCACACGCCTTTCAGACATCGTCAGCCAGTGAAGCTGCGGCCATCAAGTTGCTGTGGACTTGTGCTGCTATTTTTCCTGTTCTTCCCCAATGGGAGAATGGATGTGCAGTGACGTCCATGCACTAGCATGCAGACGTCTGCCGTGCTTCCCCCCAACTCGGCACCCGCGCATCTGCAGTACCTCTGGGCATCCCCAGGGACCACCAGAGCGCGGTGTGTATCCACCCCTTTCCCCAGAACTAGGAGAGTTGTTATTGGATGCTCAATCCTAGTCCTCCCCTGCCAACCCCCAACGACCCGGGCTCATTCCCGAACCTGGATCGCTAGTGTGGAGTGAGGTGTGGCATCCAGCACCTCAACCCTCAGCGCCACTGGGCCACAGGTTTCACTGTTGTGATAAATAAGGGTGCCTCCTTTGCTACAGGTGAGTGCTTATGCTGTTTGCAGTTAATTTCCAGTGTTACCTGCTTTTCATTAATTCCTTTGGCAAGTCTCTTCTACTTCACTCAGTTCCGCAAAGAATTTCCACAACTTTGGAAAAGTAGACGATGAGCCTTGGTCCATCCTTTCTCTCACCTGACAAGATGGGGAACTGTTTTGCTGTACCTTATTTTGGTTAGAGCTTTGTCTACGTAGACTGCTTATGTATTAATTTGTGACAGGATGCACAGTATGATCTATATGGATCTACTTTCACATACTTAGGAGCACTGCGTAGACAAAAGTGACTAGAGAGTTGCTGCTGTCTGGAATGTTCATGTGTCCAAGACTCTATACTGTTAACAGTCTTGGGCTGTGCCATTTCCCTAGCAGGGGTGCACACTGCCCATTTGTTCTAAATACCCATTGACTATGTTGAAGCTAACAGAAAAGAAAATCATGCTAAGTATGAAGAAATTTCTTCTACCGGCCACATTAGCAATCTGTACAGCATGTGAGCAATCATTACATGTATTTTTTAATCTAGGGACAATTTGAGGCCTAAGGGGGTTGACAGTGTCCCTTTAAAATAAATACCTCTTCCCAGGTCCCTGTATATTTGCTGGTCCTCCTCTAAAGGTGTACTTATTTTAAATTCACATCTTGTATCCCTCTGTATTTGCTTTTTGTTCCCTTAAAAAGTCCCTATTTTCATTGACATCTCAGGTCCATTTAGTTGTTTGTGTTCCATTAAAGGGCACCTACTTAAATTCGCATCTCAGGTCACTGTTTACCAAGCAGGTGATTTATAAATTCTGCTTAATCCCACTTCTTGAGTCCCTGTATATTTTCTTGCATTCATTAAAGGGAATCTGTTTATTTCCATATCTTATGTCCCTGTCTTATTTTGCTTTGTGCTAATAGGGGTACCTATGTTAGTGCCCTGGGTGTCTGCTTATCTACAATGTGCTCTTTTCAGGATAACTATTTATCCAGCTTTTCATGTCCTGATATATTCACACTGCTTATTTGAGAACCTATTAATTCCACTTTG
This sequence comes from Neoceratodus forsteri, assembly GCA_016271365.2. NCBI lineage: Eukaryota > Metazoa > Chordata > Ceratodontiformes > Ceratodontidae > Neoceratodus > Neoceratodus forsteri. The sequence goes on along the minus strand of JADMNL010000039.1, from coordinate 31,745,056 downwards.
TGCCACTGCCTTGCACCTGCTTGCTACCCTACTATAATTAAACTGTTGTGAACTGTGCTGTTCTCCTCACCGCTGCCCTGGTGTTGGTTGTTTTCTCTTTTTATCCCTCTGATATGCTTTTCATCTCCTGCTACTATGCTATGCATAACACTATCCCTCTTCCCCTCCTTGTTTCCCTCTCCCATCTCCCTCCAGATACTGCCCCATCTTCCCCTACACCTTGCCTTCCTCCCCTTCCCCTACGCTACTCTCTGCCTTCCTTCCCTCACTCTCCTATTCCCCTGGACACCTGGCTGCAGCCTCCTCCAATTTCCATGGTTACACCTTAAAGCCCTCTTGCATCTCCTTCCACCCTATCCTCCCTTTCCCCCTTCCCCCTTCCACCCTGCCATCCCATCCTCTCTTTTCCAGAAGCTCAATGGCTCCCTTAGCATTCCTGTCTCTGTCCTTCTTCTCATGTCAGGTGACATTGATTTTAATTCTGGTCCTACCCCTCTCTACTTTCACCCAGTGCCCCAAAAGACTGAGGGTGGCACACCTGAGCATCCGTAGCCTCCTCCCCAAATTGGATCAGTTGCATCTCCTGATGTTAAACCTCCAACCGTATGTTTTGGTTATCCCTGAGTCTTGGCTCTTCTCCAAGATTAATGATGCATCGCTAACTCTCTCTGGTTACTCAGTGGTCAGGCAAGATTGTGGCAAGAGGTGTAAGGGAATTACTATGTACATCTCCTCTTGCCTCTAGTTCAAACCAATGTCGTGTGCATCCAACTCCTCCCTAACATGAGGTGCTCCTCCTCAAATTCACTATCCCCTTCTCGGTGCCCATCTTCATCACTGGGATTAACTGCTGCCCTGGCTCTAATCCTGACACTGTTATCAAGCTCCTTTCCTCTGTATCTTCTATGGCCTCTGCACGTAATTTACTTTGCAAGATGATTTTAACTTCAGTTGCCTTTCCTTGTCCTCTGAAAAGTTATGCCAAAACTTCAGATTTCTTTCACTTACCCACCTTATCTTTAAACCCACTCGATCTCAAAACCTTTAATCATTCCCTTCTTGACTGGATCCTCACTTTCCCCCCTTCCCTATCTCATTGTGAAAGCAGGCACTCTCTGAAGCCCTCAGTGACCACTTTGTGGTCTATAGTGCATAAGATCCATTGCCCCATAGCCCACTCCCAAATGCTCCTACCAATCGCTGGATCTGTATGCTCTCCATACTGACCTGTTCTTAACCAACTGGTTTTTCATCCCAGCAACTGCTAATATAAATTCAGCCCTCAGAAATTTCCCCCCAAAATGTATGCCTGTCTGGGATTGCTGTGGTCCTTTTAGGAAGACTAGGGTCAAAGGCTCTCACCTTCCCTGGATCATAGCAGAATTTCTTGTCTGTCTCAAGGTAAGGGACCTGGCCTGGCACACCTACAAGGTCTCCAGCTCTCCTGGTGACCTTGCTAATAAATATTAGACCTTTTGCAATGCTTGCACCAAAGCTACCAGGCTTGCCAAATCTGAATATTTTGCATCCACACTCCAGAAAAATCTTAATCACCCCTCTATAGGATGGAAAATTATCCATTTCCTATTCTCTGCTCCTGCCCATCCTCAAATCTGGGCACATAGCTATCACAGATTCTGATGAAGTTGCTTCCTCTTTCAACACTTCCTGTGCTTGTTCACTTCTGTGCTCCTTTTCAACCCTTCCCGTCCCTACTTTATCTTTCTTTCCCACCATGCTTCTGCCCCAAAGGCTTTGCTAGCCCTTAACCCCCACAAAGGGCTCAGCCTTGATGGCCTTGACCCTAAACTCCTTTATCTGCCTGCCCATTATTGCTGCTCCCATTGCCGCCATTCTTAAGCTTTTTTCTCTCTGGTTGCCATTCCTGTGATATGGAAGTAAGCATCCTTCATTTCCCTTCCTAACGGAGGTGCTGTCTCCACCCCTAGAAACTATCACCATATCGCTCTTCTCTCAACCTTGGCTATGCTCCAAAAAAATCTTCTCTCCCAACTCTCTCCCTTTCTTGACTCCTCCTATTTTACTCCCTCCTAGGCTGGCTTTTGGAAGTCCTCTCCACCTCTACATCACTCCTCCGATTCACTAACTCCATTCTGAATGGGATGGATCAGGGACTGCTAAAGAACAGTTACAAAAGACCTTACTGTAACAGCAGATCTTTGAGGGGATCTCAGTCATCAGGTCACATCATAGGAACTTCACCGTCAGTGAAGCAGGATCCACACAGAAGATTTTCCAGCAGTACAACGGGGCTGCCCACACTGATGTCACCTGCCGACATCATCAATCCTATAAAGGTGTGAACGGCCCTGCTCCCTCCTCAGTTTTTTCCCCCAGAAACTAATGAAGCAAGCCCATGCCACGGGCGACTGAGGAGAGAGAGAGAGAGAGAGTGGTGCCCAGCCCGAAATAAAAGGCTGGATACACCAGATAGCCATTCTGAGCAGAGGACTCCAAATAGGGGGATGGTGGGAGGGAAGACTGATCTAATGACCGAGATCCCCTCGAAGAGCTACTATTACGATAAGTTCTTATGTAACTGTTCTATCTTCTTCAGTGGTGTCTCAAGTCATCAGGTCAGACCACAGGAATTAGTCACAAACAGTTACAAGTGCAGCAAAGTAGTCTGGGAGGTAGGCAAACCAAGGCCTAAGACAGAAGGCCCTAGAGAACAGCCCGGCCAAAGCCTGCTCGGGCTCTGGAGGCACTGTCCAGACTGTAGTTCTAAGTGAAAGCATGGATGATACTCCAAGTGGCAGCAGCGTAGATGTCAGCTGCTGAGACCACTTTGAAGTAAGCCACAGAGGTAGCAATGCCCCACGTGGAGTGGCCTTTCACCACCCCGGCAACTCTTTGCCATGTTTGTTGTAGCAGAACACAATATAATTGGCCAGCCATTTGGACAAACATTGTTTGGAAACCTGAACACCCTCTCTTCCTTTAGTGAAAGAAACAAAAAGCTGCTTTGACTTTCTGCAGTCCTTAGTTTGCAGCAGATAATACTTCAGAATTCTGTGCACATCTGAAGTATGGAGCAGTGCTTCCCCTGATTGGCATGCTCCAGGAAATATAGAGGTAGGTGGATTGATTGGTTCAGGGAAAACTCAAACACTACCTTGGGGAGAAACTTAGGATTTGTGCTCAGACACCCTGTCTTTGTAAAAAATCAAATAAGGCTCCTCACACCAGAGAGCCTGAAGCTCAGAAATCCTTTGAGCAGAAGTAACGGCAACCAAAACCAACATTTTCCATGAAAGAAAGCAGAGCCCACAAGTCGCAGCTGGCTCAGATGAAGATGGGGTGAATTTCTCCAAAACAAAAATGAAATCCCAAGCCTGGACAGGGGTATGGATTGGAGGTTTCAGGTGCAGGATGCCCCTAAGAAAAGTACAGATCACATCCAGCTGAGCCATGGTACGACCATCCATGGGCTTATGAAAGGCAGAGATAGCCAAAAGGTGCACCTTGAAGGAGGAATACTGGAGGCCTGAGTCTGACAGTGTAGTAGTAGTAATATATTTTATTTAAATCATGAAAAGGAAACACTCCGTTGAGCAAAGCTCATTTCAAAGGAGGTCCAATAAACATTCATTCAGTTGTCTTACACTCTGTCAGAATTACATGAGAATTTAATACATTTTAATAATCAAATAAATAAGATTGCAGTACAAAAGTCATTGACATAAATAGGAGAGACAAAGAAAACATTTAAGCATAATACTAGGAATTAGACAATATTGGACTGGCAGCAAGGTAGCAGTAATTCACTCAGGTTCTGAAACCATTGTTTGATTTGATGTTTCTTATCTATCAAATTTGTAGTTCTTATGTTAGTTGGGATTGAATTCCACACCACAGGGCCCTTATACATCATAGATGTTCTCCCAATTTCTAGTCTAGGTCTAGGAACAGTAATATCAGTTAGTGATATCAGTTAGTCCATAATCTGCTTTACCGGACAGATGAAAGGGTCCAGGTGGTGCTTGGCAGCCCAGATGACAAACCTCTTCCACTTCATGGCATAGGTGGCCCTACTGGAGAGCTTCCTAGCCCCATGAAGACATCAGCCACCTTCTGGGAGACTCCAGATTGGGCAATGGCTATGTCCTCAGGAGCCAGGCATGCAGACGAAGGGACTTGAGGTGTGGATGGACCAGGGTTCCCTGAGCCTGTGTCAGCAGATTCCTGCAGAGGTAGAGGCACTGGAGGTTCCACTGCTAACTGATGTGGTAATGGAAACCATATATGCTGTGGCCAGTACGGTGTGATCAGGATCATGCTGGCCCCCTCCATCTGCAGTTTAACATCCTCTGAATCAGAGGAAAGAGAGGAAAGACATGCAAGAACCTCCTGTTCCAGGAGAAGGACAATGTGTCTCACCTGAAAACTCCAGGCCCTGGATCTAGCGAGCAGAAATTGAGCAGATTTCCCTTGAGTGGGGCGCAAAAAGGTTCAACTCTTGATGGTCCCATCTGTAGAAAAGATCTTCTGTGACATATGACAGAAGTTTCCATTCGTGCATCCTGGACTGAGTCTGGCTGAGTTTGTCCATCAGGGTGCTCAGCACGCTTGGGTCATGGATGTTCGAGTTCCAGGTCATGGTCCAGTGCCCAGTACCAGACCCTCACTGCTTTCCTGCAAAGGTGGGGTACAAATGCATCCCCCCATTTCTTGTAGACCACACTGAGATTGTCTAACTGAATCAACAACTGACCAAGAGAGAGGTGATTCTGAAAGGCCTGCATGGCTTACAGAACTGCTCTTATCTCAATGATGTTTATATGGAGGGATGTATCAATCTGGGATCAGGCACCCTCAGTCTGGAAGGGACCCAGGTGCTCCCCTCAGCCCAAACCAGAGGCATAAATAGTGAGAATCTGTATTGAAGTAATGCTGAAATGAATGCAAGCAAAAACGTAATTGTCCGGCATGGAAGATCTGTCGAGACCACAGCACTAACCCCAGCTCTTGGAATCTAATCATGACTCTTCATCAGGGGATGTGTCTGTGGTGCACTGGCCATTCTTTTATTTTAAATCCTTACAGTGATACACACATGTACCATAGCACAAAAATGCAGGCACCAAATCATTTCATAAATAAACCCCAATGCATAAAACACCAAGTGGATGAATTTAAAAGCTAATATATTAAAAAGAGACCAGGGACTACTATTATTTAAACAGATAGAAAAAAATATGAACTCTGCATAAACAAATATAGTAAATTAATTCTGCATAACAGACCTGTTACAATTAAGTGCTGTGTGGATAAATATCCAAACTTGAAACTAACAGAAGGACCTAATATCATAAAAGGAAGGTTGGTCACATTATGCTATGGTTGTAGGCTAGCAGAAGGCTGAGATGCCCATTTATAGCTGTCCCCACTTCTCAGTGGTTGCAGCTATATATGATGCTCTCATTAAAATATGCATCTAGTTTGGATTTAAAGCTGGTAAATGTTTTTTGTCTTACAATGACATCTGGAAGTTGGTTCTATAGTCTGATTGTTCTGAATAGAAAGGAGTTATTCCTCATATTAGTCCTAGATACTGTCTTGATTTGTGTACTATGAGATTGTAAAGTATAAGCACTTTATAATTTAGCGTTGTATCTTGTAATATTTTGCATAGTGTTAGTAAGTCCCCTCTTTGCCTTCTTTTTACAAGTGGCCATAGTTTTAATTTTCTAAGCCTATTAGTATGATGAATGTTTCTAAGATTTCCAATTTGTTTTGTGTAATGGTGTTGTGCTTTTTCTAATACATCAATAACTTTTAATCCAGGACTCCAAACTTGGGAACAGTAGTTTAGATGGGATCTTACGTAAGCTTTTGTAACCCCTGGGTGGCACTATCCTATAGGCTACTACCCCACCTGAGTGACTAGGCACAGGTTGAGGGGCCTGAGCTCGGTGAATGTGTGCCTCCACCTGGAGGAATGGTTTTAGGGTAGTGTAACTGCTGTTGGTATAGCCCTCTGGGATGCTATAACCACCCACCAACCCTTCTAGTGGTCTAAACAGATCAGCAGATAAACAATTACATATGCCATATGACAACAATTCTGAACCCTCACTCTGTACACTTACCACCAGGGCTGGATCAGCTGCAACTGCCCTGGGGACCCGCTGAAAAATAAGACCTGTAATGCAACAGTTAAATGGCAGTACAATATCCCCGTCAAGAAGGTACACACTAGCCAGGTTAAACGCAGAAAGAACAAAATTTGATTTATTCAGGGGGATTTGAACAAGGGTGGGGCAGAATTCTAGCAGGTGATTATTAGATCTGATTGATTCAGGCTGAACATGCATGCACAAGGAGTCTCTTGTATACAGTCACACACCCTGGGTACCCAGTTGTTAAGCAGGCTAGCCTGAAGCATTGCCCGAGGTAGACCAGCATTACAACTGTTGTTGGGGCCCTTAGGAAAGAAAACAATTAGTATGCACATCAACCCTCACACAGGCAATGTTCACTCACTTTCTCTTCAGGTTTCAGGTCTCAATCAAGGTTATCGGAAATAAGTCTGATTATATGCTCACAGACTTCTTCACATTGGAAGATGGTGGCAGGCAGGCCAGACACAGCCTTCTTGCTGATTCCCCGCGCTACCATGCAGGAGCAGCTGCTCGAATGGCTCGAGCTGCTCACACTCCAAACTCCAACTCTCGACTGACTCACTGCTGCAGGCAGCTCTGGGCTTTTCCAGTGATCGAAAAGGCTCAGTTAGCTGATGGAACTGTCTGTCACAGAAAGGGCTCCCCCTCCAGGTCCATTTAGGTGCCAAACCTTGAAAACTACAATTCCCACAGCAATTCAGTCCCACAAGACCTCTGGGGACAGTCTCCATTTTAAGTCTCCTGAGGTTCGATTGGTCCAGCTCTGGCAGTCCAGAACCAGAATGGTGGCTCCTATTCAAAAGTTCAAACTGCAATGGAAGGCAGGTTAGACAAACTCCTATATTATTATTATGAAAGCAGATAAACAAATAATCACAGCTCCTAAAAGGGCTCCCTCTGCGCATATAACAAGTGCAGAATGAAGCAGAGTACCACTTGTCTGGCTGGTCACAAGCCTTAAATTACTCGGACCCAGCCCAGACTAACTTCTAACACGGCATAATGAATCTCTTAAAGAGACAGGCACAGAGGCTTTCTATAGCGTTCTCATGCAGAAACATTTAAACTACTGCAGACACAGGACACCATCCTGACAATGGGCATTAGGCAGCCCAGGACAACATTTTAGGAACACCATTTTGTAGGGGGGTTACACCTTATAGAGTGGTAACATCACAGACAGGGATTTGTTTGCAAAAGATCTTGTAATACAGTTTGTTAAGTGATTAACCTTTCTGGCAACTTGCTAATATTGGGTACCATTTTTCATGCTATAGGAAAGTTACTCCCAGATCCTTAAATTCTTCAACTTTTTTAGCTCATTTCCATGACTATTGTAACTTTGTTTTATGTTATTACTGCCACAGTGCATAACTGTGCATTTTTCCCAGACTAAGTTTCATTTTATTATTAGCTGCCCACTGTAGTATTCGGTTTATGTCTTTTTTCATGTTGTCAAGCTCCTCCTTTGTGCTTACTATCCCTCTCAATTTTAAGTAATTGGCGAATTTAACTAATATATTTTCACCTTTTATTTGGAGGTCCTGAACAAAGAGGTTAAACAATAGGGGTCCAATGACCGATCCCTGGGGGAACCCACTAGTAACCTCCCCCTCTCTAGATAGGGTTCCATTCACCCTGACTCTTTGTGCTCTGCTGGAGAGCCAGGCATTAATCCACTGAGGCATTACACTATTCATTTTCAACTCAGACAATTTATCTGTTATGGTCCTATGGGGCAAAGTGTCAAATGCCTTTTGGAAATCGTAAAAAAATCACATTCACATGTTTACTTTGATCAAGTTGTTTGGTAACCGAGTTATAAAAACTTATTACGTTTGTTCACAGCCCCTGTTTTTGGTAAACCCATGTTGGATTTTATCTATACATCCCCTATTTTTTAGGTCAACCAGGATCTCATCCTTTATGATTCTTTCCATAATTTTGCTAACTAATGATGTCGATCTCATGGGATGCTAATCTGCTGGTGAATTCTTGTTCCTCTTCTTAAATAAAGGAATCACCACTGCTTTCCTCCAATTCCTGGGTATTGTACCTTCTGATAAAGTTTTATTTCCTATTACTGTAATTGGTACTGATAATTCCTCGGTCAGTTCTTTCAGAAATCTTGGGTGTAGATTATCGGGCCCTTGTGATTTGCTACATTCAAACTGAGAGAGTTTGTGTTTTATGATGTTAGACCTAATAAAATGTGTATGTTCCTGGCTATGATTAGGTATATTTATACTTGGATTATTTGGTGTATAGTTGCTTTTGTATACACTGAGCAAAAATAGTCATTAAAAAGGCATGCCTTATCTTCTGGTTTGCTACATTCAATGCCGTTTGATATGAGGGGACCTATAACTCTTGATGACCCTCGTTTACCATTTACCGTACATAGGCGTAAAAGCCTTTCATGTTTTCCTTTGAATGGGCCAATCAGAACTCTATGTCATTGCGTGCGTTTTTTAATAGCTAATTTTAATTGCTTCAAAGATTTTTTGTATTACTCTATATTTGTTGTTGTTTGGGATTTTTTCATAACAGCAAATAATCCTTTCTTTTTGTTAATTAGTCTTTGTAGTTTTTTAGTAAACCATAAAGGTTTCTTTCCCCTATTGTTGTATTTTCTCCTTTTCGGAATGAATTTGTCTTCAACACCGAAGAGAGACTAAAGGAGCTTAATATGTATAGCCTCAAGGAAAGGAGGGGGGACATGATAGAAACTTTCAAGTACCTCAAGGGAATTAACAAAGTACAAGAGGGTAGCATCTTTCAAAAAAAGAGGTGTGCAAGAACAAGGGGGCAAATTTGAAGATGGGGAGGCAGCTCAGAGGTAATTCGGAGGAGGTTGTGGAGTCAAAAACAGTGGTGGAATTCAAGCATGCATGGGACAGTCATAAGGCAATTCTAGGGGGTGGGGGTAGGAAGAAGTAGGCTGCTGGTTAACTAGGATCTGCAGTTTATCCATTAGGTAGGGAAATAGACAGACTGGGTGGGCCAAGCGGTCCTTATCTGCCGTCAAATTCTAATTTTCTATGTAATTGTGGTTATAGTTAGTACTAATAATGTCCATGCAGTTTCAGTATCTAGATTATTTAATTTTTGTTGCAAATCCATTTTTTTGGAATGTATTTTTATGGCCACCCAGTTGGCGTTATGATAGTTACAGACAATTGTTGCTCCCCTGGTACTTTTTATTTCTTAGCATGTTTCAAGGACTGTTCTGGTTACATTTCCTAAAACAATATTATGTCAGTGCAATTCCAATCTGGTATTTTGCACCATAATTGGGGAAAGGAGAATATTTTTACTTTTTTACCTAAAGCATCTTATTTAAGATGTTTTGTGGTCCCTTTGGACAATGTGGCCAATCTTCCTTTTATGATATTAAGGCCTTCTGTTAGTTTCAGCTTTGGATATTTGTCCACACAGCACTTAATTGTAATGAGTCTGTTGTGTAGAATTAATTTTCTGTATTTGCCTATCTGCAAAGTTCATATCTTTTTGTCTATTTGTTTGTATAATAGCAGTCCCTGGTCTCTTTTTAATATATTAATTTTTAAATTCATCCACTTGGTGTTTTACGTATTGGGGTTTATTTATAATGAAATGATTTGGTGCCTGCACTTTTGTGCTATGGTGCATGTGTGTATCACTTTAAGGATTTAAAATAAAAGAATGGCCAGTGCACCATAGACACATCCCCCGACGAACAGTCATGATTAGACTCGAAGCGCTGGGGTTAGTGCCATGGTCTTGACAGATCTTCTATGCTGGACAATTAAGTTTTTGCTTGCATTTATTTCAGCATTACTTCAATACTGTTTGCTGTTGAGTGTTGCCTTTCTGTGTATTTTTGTCTGCTTTTTCAGGCAAGCACTCGCTCTATTGCTTCTGAGTGCACCTCCACCTGTGCTCTTTTCATAGTGAGAATCTGCTGAGGAGACAAGATCAGGAATGGGACCCCTCTTAACAGATTTTGGGGATCCATCCACCACTGGAGCACCTTGCAGACCAGAGAGGAGACCAGCACTAGCTGTTACAGATCTTCTGTGTGTTGGTCCCACTGCACCCGGAGGGTCTACTGAAGCACTCGCATGTGCAGTCTGGATATGGGGACAGTGGCAATGGTCACAGCCATGAGGCCTAGGAGCCTCAAGTAAGCCCTTGCAGAAACATAATGGCTCTGATCCACCACTTGAGCCTGTGATAGGAGGCACTCCGCTCTTTCTGGAGGCAGGAAGGCCTTGCCCTGTGCTGAGTCCAGAACTGCCCCTATATATACTACAGCCTCTGGGATTGGAGGAAAATGGAGTTGTGCAGGCTGACAGTGATGCCCCCTCCCCAGGGAGTGGAATAACTGGAGGGTCTTCTCCAGAGTTCGGGGGAGCAGGTCCCTGGACAGGGCTTTGAGAAGTCAGTCATCCGGGTAGGGGAAGATGTACAGGTCTTCTCGTAGAAGGGCCACAGCTACCGACACTAAGCATTTTGTAAAAACCTATGATGCAGAGGATAAGCTAAAGGGCAAGACTCTGAATTGGTAGTGTTCGCCCTGAAAAAAAAAACCCGGAGAAACTGCCTGTGTGGTGGACATACCAAAATAAGCAGGTAAGTGTTCTGCATATTGTGGGAGCAGCACAGCCAGTCACCTTGTTTGAGCAGAAGCAACACACTTGTTGTATTAAATGTAAAGGTTAAGGTCTTTGAGATCTAGGATAGGCCTCAGGTCACTGGTTCTTTTGAGGACCAGAAAGAGCCTGGAATAGAACCCTTTGTTCCACTGCCTCCTGGGCACTGGTTTGATGTCCCTTTTCTGTAGAAGGGAGTGTATCTCCTCCTGAAGGACCACTGTGTGGTCTTGAGGGTAGGTGGATGGTACAGGAGGAGGAGGAGGAGTCTCTGGGGTTGTTCCAGAAGCTCCAGAGTGTGACCCCTTTCTATAATCTGAAGAATCCAAATATCTGAAATTGTGGTTCTCCATTGACTGAGATAGAGGGAGAACCAACCTCCAACCACCATCTCTTGGTCGGGAACTGGAAGAGGGTGGGTATGTCAAGGAGTAAGGCAGATTTGGCCACTGGGGCTAATCCACAACCGCTGGGCCATTTTGAGGCAAGACCAGAGGAGGATGAGAGTGTAGACATGGCTGAACTAGCCTTCCTTTTACCCTGGAGACAGGAGCCTGCACTCGACATGTGGGACACCTAGAGAAAGGATGGTTGCTGTCTACACCTGGGCTGGGTATGGTAGCGTGCATGGACAGATTTAGTAGCCCTACCAGAAGCCTGTAGCTCATTAATGATGTCTTGGACATCAGGTACGGAGGGCTTTGAGCCTTTGAATGGGGCATTAAGCACCTTTTGCTGGATATCTGCCGCGAAGCCCGATACCCTCAGCCAGGCGTGCCTATGTAGACAAATGCCTGTGAAGGTAGCCCTGGCACCAGTATCAGACATGCCATACAAGGCCCTGAGGAGATGCTTGCTAATATCCTTGGTGGACTGGAGGGACTTAAGGACCTCCTGTTTCTGGGAACATTTCGGGAGGGACTGAGCTGCTGCCCTGTCCTTCTTTCAGATGGTATTCTGGTACTTGACCATATGGGATAAATAGTTAGAAATCTGGAGTCTCAGAGTAGAGGAAGCATAAACCCTCTTGCCCCAAAGGTCGATCCTTCTGGATTCCCTGTGAGGGAGGAGGGAGCTAAGGTATTTTGGCACCTCAGATCTGTCATGCACCACTTTGACGACTACCGAGTCAGTCTCAGCAGCATAATAAGGCAGGACCTGGGGGGCACGATAGAGTTTATCTGCCCTCCTAGGCAGGGCAGGAACCATGTCAGGGTGATGCCATGCTGCAGTGGTGACATTCTTCAAAGCTGGCAAAATAGAAGGAATGAACTAAGGAGGAGATTCTGGGATCTCCAAGAAGTCCTCTTCTGGTGGCATCCTCTTCCTCAGCATGGAAGCCCATAGCTGTAGACAGCTGCTTCATAATGTTAAAGAAGGTAGGGTCTTCAGGAGGGACCTGGGAGTATGCTTACCAGAGTCCTCACTCACTGAAGAAGCAGTAGATCCATCTGAGGTAAGAGGTTCCTCCTCCTCCTCCTCCTCCTCCTCCTCTTCTTCAGGGAGAATGAGGTCAGGGTGGTACTTCTCCTTGACTCATTCCAACTCAGGGTCTGATGAATGAGGGACCGACGACACCTGAAGGGCACAGGCTGATAGGGTTGAACTGGCGTCGATGTCGATGGAGTAGCCAACTGTGCCAGGGACATCGGTGTATGTGTACCTAACTGGTGCACCAGAGTCATATTCAATTGGGTCAAAATAGTATTAAGGTCAACGTCAGGTAAGGGCTGCATCAAAGACAGAGGAGTCATCAGGACAGAGTGTGATGAACCATCCATCGGGTCTTGAGAGCCCAAAGACCCTGGCATATGAGGCCCTGGAGAAGCATCAAGCCTTGACAGAGGGGCTGGAGTCAACGACCTGGGGTCCACGACCGAAGGGCCAATGACTTGAGGGTTGATGGCCAACCTCCCTGAGAAGCAGGAGGAAGTACTGTTGGTATGAGCCTGATAGGAGCAGAGGCCTGGACTGGGATGTTGGTGCAGCTGCAGTTGATGGAGTACCCCCAGAGGACAAGGAAGAAGCTATCAGGGAATGGGAGTGCCACCGGGGGGAGTGATCCCGATCATGGTCTTTCTTGTGACCTTTCCCCAAGGACTTGTCTTGGGCCTTCGAGGGCTTGAAGAACCAACCAGTGACTGGGAAGAAGGGAACCCAGAGGACCCCTGCCCAAAACTGGCTACCTGTTGTTCCACGAGGAATTTCTTCAAAGCCTTTTTGCATCACCTGAGGATTGTAAGATTGAATTTTTGGCAGAGCTCACAGTCTGAAACATTGTGGTCAGGTCCAAGACAGCAGATACAGAGGTTGTGGTTGTCTGAAGAAGCAATCTTCTTTCTGCAGCAGCAGTGACGGAAGCGATATGTGGAAGCAGTAACTCTCAATATAAACAAGGCAAAAGAATCTCTTTCTTAAAAAGCAATTCCCAAAAGTAAATACTGAAGAAAAGCATAGGCGAAAGTGGCGTGAACTGCAATGGAGGTTCTGCAGAGACCCATGTGACAGGAGTGGATAGCGGGAAAGAACTGAGGCAAGAGCGGGGCTGCTCACACCTTTATAAAGTTGATGATGTCAGCAGGTGATGTCAGTGTAGGTGGCCCCAGTTGTACTGCTGGAAAATCTGAAGGTGAGGTTCCTACAGTGTGACTTGATGACCGAGATACCCCTGAAGACCCTCTGTTATCTTTGTTGATCTGGCCAAAACCTTCGACATGGTTGCACCCCCTTCAGCTGGAGAAGATGAAAAGGCTAGGACTATCTGACCACATGGTAAGATGGTTCCACACCTATTTCGAGGGCAGGCATTCCCCAAGGTTCTGCCCTTGACCCTATCTTGTTTTCCAGTTTTTTGAATGGCCTAAGACCGGTATGTCCCGCACATTCGTATGCACATGGACAATACTGTGCTTGAAGCGTTTCTATGCCCTTCCATACCAGGCAGCATCTGACCAAATCACTGCCCATGCCCACCTTCAAAACCTCTCAATAATGTTGTAACTGAGGTTTCTTCCTTCAGATACCTCAGAGATTTGTTGGACCATCACTTCAACCTTTCATACAACTTGATGTCATACATCAAAAACTTAAACCTGTTGCACTGTATAGGAAAAGAGCTTACATCCTGCTCCTCATCAATTGTTAGTCTTTAAAATGACCCTCCCGATCTTTAACCATGGCGACATTGTGTACAGTCCTGTATCCAAATCCACCCTGGCCAGACTGGACCTCTTTTTACTTCTTTTGCCACTTTTGCCTTTGTTTTCCCCCTTCTGCTCTCACCACTGCTCTCTTTGTTCTTCTCTCCCACTCCCCGCTCTTGAAACCAGGAGCCTCTCTTGTGCTTCTTTTATCTTTAAAGTCTGATTTGGCTGTCTCCTTCCTAACCATAGCTCTCTCCTCAATTTCCCCACCTCTTCCAGTTACTCCCTCCCAGTCCACTCTGAGCACTGGGATGGTATTCCGGTTGCCTGGGTTCAGTTCCCAGTAGGTCACATTATTTCTTTCTTATTACAGTTTGTGATTTATATTGCTTAGCAGTGGCTAGTACTGCACCATAAAATATCTAATTGTCATCTCGATTATTCCTAGTTGCTGGATATGCAATACCAGAGAAACAAAATATGGCCGAGAAACCCAGGTCCAACCACATGAGCCTGTAGCTCAGTGGTTAGAGCACCGAGTTGGTATTCTGAGAGCCTGGGTTCAATTCCCAGTAGGTCACATTATTTCTTTCTCACTACAATTTGTGATTTAAATTGCTTAGTAGCAGCTAATACTGCACCATAAAACATCTAATTGTTATCTTACCTACACAAGTGGTTTCATCCACTAAGGATCCAGAGGGGAAGATTGTCACAGTACTCCATGCAGGGACAATAGTGGGGTGGCAGTCAGCAGGAGACTGCATCCACACTGAAACACAGAATTTGATGGCAGATAAGGACCACTTGGCCCACGTAGTCTGCCCATGTTCCCTACCTACCTACTGTCACACCGTAGACCCTACTTGATCTCTGGCTTTATCCCCCTTTCCTTGTTTGTAAGGTTCCCTTATACCTATCCCATACCTTCTTAAATCCCATTACAGTTTTTGCACCCACCATCTTCTCTGGGAGGCTGTTCCAGGCATCTACCACCCTTTCTGTGAAGTGTTTTCTTACATTTCCCCTGATTCTACCCCCCTCCCAGCTTTAACTCATGACCCCTTGTTCTTGTACATCCTTTTCTCTGAAAAAGGCTTCTCTTTTGAACCTTATTTATACCCTTGAGGTATTTGAAAGTCTCTACCATATTGCCCCTCCCCCTCCTTTCCTCCAGTCTGCACATATTTTAAGGTCCTTCAGGCTCTCCTCATAGGATTTTTGATGCAGATCCTGCTCCAGTTTAGTTGCGCTCCTCTGGACTGCCTCAGCTCTCTCTATGTCCTTTCCAATATGAGGACTGCAGAATTGGACACAATGCTTTAAGTGGGGTCCCATCAGAGACTCCCTCTTTCTGCTGGTTATAACCCCTCCCTATGCACCCTAGCATCCTGCTGGCTCTCCCCACTGCCTTGTCACACTGTTTGGCCACCTTTAAGTCATCAGATATGACAACACTCAGGTTTCCTTCCTGTTTGATGGTCACCAGTACCACTCCCCCCATTTTGTACTCTGACCCTGAGTTTCTACGCCACAAGTGCATGATTTTGCTTTTTTTTTATATTGAAACTTAGTTGCCACATTCTAGACCACTCCTCAAGCTTATCTAGATCTCTATTCATTTTGTCCACACACCCCGCCTGGAATGTCCACTCCATTGCAGATTTTTGTGTCATCTGCAAAAAGACATATCTTCCCTTCTAGTCCCTCTGCAATGTATGTCACTTATAAAGATATTAAAGAGGACTGGTCCCAGTACTGATCCTTATAGCACCCTGCTAGTCACCCCCCTTCCTCAGTGTGAACTCTGTTTACCACTACTCTCTGTCACCTATCCTCCAACCAATTTCTTACCCAGTTTACCACTTTTAGTTCCACTCCTAGGCTGTGCAGCTTGTTTGAGTCTCCTATGCTCCTGTGTTACTCTGTCCATTGTCTCCCGGAAGCTCAGGACATTGTCAAGTGCCACAAAATCGAAGCAGTCACAGGTCGGGAGTCTTGCTGCTATAATTTAGATATGCTGTGTTCAGTGTTAATTATTTCGCTTTGTGCTGGAGCCTTTCTCCCGCGTGCAATGCCGCCATCTATACCAGTTTCCTAATTGGTAGGGGGAACTCCAGGCTTCTGTCATGAAATTGCAAACAGCAAGACCGATGGGAGGAGGGGGTTATGACTGGGACATCCAATAGCCACAAGTGGAGTCTGGCAACACAATAAAGACAAACAAAAAAGACACACACATTTTGAACACAGCCCAGCCTGGCACATTAACTAGCACCCATAGCTAATCAAAGCTGCAACTGTCTCGCAATTGCCATTTTTCTTTTTTACTTTTTATTTATAGCATTTTTGTACATAAGCATACACATACTTACATCCTGAACAGGTATAGCAACTTGAATGTCTAGAAGGGCATAATATAGGATGAAGACTATCCATTCGGTTGGTACATCATTGGGGGTAACCATGGTTACAAATATTCTATCAATACATTATCATTTCAGGAGCTTTATAGCAATCAATGCCCTGAGTTTTCAGCTTAGAAATACTGAGAAAAAGCACATTTTCAATCCAACCTATAAGGTCTATGTTGACTTTACACAGCAATATTATAGAAGATCTCCATTCTAGAACTCCCTCAGGCTTGGTGGATATATATATATATATATATATATATATATATGATGCTACCTACGTATATCCCCAGGGAAATCTGCCCTAAAAGTAATTCAACCAAGGATTGTCTGGTGTCTTAAAGTAGTCAGCAGTTTTAAGCTGCACCAAGACCTGCTTGTGCCTCTAATAGAAATATCTTAAGGCACCCAAGTAAGGGAGATCAAGTCTCCAAGGCTCCCTGGGAACTGCTAAGCAGCTAAACATACTGATCTGCAGCTAGACGAATTGCACCCATTTTATACCCCACCTTAAATGTCAACAAGGTATCATGCTCTGTCTTTCAGTATATAAATCCACATCTAAGAAACATATAACTATTATGGTGATTTTTCAAATGTTTAGGGAACTGAAAAAGCATTAGTTTTAACAGATGCATATTATTTAAGAGGAAAATCTGCCTAAGCAAAAAAAAAAAAAAAAGTCTTTTAAAGTCTGAGTTCACAAAAACGTCCAGTCTATAGGCAGGGCCCTCATAAAATAAAATACAATTAAAATTACTACCCTGGATTTCAACGGAAAGTTTAAGGTCCCGCAGCTGAAGTGGGCTACTAGCCCATTCAAAGAGTCACAAAGTAAAGTATAACGGAAACCACGTCTTATAAGTAAGAGTAAATTCAGTCTCCTTCCAGATCCTCGTCATCCAAGGAGCACCTCTCTCGCTGTCTTTTGGCTGCAATTTTTTCCACACAGGCTCTGGCTTCTTCCAGGTCAGAGAAGCGGTATTGCCTACAGCCTTCCGAGAAGCAAAGTTGAGCTGGGAAAGCTAAAGTGAATGAGATGTCCAGTTCTCAGAGTCGATTTTTTAACTCCATCAAATGCCTTCCTTCGCATGTGAGTGGCATAAGAGACATCTGGAAAGAACAGAATGCAAGCCTCTTTCACATAGATCGGACCCCTGCTTCTTATTGATCCAAGCAGCATGTCTCATTCTCCTGGGGACTAGAGATGCAGTGAAATTAAATTCCGCCTGCGAAGTGAACGCGAAGTGGCCACTTTACGTTATCATAATGCTACGTGAAGTGGGCATTGAAAAGTGCTCACTTCACTTTGTTATTATGACTTTGAGTTCTTACTCCACCTTAACGTGAAGTAAGGTGGAATGACAACAATAATGACACTTTAGGCAGCCCCCCCACACATGACATGGCTTACAGTACTGTAAGTTACATGCTTTAATCAGGCAGGAAGGAAAGTGAGTCATACAAGTGGATACTTTCACTTTCTTCTTTGCAGAGATAGAAGGAGGAAGCATTTTGTGTAGGAGAGGAGAGGAGAGTTCGTTATTAGTTTCTTTCTTGAGCAAATTCCAAAAACCCAAAAGCTTTTTTAAAAGCTAATTCTTTCATTTTTTTTTTTGTACTCTTTTGTCAGTTATTTTTGGTGACCGATTTCTTTGTTTTATAAGTTTTGTTTTTTTTGTGTGTGTGTGCGTGTGTGTGTGTGACATCAGACATTGTGCAGCTTCTTGCAACATATACTGCTGACTTATATAAAGAATAGCAATAAGAATAATGTATATTTTATTGTCACCATCATCATCAGCGGACTAAGTGATACAATATTTTTTCAGAGGTGTCTGGCCAGAGTGCACCTTAGTCACATACTGCACGCATGACTTTTAGGAGAGCATGTGTTTTTTGTGCTATGACTTCCGCAAAGTCATGTGTGCACTGTGAGTAACTGAGGTGCACAATGACCTGATACCTCTGAAAAAATATCATATCACTTACTCCGCTGGTGCTGATGGTACAAATAAAATAAACGTCATATATTCTTTCTTATCTTTGTTCTTGAGATACTGCAACAAGTCACACCATATATATGTTTGCACGAAGCTGGACAATGTCTGCACACACAGGAAAGAACGCTGACAGCACACATGCAGTTTAGCACAACATACTTGCACTGCTCAGTCATGCTTTTTGCGAAACACTTCAAATTACAAGTCCCGACACAAAGTAAACATTACTGAGGCTCCAGAAATATTTATTTTTTGAAATAGACATTAAAGCAGCAGTGCAACAATGTGGTGAAAATTTTGACCTATACTTTTTTATGCTGTTTTACATTGTCACTTTGCTTGCCATTCTTTCCAGTGTTTGGATCTGCTTTAGTACTTTTTTCAAGTCTAGAATAAAAAAAGGAGCACTCCTTTTAATATGGTGTGGACCAGGTCTTCGTCATAATTTTCCACTGTTTTTCTCCATCAGTTGTTATGTATTACTTCTGTTGTAAATTAACAATTATGCAGCAGACAGTGTTTTATGACCTCACAGAACAATATTTATTCAAAAAGAGCTGCAAATAGTGATGAAAACCTGGTCAGAGCCATATTAAAAGGCGTGCTCCTTTTATTTTTTGGGACATGAGAAAAAGTAGTAAAGTAGACACAAATTGTGAAAAGAAGAGTATCATACAAGTCAGGAGGCAACTAGTGGCTGGCAATGTAAAATAGCATAAAAAAGTATAGGTTAAAATTTTCACCACATTGTTGCACTGCTGCTTTAATTTATAATTTAAGTATGCCATTATGTGCTCACAATCACAACACACAAAATGCATCTGTCTTGTGTCCAGAAAATTGACAAGTGCCAACGAAGTGAAATGGGAGCGTTACACCACATGCAAAGTCCCCCAGAATATATTGCACAGTCATTCATGAGTGCAGTGGTCACACAGAGTCCCCAGAATTTTTCTGCATCCCCAAAATGCATCTGTCTTGTGTCCAGAAAATTCCCAAGTGCTGAGGAAGTGAAATGGGATCATTACAACACATGCAAAGTCCCCCAGAATGTATTGTGCAGTCACTCATGCGCGCAGTGGTCACACAGAGTCCCCAGAATTTTTCTGCATCTCAAAATGCATCTGTCTTGTGTTCAGAAAATTCCCAAGTGCTGATGAAGTGAAATGGGAGAGTTACACCACATGCAAAGTCCCCCAGAATGTATTTCGCAGTCACTCATGCGCACAGTGGTCACACAGAGTCCCCAGAATTGTTCTGCATCCCCAAAATGCATCTGTCTTGTGTCCAGAAAGTTTACATACTCTGTGATAATGATGTACTCATGATGCACAGTGTCTTGCCAAACCATGTGGAGGAGGGATAACATGACATGAATCCATTCAGTGTTCCATCAGAAATGATGACTGTGAAAGAACTGTTGCTGGTCCAAAGTGTGCTGCGATTCCTGCAAATGTGATGCGATCTCCTCAACCGGATGGAAGGGTGCCCTTTGTGTGCAGACTAATAGTAGCCTTGTGAGTTGATATATCTATATATATATATATATATATATATATATATATATATATATATACGGAGGGTTGACATATATAGACATGTACCCATTGGGTGGGATATTCAAACTGCGCCCAAAAAGTGTGCAACAGCAGGAGCAAGTGCAAGTCACTTGCGCACATGCACAATTGTCGCGATATTCAAACACGGAGCAAGGCCAATTGCGCAAGCAGCCAACATCTGAATATTGCACAAACTGTGCCATAGCGCAACCAGGAAGGGGAAGCTGAGCAGAAATGATGCACCATAGTGCAACAAGGCTAGCCCAGCTGAGCAGTCCAGAGGCACCATAGCACAAGCAAAGAGACCCCCGCAGCATAGCAATGGAAGTGCACAACCAGGGAGGTAGGCAGGGGCACACCACCCATGCCACAGATAGGCACAGGGACACACTGCTGAACCAACAATTTACCCCCACACCCCAAGCACAGCATAACTGGGGGAGGGATGGAGCAGCCACTGGGCCATGGGGACAAGCAAACAAAGCACATCCCGGCCGTGTTACTGCAGCACACCTACTGTCAACCTGAGACTGGCACACAAAGGGGGCAGAGCACCCCAGTGTCCAGCGGCCCCCCCTGTGCACAGCACTCCCAGCACTGTGACCCCAGGACACCACCCATGTGCAGTGACCAGCACTGCAGGAATCCCCAGGCCCCCCCGGAACACTGCAACCTCGTCAACCACAGAACCACACAAGCCAAAACCACCATGACCACCCAGCAGTGGGTGGCAGCAAACAGCAATACTGACTGGAAGCCTCACCCACACCAGAGACACCGCCCCACACACATGCACACACATACCCATGACCATACCACACCTGATGCCATGCACACCACTGCAACTGAGCACCTATAAACAGCTGCAAATCAGAGACCACCACAGTATTCATATCAAAATATATATGTAATAAAGATGCATAACAAGAACAACAAACAGTAACATATGTACAAAGCAGGGGTGAGGGTATGGGTATGAGGTAGGGGTGGGTAAGGGGCAGGGGTGAACAACTGGGAGAGGGAAGGTGGGGATTGCTGATGTCTGGCTACCACCTGGCAGCCTGCCCTCCTCCTTCTGCCTGGCGCTGTGCCCGTGGCCCCCTCCGGCACCGCATGCCATGCTGCTGTAGGTTGAGGAGGATGGTATGCGAGTCCATGGCCACTTGAGTCAGCCTCCGCACACCCTGCTCCAACATGCGCAGGATCCAGATACCTAGGGCAAGGGATCAGAGTCAATGGCTGTGACTGTCCACATCCCTGAATGCCACTCATCATGCATGGCATACAGCCAAGTGCCCCGCTCCTGTGATGGACTGCACTCACCCACAGTGACCATGCACAAGACATGCCCAACCAGCCAGCAACGGCCATGTGTACCACTGCACACACACACCACCCATGTCCAGCACAGCACAACCAAGGCTGCCCAGTGACGTGGCTATGTGGTGGGATGCTAGTGCCACAGCCATGTGCCCAGTGCATGCATGGACCACCAGTGATGCACACACACACACACACCCACACACATGCAGTGCCACTGGACAGTGATGACTGTCACATGTTGCGTGCATGGTAGTGTCGTCCATGGAAGGTGTCCGTGCCCCCCCAGCATGCAATAGCATCCATGATGTAATGACACTCACCCTCATCCAGCTGCTGCAGCAGGTGCTGCCGTGGCTGCGGCTGCTGCTGTGGCTGTGGCTGTGGCACACCTCCTCCACCAGCCACCCTGGCACCACCATCCCAGGCCTCAGCCCGTGCCCGCCTCTGCTCCTCCATGCCTGTGGGAGACAAATGAAGAGAAACACATCAGTGAGATCCCAAAGCAGACAGCCCCTTGCCCAATTGAGTGTGTCTGCCCACACAACCAGACCCAAACAGCACACACCTGCAAACACCCTCACAGCAAACCATAGCCCAACCCACCCCCATGCACAGATCACACTACACAGTCACCCATGCGGACAATACCAGTGCATACACAGCACACCCACCTGGCCTGGGCACAATGCCCCTCCTGTCACGCGACCTGAGGCGCTCAAGCAGAGCACGCTCCCTCCTCCGTGGGTCGCTGTAGCGGTGCCTGCACTGCTCAGGGGTCCTCCTCCCCCCAGTGGCCTGCTCCAGGGCAGTGGCGACCTGCTGCCACACATGGGTGCATGGCACCTGCAGGGGCACTCCCTCAAACAGTGAGCCATGGTGAGGCTCCACCACAGTCACCAGGTTTGCCAATTCCAAGGACCCCATTGTGGTGCTCTCCTGTGTGCCATTTTCAAAATGTACAGTGGCAATATGGTGCTCCGAGTGTGTGACCCACGTGAAATGTTAGCAATACAACTCCATCACTGCCTATCGCGCTGTTCGGACAGCGCCGTCGGTTCACATCGTGCTGTTACCGAACAGCACGATAGAGCCATACACATGCCAGACGTACAGCGCCAGGGGGCAAAGGTCGGCCACAAGGTCATGGGTCAGTGGCGCAAGGCCACGCACAGCGCCATCGGATGTCCACACGTCCTGTGCGATCGGTCACCTGCATGCCAGTGCCACAGTGGACTATTGCGCAGTACTGCCACAGTGCCATATGGTGACCAGCGCTGTAGCGCCACTGGCACAATGGTGGCCATGTCCTGAATTGCTGATCGCGCACAGCACATCATCAGCGTGGCAGACACCTGTGTAAGCTACCTGGGCATGGACAATGCAGTGTACCACACAGTCACAGAAATGCGCCATTGGCTCAGCCGGCTCAACCGTATTGCGCAAAGCGCAATGGCGCGATATTCAGCCGACACATGCAAATCATCTGATCAGCCATTCAAAGGTGCAGTGGCGCGATTAGCATGTCATTAAAGTTGTGCCACTCCTAATTTGCATGCATTGCGCTATAAATACATGACATTGGGCTGCGCTGGCCAGATTTGGTTACTGCAGGTGAGAGGTGAGTTGCATGCTGTGTGATGTTTTGGCCAATGGTCATGGGATAACGCTATAGACTGCACAGTGACAGGTGTCCACTTCCACCCATACAGACCGACATGACTGAGCAGAGCCAAGGTGAGGGTGAGGATGGTGGGCAAAGGAGGAGGAGGCCCAACTTCACCATGGCGGAGACAGAGGCCCCCTTCCAGGCCTACCTGGAAGAGGAGCCACTACTGAGTGGATGGCAGGGCACCCCTCAGGCCCGTGCGGCTGCAGGGGAAGGGGGAGCTCAGGCAGTTGACCTGCACGGAAGCCACCAGCGCTCTGTGCAGGAATACAAAAAGAAGATGGGGACAGACTGCAGAAGGGTGAAGGAGAAGGTGGCAGCCCTCAGGGCGGCACATGCTGGCACAGGCAGGGGCCAGCCAGCGGTGGCGGAGCTGACCCCAGCTGAGGACCGAGTGGCTGCATCAATGCAGTGGAGTGCTGTAGAGGGCGTACCAGGAGGTGGATTCCAGACAGGTGGAAGCCCATCACTGCACGGTATGACATGGTGGTGGTGTTGGGGGGGGCAAGGTTGATCACATGCACTAACATGTCCTCACTTTCTGTTACAGATCCTGTTCATCTGCAGGGGACAGTGGTGGTGGGACCATGGAGTGAGGAAGACCTGCCAGAGGTGGAAGAGGGTCCATCCACCTCTGTCGCCAGCCGGCATGCACTGCACCAGCATGCATGCCTGGCTGCCACCTCTGTTGTCAGTGAGTCAGGTGTGGAGGGTGCACAGCCCGTGTCTCATCAGTCTGGCATGCAAGCATGCCAGCACGCTGTGACTGTGGCTGTAGCACATACCTGCACCATTGATGATGCAAGGACTGCAATGGGCAGTGACACGTGTGTGTCCCATGATGGACACACAGCAGGCCAGCACGTGCCCCTGGACCTAGCTGGTTCCGTGTGTGCAAGCACGTCAGCACAGTCCCAGGCTGTGCCTGTCCACACCGGTGGGGCAGCACCGGTGGCTGTGCAGGTCTCTGGCACTGTTGCGGCCACAGCAGTGGAACGAGTGGTCCCTGGGGCACAGCAGTTGGAGGGGCAGCAGCAGTCACCCACCAGATCTGGGGGTACAGGGTCTAGCGGTGGCACATGCACACTGCCTGTTGACTTGCCCACACCTGGTCCTGGTGAACAGCGCCCACCCTCAAGGGGTGTTGAGCATCAGGCCCTTCCATACCCTGGGGGACAGAATGCCGATGTGGCACAGGACCCATTGGATGAGCACACCCGCCTGCTGCGGGCATCAGTAGAGCAGCAGATGCGGGTTGCAATGTGCGTGGAGGCACTGTGCATGGCTGTGGAGTGGAACAGCAGGAACAATGCATTGATCCTTGCAGAGATGGTCAGACTGTGGACGGATGTGACCGCCGCCATTGACAGGCTGACCCAGGCAGTGGTCTCTGTCATGGCCGCATTGGGCACACAGTCAGGTGCCCCTGTACCGCACACCCCACACAGTACGTTCTCCACTCCCCGATCCCAGCGTCGTGCGACACCCAGACTGTCGACACTGGGTTCTGCTGTGGGCATCCCGAGCACACCTGGTGCAGGTATGTTCAGCATGCTGCACACCCCTGTGCAGACAAGGTCGCGATCGCGCAGTGGGACCACTGATGGTCCATCGGTGCCACCCCATGTGGCCCATGATCAGCCTGCCAGTGCTGCTGGGACACGGTGGGGCTGCCCATGCATCCGCGGTGGCCGTGGAACAGTGCAACATGACTGACCTGTCTCCCAGTGCAGGCCCTGTCTGGTGCTGCCCTGTGTGCAATGTGTGTCATAGTGGGCAGTGCACTGGTGGGTGCCCTGCCCAACACGCCGACACGCGGACCACCTGCACACCCACCCGACCGCTGTCCACAGGTGTGTGTGCATGATGATGCCTGCATTGTACTGTACACCAAGGTGCAAGGGTGCCCAGCATCTGACACATGTACTTGGACAGTACAGGTGGTGGGGGTGGTCTGTGGATCTGGGTGTTTGCCATGTCTGTTCCTGCTCTGCTGTGCACCTGCCCATGTACGCTTTGTGCCTGGTGTGTGTGTGTGTCCATATGACTGTTCACCCCTCCCTGATGGTGTGTTCGTGTGCCTGGACTCTTCCACTCCCCTTGCCGTCATGCACCCCTGGTGTGTTACCTTGTGTGCCTGTGGGTTGCGCCTGGACAGTGTTGGTTGCACATGGCCCCTTGACTTACCTGTGTTGTGCATAATGCTCCTCCGTGATGGTGTCCTGGTGCAGCTGGGCCTGCTGGATCAGTCAGGGGTCCCGCCGTCCAAGGGGGGGCTGCTCATCACCATCATCACTGCCGCCACAGGCGTCCCCATCGCTGTCCCCCTCCTCACCTGTATGGCTATCCCACAGTTTTTGGTCATGTTGTGCAGGATACAACAGGCCAGGAATATCCCACAGGCCTTTGAGGGGCTGTACTGTAGGGCACCGCCGGAGGTGTGTAGGCATCAGAAGCATGCCTTAAGCATCCCAAACACCCGCTCGATGATGTTGCGTGTGGCAGCATGTGCCTCATTATAGTGTTGCTGCGATGGGGTCATGGGGCGCTGGTACGGTGTGAGCAGCCAGGGACAGAGTGGGTATCCAGTGTCACCTGTGTGGAGATAGTGGTGATCAGTTTCATGTTCAGGTCCATATTGCCCATATCCCTGTGTGCCACTACCATGGCACCTGTGGCATTCCCACCCTTGCCCCAATTTTGCAATTCCTACATGCGTATTCACCCACTAGATGGCCTGTGGGGATGTCCCCACTCTCGAATCGATGGCACAGTGCGGACTGATACCATATGAAGGCATCATGTGCTCCACCAGGGTGTGTGGCACAGACATTGATTATGCGCCCAGTGGCATCACACACCACCTGGCAGTTAACACTGGAAAAGCCCTTCCTGCTCCTGTATGCAGCCTCATCGGGGCCAGGTGGCATGCGAATATCCACATGGGTGCAGTCTATGGCCCCTAGCATGCCAGGCATACGTGCTACCCTGTGGAACTCCTGCATGTTTGCTGTACGCTCTGCCGCAGTGCTGGGGAAATGGATGTACTCCGCAGCATGTGGCAGCAGTGTGCTGAGGAACTGGGTGAGGATGCGTGATGTGGCCGACTGTGTTATGCCTGTGGTGTCCCCTGTCGGCCTCTGGAAGGTACCCATGGTGAGCAGGCACATGCAGGCTGTTACCTTTGTCTCCACTGACAGAGCGTGACTCCGTCGTGAGGGTGCCTGCATCACATCACTGCACAGCTCACAGAGCCGCCTCAGTATTGCCCTGTTCAGGCGGTACCGGCCCACAATCTCTATGTCTGAGTATAGCTCAAAGCTGATGCGGGCACGGTACTGTTTGTTGGGGGCATACCGACGGCCCTTCCACGGCCACGACCCCTGCAGCATGCCTTCACCCTCATTACAGCTTCCATGTGGAAGCTGGCACTGTTCATCTCCTGGCTTGTGTCCCCCGGCTGTTGTTGTTCTGTTACCCCCGCTGTCCTGACTGCTACCTCCACTGCACCGGGTACATCTACTGGCCTCTGCAGTCTGTGGCCCTGCACATACTCCCTTATCCCTCTCCTCTCCTGTGCACTCCCAGGCCTGCACTGTTTGCCACTGTCTCCCTGTTTCTCCCTGCCTCATGTGGCTTCCCTGTAGCGTTCTTGCACCTCTTCCTTGAGCCTTTTTATTCTGGCTCATTTCCGCCATGGCGCACCTTCTGGCTCATCTGCTGTTGCGCATTGTGCAAGTCTTTGAATATCGCATTGTGCTCTTTATGCATGGGTCCACCCCCTTCGGTTGTGCATGACTTCATTTGCATTGCGCTGTTGCTCAGCCTGTTTTCAGTGGCGTAACTGCCTCCTGCTGAATATTGCAGAATGGCGCAATTACGGACTTGCGCATGCGCAACCCTGTTGCACATGGCGCAACCCTTTTGAATATCCCACCCATTGTATTGTTTTGTATCACAGATCACACATACTGTTGGTGTGCACATTCCAGTGCTTGATGAGAAATTTTGGTGTTGAAATTGGAAATGGAATACTCTCAAGCTAATGAAGGTAAGTTTTTTTTTCGGGGGGAGCATATTTGCAAGTAGGTCTCATTAATGGTTTCTTATCTGGCTACTTCTTCACAGATTTCATCTGCATCCTTCTCCAGTCTGGTAATGATGGTCATGATCATCGATTGCAATGACTTCTGCATGTTGCGTGTCTGTCCCAGCCCGGGGGGGGCTGATGTTGAAGAAGTTCTTTGGATAAGGCAACTATGACATAACAAAGCATCTGGAAGTTTCCTAAAAAAAGAAATGAAGGACTTATTGGAACTTGATTGCAGCAGTAAGACATTATGTTTAAGCCATGGCTGTTCCACGGGTATCTGGATTAACACAGATAGTAAGCTGTCCCACTGCAATCTGCAGATCACAACTTAATTTAGTACCAGGCTGTGTAACAAATACACTGTGTCAGTGTCCCTGCATCTCAACTCAAGTTACATTTCAAAACCACATCTTGTCAAGTAACACAACCTGGGTCCAACTTTTTCAACACTGTCATGGCTGTACAGCTGCAAATTTGGAATACAGTGCATGATATGTTGCAGAAATATTTTTTGTGATGTACATGTCACCTACTTCATGAATTCTCAGTCGGATTTGTTGCACTCTTATGAAAAAAAAAAGGAACTGATGAAATAAAATTGATACACTTACCAGCATGGATTGGAAATGGATATCCCATAGGTTCCTGTGTACGGTACTGCTGCTGTACCATTGATACAGACCTTCAGTGAAGGAAAGTCGTTTGTTGTTAACCTGTAAAAAAACAAAATAAGTTGACCGTATGTGTTTGACCATTGCAGCTTAGAAAAGCAACAGAAAACAAAACACACAGCTAAAGGAAGTTGTATAGCATAAAAAACATTTAGTACACATATTCACTTTATAGTTTTAATAGTAAGAAGCCTTGTGCCTGTGGCTGATGGATGTGGTCTCCTGTTCGACTCCCTCTGCCTTGTCATGGTCAATATAATGGAAAAACATTGTCACAATGACACTGGTGGTGAGTGCTGCTGGTCATAGCTGCGGCACATGATGACACTCCCTGTGACATCTTCCTGCATCTGGTGGTGGTGGCAGTGACGAACAGCGGTCTTATGGGGGTGATAGTCCGGGGGGGACACACGGTCACATTCCCTATGGTGGCAGTGGAGAATGGTAGTCTTATAGTGGTGGTAGTCCAGGGGGACACACGGTCACATTCCTGATGGTGGCAGTGGAGAACAGCAGTCTTATGGTGGTGGTAGTCTGGGGGACACACAGTCACATTCCCTATGGTGGCAGTGGAGAACAGCGGTCTTATGGTGGTGGTAGTTCGGGGGCCAGGATATACTGTGCTCCGTGTTATAAATGTGATGATGTGACATATGGAATTTGAGTCAGTATGAGTGGGATAGTGATTTAACTTTAGGAAAAAGAGAACATGTATCATACAAGACATGTGACAGCCTTTTAACCACTTAAGTTAAAACCTGCCAACATTAACCTCATCATCCTCCTCAGAAAGAAAGCTACCCTCACAGTCTTCTATGTCTGAATTCAGACCATGGGGAAATTCTTTCTCCACTGTGTTATCATCTACGTCAGTGGTAGGCTGCTTCATGCTGTCACTGCCATCAGGATGGTCCCTTTCTTCAACATCAGCAAAACCATGAGTATGCTGGGGTGCGAATACTGAGGTTGATGTGCCTCTCATTCATTTTTATGAATGTCAGAAAACTGACATTTGCAGGAGAGAGGTTTGTACGATGATCCCGAGCTAGTGCACCTGCTGAGCTGAACACCCTCTGGACACTCACACTGGAGGGTGGGCGTGTCAGGTACTTCAGTGCCACTGCGGTCAACTCTTGCCATTCACTGACTTTTCCACTCCAGTATAAAAGGCGACCATCAGTGATTGACAGATGCCTGTTTTCAGACACATATGACTCAACCATTCGCTGTGCTGCTCTAAGTCAAGTGGTTGATGCATTATCCTGTTCTCTGGAATCATTTATGTCACAAATCCCCACTTGGGACAAAGCCTCCCAAAGTGGGTTAACGCCAGCCGCTTTTGATGACAGACCACCTGAAACTGCAGTCCCCTTCCCCTCACAGGATATGCTTCATACTACTCCTCCAGGTTCACCTTCAGCCTGATTATGCTGCTCAGGTTTGCTGACCTTGGCACGTGACTTCTGTGCCCCATGAACCAAGCGCACCAGTTGCCCACTGACATTTTTTACCTGATCTGGCCCGCCATCCAGTACTGAGGCAATTCCACGTTTGTATCGTGGGTCCAGCATTGTTGCTATTGCAAAGTTGTCACTACGCTGAATGCTCAAGATGTCACAATTCTGGTTGAATACTGTCAGCATGTGTTTCAGCAACACAATGTTAGCACTGTCTCCGGCAACATCAAGGCCATGCTGTACATTCACCAACGTCTGCCTCAGCACCCACAGCAGTGGAATTGATTGGCTAATGGAGGCAGACTTGCCACTCACTGCCTGTGTGGCATGTTCAAAAGGCCTCAAGATTCTCATTACAGAGTCCATGAGGTGCCACTGTTCAGTCGTCATAGACATGGAGGCCCCGGACCTGTCACGGCTAGTGTGCATG
This sequence comes from Neoceratodus forsteri, assembly GCA_016271365.2. Lineage (NCBI taxonomy): Eukaryota > Metazoa > Chordata > Ceratodontiformes > Ceratodontidae > Neoceratodus > Neoceratodus forsteri. Next base: position 31,715,517 of record JADMNL010000039.1, on the reverse strand, counting down.
ACAAGATATTCTGAGATGGCTTTGTACTGTTCATACAACCTCTCTGTCATATATAAAGTGGAGTTCTACCAGGTGACAACTTCCAGCTTCAAGCGATGCTGCGGGAGGCTGTTTCAGATCTGCAACTGCTGAAGTTGATCATGGGCCTTTACAGAGCATGAAAAGTGAGAACAGATATGGTGTGCAACTGTCAGCATTTCCTTCATATCAGGGTGATGCAGAAACTCCTGCACCACAAGATTTAAACAGTGGGCCATGCATGGAACCCGAAAAAAGCCACCATTCGTGATGCATTTCACCACATTTGACCCAGTGTCACTTGCTATGAACCCAGCTCTGAGGGACAGGGGGTTCAGCCACTTGTCAGTTTCAGTCAGTACCACGTCCAACATGTTTTCACCAGTGTGTGAACAGGTGACACTGCGCATAGCAATCGTTGCATGCTGTTGAATTCCTGGAAGGCTGCTACCATGACACTCCCTTACTACACTGATTATTCACAATACCAACAGCACAAACAACCCCCGGCACCTGCGCCCAGTGTGCAGTGATACACAAATATGGACTCCCCGCTGTTTTGCCACTTGTCCACATATCCATACTTAAAGGGATGAATGGAGAGGAGGAATGTTGAAGGGCATGTCTAACTGAGTCGAACGCTGGATGGTACAACTCAGGGACAGTACCAGTCGAAAAGTATGTCCTGGATGGGACTGTCCATTTTGGACAGGCACGTACAGCAAACAGTAGGAACCCAGAATTCTCTACAGAGAAGGGCAAAAGATCAATTGCCAGCATTTCAGCTACAGCAGCATTAAGTTCATGTGACACTGTATGATTGGGTAGGTATTTCAGCTTATGCACAAAAACACTAACGTGGGCTGACTTAAACGTTTTACATGAGGTGTGATGGCAAATGGTTCTGCTCTGCGAATGGCATAGGGTGGAGTGTGGACGTGTGATGAAAACAGTTGCACAGGTGATGACAAACCCAGAAATACAGTTATTTTCTCAGATTTAGCAACAGGGATTGATGCACCACTTGCAATAGACCAGGAGTTGTCAAATGGTGAGGCCAGCCTCCCTTGAGAGGCCCCAGCCTGTTCCAGGGGAGACTCAAGCAAGTCTTGAAAAAGTATTACATTTCAATTTTGAACTTTATAGATTTTGTGTGAAGTGATAAGGCAAACTGAAAGAGGATAACAGTAGGTGAATTTATGTATTTATTCACAAGTCTGTGACCAGGGAAGGTACTGTACACTGAGCCATGGCTTATTTCAGGTGTACCCAGGGAAGGGTAGTGAGAGAATACCATTCAAAATGTAACTGCAAAACACTTAAGCAATACAAAATGAATAAACATGCAAACAAATTAAGAACAATAAACTAACAATGCAGGGAACAATTGGTCAATTAGACTGGCAGCAGAGCTGTCCAAATACAAGAGTTAACCATACAGGTACTAGGAATAAGAGCAGGAGTGAGCAAAATGATCCCTGATAAGTTGCTTAAGAGCAGGGTGAGAGGCAGAGGTCGGCAGAAAGGTTATTCTAGTTAGAGGGGAAACAGAAGAAGCAGTCTGACCCATGAAGGTATGGCAGTGAGAGGTAACAATGGTTCGAGAGTCAAAATATTGGAGAAAGTAGGTTGTCCTGTCGGGGGAGGGGGGTTACAATAAGCTTAATAACAGGAGAGCCAGCAATGCAAAGAGGTTTCAATTTATTGCTGATGTACTGTGAAAAGTAGGCTATTTTTCTATGGGAGGCCCAAAATATTTCTGTATTTTGGGGGAGGCTTATGATCTTTTCCACGGCTTAGGGGAGGCTCACTATAACAAAGTTTGAGAACTGTTGCACTAGACATATTGCATTGACCACCACCACCACCAAAACTGCTACTCTCACCACCACTGGGCAAGACTTCAAAATAATTCTGCTCTTCCACCTCATTATGCGTGTAATAATTCTCTGCTCTTATTTCATCACTACTGCAAGCATTTAATTTTCTACTTGATGCTACAGTCATGGAAGGGGATAACATGCTCGTTATGGTTGATGATGAGGGTGAATGCCCCACTGTGGTACACTTATTAGCTGCCATCTTGTGCTGAGTCCACAGTGCCATGTGCCTACTCTTAAGATGTGTATGTTGCCCCCCCTGTGCCCAGATGGCTCCCCTTTTTACCTCGACTCACATGCACCTGGCAAACCTGGCAGATTGCATCTGACTCATCATTTGCATCTTCCACAAAAAATTCCCAAACAAGGGATTTTGATGCTCTACTTTTAACATGTCCCCTGCTGTTTATTGGACTCCATTTTTTTAAGCCATGAAGTGGGTGGTGCACTACATGATTTTTCAGGCAGGACACACTTGGACTGCAACTGACCACCAAGACTACCTATCATTATTACTGGGTCATCATCATCATCATCACCATCAACTGGTAAATCACAACTTTTTACGGGGGGGGGGATGAAAACAGACCCAGACACAGCCACCTTGAGTTTCTTTTTCTCCGGTTCCCAACAAGGGTCACTGATATCATCATCATATTCATCAACATCATCCACATCTTCCGCTTAGATGCTGGCATATGGACTGCATATTGCAAACATAGCAACATCAGCAGCAGCAACATCACCTGACATTTTTTTCACTACACTGTGATCACTGCACACTCCACTATATTTTTGGACACGGTAAACTGGTCAGAACTGGAACTTGAGGCAACAATACTCATACCATCACCAGCAGCTGCACTGACACCACTAGCTGGGAAAACATCATCTCCTCCAACTATGAGTGAAGCTACTGATTGTGCTGTAAAAAACCCTGAAGGAGAAATACCTTTCCTCACATCAGCAATGCACTTCTGCGACTGCATACTACTACCATGCCCACAGACAATCTTACCACTGGCAGCAGTGCTATTGCGAGAAGCAGCTTTGCTTGCACATCTCTTTGCGGGCATTTTGGAGGATCAACACGAATATTCTAAACAAATTCAGATTTTGGAATGTTCACTCTGGGTGGGGGCCAGGGGGGTGACGCTGGATGTGAAGCCAAAAAAACAACTGTGGCTTCAACAAGAGATACAGACGCAAAATCACAAGTTCAACAACACCTTAACTAACCAGTGGTGTTCTCAAGTCACAAACAATCCAATCTGGAAAAGAATACCTTTTGCCGGTGGGGCACTGACTGCAGATTACTGCAGTGCAAAACCAAGAAAAGATACCACAATGGCAGTACAAAATCATGCAGCTGCAGTGGATAGCAGGTTCATACTGCTGCGCCTGCAGTTACACTGTGGCACTATAAAAGGTGTATTATTTAATGTCACGTCACACTCCGCACACACACTCACACACACAGAATTTGTCTACAAGTAATGCATACCAAATTTAAAACTTCAGTAATATACAAGGTTTTTTTAAACAACCTCAATGCTGCACCAGGTCCCTCCAGATCACAACACACACAATCAGCAAAACAATTTCAACAATTACTGAAAGTATTACTGTGTGAACAATAACACAGTCAGTTATACAAGAAAAATATAACCAAAAACAAATAACTTTCTATTTCTCCAACTTAAATCTATCTACACCACGCTTGTTTTGTTGTGAATCCAGGTCGGACATGAAAAAGGACCAATCCATAGTCCCTACCTGGTTAACAAATTAATAAATAAAATAAAAAATTAAAAATTTAATTTGAAATCTTTATACCACTCTCTACTAGACTAGGTCCTCGCTTCTCAGCCCCACCATGTAGTGAATGCAGGTATACTCCTTGACACCCTCGGTGATCACCATATGGTTTACTATCATCCTAAAGCCCCTCCTAAATTCATATATCTCAGTTCTTTTAAGTCACTTGACCTGGCCTCTCTTCTAGCTGATATTTGGTCAACTGATTGGTCCCCTATCTCTGCAAACAGTAATATAAATTCTGCCCTACATTATTTTCAGTCTAATTTTTTGGCTGTATGGGATCGTCATGCACCCCTGAAAAAAAACAGAGTATGAGGTTCACATCTTCCCTGGATATCGGCTGAGGTACTTACTTGTCTCTGCACCAGAGATTCTGCCTGGCAGGCTTTTAAGATCACTGGCTCCCAGTCTTCATTGTTCAACTATATGCCTTCGCAATGCCTGTACCAAAGCTGTCAGACTTGTCATGTCTGAGTATTTTGCTTCCACATTCCAAAACAACATTAATAACTCCTCCAAGTTCTGATAGGTTATTCAGTCCCTTTTTTCTCTGCAGACCCAGTCTCCCTCTTCTACTCTCAAGGTTTGTGACTGCCTTATCTCAGACCTTTCTGCTGTTGCTATGTTTTTAACTCTTACTTTACTACCTGTGCCCTTTCTCTTTCCACCGTCTTCTTTCCTTCCCTCTCTCTGCCTTCCTCCCCTCTCTCTTTTTCCTTCTCTCCTATCACTCCCCCTGTTTCTCTAAAGGCTCTACTTGCCCTTAGTCCTCTGAAGGGAGGTGGCCAGATGGCCTTGACCCTAAGCTTCTCCCTCCCTCAGCACTTGCCATTCTTCTGCCCATTATCCTACTCCTTAACCTTTCCTTTTCCTCTGCAGCTATTCCTGATGTTTGGAAACAGGCTGTTGTTATAACTCTTCACAAAGGTGGTGATCACACCTCTCCTGGTAACTACCATCCTATATCTCTCTTTCCCACCTTGGCTAAGTTACAAGAACACACTGTTCTATCTCAGCTCACTTCCTTTCTTGACAGTTCCTCCTTTTTCACTCCTTTCCAGTCTGTTTTTAAGAAATCCCACTCCACTTCTACCTCCCTCCATTCTCCATGCTCACTGATTCCATACTCACAAGTATGGATCAGGGACTGATTACTTCTGCCATATTTGTTGATCTTGCTAAAGGTTATGACACTGTGGCACATTCCCCTCCTTCTGGACAAACTTAAAGCTGCGGGCTTCTCTGACTTGTCAGTCAATCGGTTTCATTCCTATATTGAGGGACAGTCTCAAGCTGTCCAGATAGGAAAATCCATTTCATCCCCACTCCCTATCAGTTCGGGTGTCCTTCAAGGATCAGTCCTGGGTCCTATTCTCTTTTCCATATTCTTAATTGACCTCCCCTCTGTCTGTTCCTCTGTGTCCATTAATATGTATGCTGATTACACAGTTTTTTTTTGCCTCTGGCTCCTCTACCCATGACCTTACCTCCCAGCTGCAGTTGGATTTTGACAATGTTCAGCACTGGTTCAAGTCTAATCAACTGTCCCTCAACACCAGAAAAACAGTCTCCTTGACTTTTGCTACCCATCAGAGGCTTGCTATACTTACTTCTCTCTCTATATTTAATACCCTTGATGGTGCTAAGATTGAAGATGTTCCCTCCTTCAAGTATCTCAGGTTCTGCCTTGACTGGCATCTTGATTTCTCAGTGCATATTGATGCCATACACCTTAAGCTTCACCCCAAGCTTGGTGCATTGTACAGGAATAAAGTGAGTTTACCACTTCCTACCCGACAAGAAATTGTTGCAAAATGATTCTCCCTATGTTTGACTATGTTGACTTAGGCTACAGTGGTGCTCCAAAATTCTCCCTTGTCAGACTGGACCCCCTTTTTCATGCTTTTTGTCATTTTGCTTTAGAGTGCCCCCTCCTTGTACTCACCACTAATCTCTCTACTCTGCCCTTTCTCTCCCCTCTCTTGATGCTAGTCACCTTTCCCATTGTGCCTTCTTTATATCCAAATTCTGGTTGGGCTCCCTTCTCGCTTATCTCAAATTCCTTCTGTCTCCTCCTCCTTCTTCTTTCTCCTATCTTCTCTGTAACAATATTTCCCATTCTCTCTCTAGTCCTTCTAGAAAATCTACTGTTGGTCAACTGCTTTTTCTTACTGCTTTCCTAAACTTTGGCCCTCCCTTCCCCTTTCAGTTTGGTCTGCCTCTGCTCCCTCCTCCCTTAAGTCAAACATATATAGATAAACTACTGAGAGCTTTACAAGCACCTCAGACTGATTCTCCCAAAACTGGCTAAGTTTTTTGCTCTGCATTGTCATATGTGGATGATGTAGTCCTGTTTTCATTCTCATGTAGCAGACTACAAAAGAAACTTGACATTCTAGCTAAAGTGTTGAATTCCTTCTCCCTTAAGGTAAACATAGCTAAAAGTAAGATTATAACATTTGGAGCCTCCAGGAATAAACATCAGTGGTACCTGGATTCCATAATGATTGATACAGTTAAAACATACTGCTATTTAGGTATAACCTTCTCCTGGAATCTTTCCTGGAAAAATCTTCTGGATTATATTCTGCCAAAAGCAAAAACAGCTGTCCTGGGCCTAAAAGAAAAAATTACTCACCTTAGTAATGTTGTTTCTTCTATTGGAGTCTTGCTATATTATGACATATGCAGTGAGTCCCAACCTTCGAACTGATCCAGAGGTGAAAGAGTTAACTTTCCATGCCAGGCATGGAACGCTGAGCTCGAGCTCGGTTGAAAACTCTGTCTGTTGTTCTTCAAACTCAAACCATCAGATCTTTACTAGCTAAACTCACTGAGGTCCTGTGTGGAAGCTGTAAACCTACACTAGCCAACTGGCTACTAACATACTAACACATTTTTTGGTCCCAAAACAAAGACTCAAGTCAGGTGACCCAAAAAATGAAAAACACAACACCAAGTCACCCCAAAAAAGGAGGGGTGAAAAACAACAAGGTGGGCACCTACTAAGTGCCAACACTGCACTGCCCACCCATGTCCCAAAAACAGAGGTTCTGAGAGGGGCAGGCAGGGGAGGTCATAATATAGCAAGACTCCAATAGAAGAAACAACATTACTAAGGTGAGTAATTTTTTCTTCAAACAACATGAAGTCTTGCTATATTATGACATATGCAGACTACAAAGCAGTACCTCCATGGAGGAGGGACAGAACCTACTTAGGAAATAGGCTCTGAAGCACAGCCGTGCCAAACCGGCATCACTCCTAGCCTGGATATCCAGGGAGTAATGCTTGGTAAAAGTATGAACTGTTTTCCAGGTAGCTGCTTGACATATCTCTAGAATAGGGATGTCCCTGGCAGCAACCAGGGAAGCAGCTGTACCTCTGGTAGAGTGAGCCCTCAGGCCTCAGGGAGGAACCTTACCCAGTTTTTCATAACAAAATTGGATACAAGAGACAATCCACCTGGCAATGTATCTCTTAGTGGCAGGTTTCCCCTTACCAACCTCACCATAAGTGAGGAACAGTTGGAGGGAGTCAAACCTGTGACCCTTGGTAAGCTCTATATAGTAGCTAAGGGCTCTTTTGACATCTAAACTGTGCAGCCTCCTCTCACCAGAGGAGGAATGGTCAGTGAAGTACACAGGAAGAGACATAGATTGATTAAGGTGGAAATCTGAAACCACCTTAGGCAAAAACTTCCTGTTAGTCCTGAGGACAACCTTATCTCTATGAAAGGAGATAAAATCAGGCTCCACTGACAAAGCTTGTAATTCACTTATGCATCTGGCAGAAGTGATGGCTACCAGAAACACAGTTTTCCAAGTCAAGTACTTAAGATCTGCTGAAGACAAAGGCTCAAAAGGGGGTTGCATAAGCTGAGCAATGCAAACATTAAGGTCCCAAGCAGGGGCAGGGTCCCTGAATGGAGGGTTGGTGTGAAGCAATCCCTTGAAAAACTTGGAGAATACAGAGTGAGCTGAAAGAGGAGAGGGCTTACCTGCTGAAATGAAGGCAGACACAGCTGCCAAATGCACTTTTAGGGTAGCTGGTCTAAGCCCCAAGGTTTTTAGATGGACCATGTAATCCAGGACTGTGGGTAAATCAGCAGATTCTGGGGAAATATGCTTTCCAGAACACCATATGGAAAATCTCTTCCATTTGGAATTATAGGTAGCCCAGGTAGAAGGTTTTCTAGAAGCCTTCAGGATATCCATTATACCCTGGGAAAGGTGTAAATCAGCAAACTCTAACTCTTCAAGAGCCAGGCCTTGAGATCGAGAGATTTGAGGTTCGGGTACCAGACCCTCCCCTGAGCACAGGTTAACAGGTTGTGATTCCTGGGAAGACAGAGGGGAAGATGGACTGCTAAGGACAGCAGGAGTGGATACCAGGGTTGTCTGGGGCAATCAGGATCATCTTGCAGGGTTGAGACCTGATTTTGACTAGCACTTTGAACAGCAGAGGAAGGGGGAAAAGCATAGAGAAACTTCCCTTCCCAATTGAGGACTAAGGCATCCAGAGGGACTGAGCCCAACACTGGGGGCCTGCAGCAAAAAGGGAAGTTGGTGATTGTCTGGGGCTGCAAAAGATCTATCTGTGGGTCCCCATCTGGCAATACCACCTCCAGGACCAGGGGTCCAGTGACCATTCGTGATGGCCCTGGGAAATCCTGCTGAGAGCATCTGCCAGGACATTGTCCTTGCCTGGGAGGTGAACTGCCATAAGGGAGGTGTTCAGGGAGTAAGCCAGAGACCACAACTTCATTGCTTCGGTGCACAAGGCCGTAGACCAAGTGCCCCCTTGCTTGTTGATGTACCACATTGTGGTGGTGTTGTCTGTTCTGACCTGTACCACTTTGTTCTGAACAGACTTGGAAAAAGCTTGAAGTGCTAGAAAAACTGCTCTGAGTTCCAACAGATTGATGTGGAGTAGGGATTCCTGAGGGGACCACAACCCCTGAGTAGTGAGGTCACCCATGTGAGCTCCCCATCCCAAGAGGGATGCATCCGAAGTAAGGATTAAGGAGTGAGACTGGGTGACAAAAGGAACCTCTTGTCTGAGATTGCTCTGATCCTGCCACCATTGTAGGACCTGGATCAGGGTTCAAGTCACTGGGATCAATTTGGTTAGAGGGCTTTCCTTTGAGACTAAAAGGCTCTCAAATGGAACTGAATGTCCCTCATCTGAAATCTTGCTCCCTGCACCACTGCTGTAGAAGCAGCCATGTGCCCCAGGGGCTGTAGAAAATGCCTTGCTGGTCAAGGCACCTGCAGGGTGAATGAGGAGGCCAGAGAGACCAGGGTCCTTACCCTGTCCAAAGGGAGGAAGGCTCTGGCTTTCTCTGTGTTCAGCTCTGCGCCTATGAAGATGAGGAGCTGAACAGGCTCTAGAACTGACTTTGAAAGATTCAGAAGGAAACCTAGAGAGGTGAGCAGTTGCTGAGTTATTTGTAGGTGTAACTTGACTTGGTCCGGGGACTGGCCTACTATGAGCCAGTCGTCCAGGTAAGGGAAGATGGCAATTTTCTGCCTTCTTAGAGAAGCAACTGCCACTGCCAGGCATTTTGTTAACACCCTTGGAGCAGAGGTGAGGCCAAAGGGCATTGATGTGAGGTACTTTCGATGGGAGCTTCTGATGAGAATATGGAAGTAGGCATCTTTGAGGTCCAGGAACGCTAGTCAGTCCCCTGGCCTTAAAGAGGATAGAATAATTCCCAGAGTCACCATTTTGAATTTTGGTTTTAAAAGGTGCTTGTTTAAGTATCTGAGATCCAGGATGGGCCACCATTCTCCTGTCTTTTTGGGGTAAAGAAGTACCTGGAGTACAACCCTTTGCCCTGGTGTAGGGGTGGAACCCTTTCCACGGCTTTGAGAGCCAGGAGGGAAGAGACCTCTGCCTCTAGGGCGAGTGCCTCTGAAGGTTTGCAGGTGGAAAGGATCTGGTTCTTATCTTTGGAAACTTTTTGAAGCTGAGAACCAGTCCCTGGCTTACTACTTCCAGGACCCACTTGTCTGATGTCAGAGACTCCCAGTCCTGGACAAAGTAAGCCAGCCTGCCCCCTACAGGTAGTTGAGAATCAGCCCTGGCAACCCCATCAGGGTGCCTGCTTGGCAGGGGCTTTGGGCTGAGGGGTTGAAGCAGGCCTACATGCACCCTGTCTGCCTCTCCCTCTGAAGAACCCCCTCTGGGCAAAAGCTGAAGAGGAGGCCTGGGCTTGGTAAAAAGGCCTATGAAAAGGCCTGCCCCTGCCCCTGGGAAGCTGCCTTTGAGGAGTGGCCTGCCTTTCCTTGGCCTGTGCACTCCTATAGGTGGTCCTATACTCATCCATTTTCTTCATGTAATTCTCTGTCTGCTCCCCAAACAGAGAATTACCCACAACAGGAAAATCCATGGCCTTAGTCTGGGTATCCTGTGACAGGCTAGTACATCTGAGCCAAGCCATCCTGCGAAGAGCCACAGATGTAGCCATGACTCTTGATGAAACATCATTTGAATCCACTGCAGCATGGAATTGCACCTTGGATGCCTCAGTACCATCGGCAGCTACCTGCTCCAGCTCCTTGGCAAGCTGGCCAGGGACCTGTTTTGCAAGAGCCATAACAGTATCCCATCTGGATTTCTGGTATCTAGCAACATAAGCCATATAATTTGCCTGTCTGAGTCCCAAGGATGCTGCCATGTACTGTTTCTTTGCCATGGCATCAACCTTCCTGGAGTCCTTGTCCGGGGGGGTGTGAGGCCAAGGGAGTATTTGCCTTGTCACAGGCTGCAGCCTGCACTACCCCAACATGGCTGCATTGTTGTGTAAGGAACTCCGTATCAGAGCCTGACAATGTGTACCTCTTGTCCATTCTCTTATCCACAGGAGGTATAGTGTGAGGAGTTTTTAGAATTTTAAAAGTCTGTTTCCCAAAAGATTTATGCAAAGGAATAGACAATCTCCTGGACTCTGGGATATCCATCATTTCCAAATAGTCAGGCTCCTCTTGATCATCCACAGCTTCCTCCATAGGGAGCTGGAGGGTTTCAGCCACTTTTTTATAGAAAATAAAATGAGAAGGGGACTCAGAAAGCCTAGGCAGAGACACTCCTGAAGGTCTGTCTGGGGAGATGTCCGGGTCGATGGGCACATCCAGACTTTCAAATCCACATTCACTCTCCTCATACTCCTCTTCCCCCCTCCTCCGGTTCATAATATTCCTCTAAATCATAATCTTGAACCGGTGGAACCGGCCGAACCGGGCACTTACCTGATCGCACCGGTTCGGTCGGAACTGGAGAAAGCGACTGGACAATCTGAATCGCTTTGGCTATCTCTTCAGCGGTTGGAGAGGAAAGTTTTGGCTCCACACCGGCTGATTTTCTAGTCCTTTTTGCTGGAACCGACCCCTCAGAGTCGGCTCTCCTTTTGCCCGAGGAAGTCTCGCCCTGGTCAGAGGGCACTCCCTCTGGTTCGGTTGGAACCGAATCAGGCTGGCCATCCAGGTCAGCGGACTTCTTGGCCTCCCTTTCCCTGAGTCTACCAACTCTCTTATCCAGGATAGCTGCAGGAAAATTTTGACAAATCTGGCAGTCTGCATTGAGGTGGTCAAACCCCAGACAATCAACACAGGTGGTGTGGGGGTCAGCCTTGGCAAAGGCTTCCCCACACACACTGCAGTGTTGAAACCCAGTGGGCCCGGTTTTTCTTTTGGGTTTCTCAGACATAGTGCCAGTCCTAACCAGACTTGCCCATTTATGGCAATCTGCCAAGCAAGACCCTCTTATCGGTTTCCAACCGTGTCACGGGTCGTGGAAAAAAACGTAAGAAATTCCGTGTTTTTTAGAACCGATAAGAACCGGTAACCACACTCTAAAATGACAGAATAAGATATTTTTAACAACCTGATCGGTTCAAGAGTGAACCGATAACCGCTCTAAGTTCCACACAGAAGAGAAATAATGTAAACCTGTCTAGTACTCACAAATACCACAGACAGAGCTTGAACCGACCGGTTGAGGTTTAAATTTGGTCAAAAAACCGAGAAATTAATACTTTAACCGACAAAATGAACCGAGCAGAAGGAGAAATCTCTGGAGCGACTATTCAGTGAGGCGGAGTAAAGAATCTGACGGTTTGAGTTTGAAGAACAACAGACAGAGTTTTCAACCGAGCTCGAGCTCAGCGTTCCATGCCTGGCATGGAAAGTTAACTCTTTCACCTCTGGAGCAGTTCGAAGGTTGGGACTCACTGCATATATCATAATATAGCAAGACTTCATGTTGTTTGAAAGATGTAATTATCTTTATGGTGGCTGTTCTATTCAGCCCCTGGTTAAAGCCAGTCAAGCAAAATACAATTCACAAGTTCTCTATTGTGCTGAGGTGTGGACTACATTAAAGAGGACAGGAAATCATTTCTAACTGGCAGCTGTTTGTAAAGTTGTTATTCTCAGAAATGATTTGCCTTCCCCTAAATTATCCATATTTAACCATACCTGAATAAAAAGTGGTATGAAAAACTGTATTTTACTTTGTTTTGTTTTTATGGGCAGCATTCTGTCACAGTTCTCTTCATGGAACCTGTGATCTGGAGTTTTAACTATGTCACAGTTTGTGCACAAACTCTGAGCCTGGTTCTAATAGGACAATAGCTCATGTTTAGCATTCTGTACACAAACCGTGACATACTGTAGTAAAAACTCCAAATTACTAGTTCCATGAAGAGAACTGCAAAAGAATGCTGCCCAAAACAATGTTAAGTAAATTTTTTCTCATCCCTTTTTATTCATATACAGTTAAATATGGGTAATTCAGGTGGACACATATAATTTCTGAGAATAAGGACTTTATAAACGGCTGCCAGTTAGAAATAATTTCCTGTCCCCTTTAAGTATCCCATTGAGAAACTGGGAAAACCAGTTATACAAATTCTAACTGAGGTGCTGGGGTTTAATAAATCCACCCAAGTCCTTTTGTTAGGGCAGAGCTGGGTTTAATTTATTTATTTTAATATTTATTTATTTAAATTTTGATGACCGGGTGGGCCCTCTGAGACAGTCAAGTCCCTTTTTCAGGGGCGACCCGGGGAACCAAATGTTCCAAGCATAAGAAAACAGTACAGATACAGATAATTATGTACAAATATCATTTGACAGTTACACACATTCATGGACTAGACTAGTCATCCCATTCATTGGGAGACAGTACAAATTACAGATGTCAATTGCAACATAGGTGAACAAACAATAAGGCTGATACGAGCATACAATATTATCACAGTAGAGACAATTAGTACATAAGTGCAGAGTACAGACAATTTGCTGTGTACAGACTCATAGCCCAAGACATTGATCATACACACCAGGAGAGTATAGACAAGCAGGTGGAGAAGTTTAGAGAAGATTAAGTACAGTTCCTATTACAGACAGGAGGCATGTAAAATATTTCCCTGTATTGTCTTTTGAAGAGAGTAATGGTCTTGCATGAGAGTAGTAGGTGTGGGAGGTCATTCCACATTTGTGGTGCTGCGAAGGAGAAGGATCTTCTTTCAGCAGCTAGGCAAGTCTTGGGCAGACCCAGCATCGGAGGTGTGAGGACCTGAGTGTTCGTGGGAAGGGTTTCAGGGTTTGTAGGTTAGATATACTCAGAGGAGGTGGGAGATGTATTAGCTTGAAGGTGGCACAATATACTGGGAAGTTAAGTCTGGCCATGAAAGATGGCCAACCCAAATTGTTGAGTACGTCACAGTGATAGGTGTGAGCTGGGGCTTTAATAGCAAATTGGGCAATTCTGTGATAGGCCATTTTGAGTTTGTTCAGGAGTATAGTTTTAGAGGAGTGGATTATAGAGGCACCGTAGAAGAGGCCTGGGAGAAGGGTGGCAGAGGCAATAGTGCTTCTTGCACTACTTGAGAGGTAGGGAGCAGTGCGATATAGAAGGCCTAGTTTCTGATTAGTAGCCTTAGTGACACAGTTTATGTGCTCATTGAAGGATAGATGCTGTCAAGTACTACACCCAGGTATTTAAAGGAGATAACATTTTTGAGTTGAATGTTAGTGGATGTTTTGATAACCGGGGCTGGCAGGTGTGGTGGAACAACATGGATTTAGTCTTTTTGTGTTCAGAACTAGTAGGTTATTTTTTAAACCATGTTTCTAGAGTCTGAAAGTAATTTGTTAGGTAATTTGTTAGGTCAGAGTTAATACTTGAGATGTCACAGGGGGATCTATATAAGATGGCATCATCCGCATATAGCTGAACTGATGCCCCTCCACAATTCTGAGGAAGGTCATTAATGAATATTGAGAATAGGAGAGGCCCTAGGATTGATCCTGGTGAGACCCGATCTGGAGTACTGTGTGCAGTTCTGGAGACCCAATCTCCGCAAAGACATAGACAAGATGGAAGCTGTCCAGAGGAGGGCAACTAAAATGGTGCAGGGCCAGAAGGCATATGAAGAGAGACTTAAGGAGCTTAATATGTATAGCCTCGAAGAAAGGAGGGAGAGGGGAGACATGATAGAAGCTTTCAAGTACCTCAAGGGAATCAACAAAGTCCAAGAGGGTAGCATCTTTCAAAAAGAGGTGTGCAAGAACAAGGGGCACAATTTGACGATGGGGGCGGCTCAGAGGTAATTTGAAGTATTTTTTTCACAGAGAGGGTTGTGGATGCATGGAACGCCTTCCGGAGGAGGTTGTAGAGTCAAAAACAGTGGTGGAATTCAAGCATGCATGAGACAGTCATAAGGCAATTCTAGGGGGTGGGGGTAGGAAGAAGTAGGCTGCTGGTTAACTAGGATCTGCAGCTTATCCATTAGGTAGGGAAATGGGCAGACTGGGTGGGCCAAGTGGTCCTTAACTGCCATCAAATTCTATGTTTCTATGTAACCCCGTTGGTGATAGGAGATAAAGCTGAGATGGTACCAGCCCATTTGATACACTGAAACCTATTCTCTAAGTAGTTAGAGACCCAAGAGAGAGAGTTTTTGTCAAGAACAAGGAGGCAAAGTTTACAGATGAGAAGTGAGTGGTTGACTAGGTTGCATGCCTTCATTAGGTCGACAAAGACTGCACCAGTGGCTTTGCCCTGGTCCATAGCCTGGAATATATCAGTGGTGATCCTCAGGAGAGCAGTTTCTGTCCCACACGATTTCCGAAAGCCATGCTGGTTACTAGTGAGGGCATTGGTCTGTTCAAGGTAGGATGATAGTTGATTATAAAGTATTCTTCCTTAGATTTTAACAATTGGACACAAGATAGATATGGGTCGATAGTTTTTGATAAGGTTGGTAGGACCACTTTTATGTACTGGGAGAACAACTGCGGTTTTCCATTTGTCTGGGATGGTTTGCATGAGGAAGGATCTATTGATTAGGCAGGTGATCAGGTAGGCAAGTGCAGGAGCACCTATTTTAAGAAATCTGGGTGGTAGGGAGTCAAATCCTGGTGAGCTGTCAGGGTTAAGTCTCCTTAGCAATTTAAAGACCTCTTTTCAAGAGATAGTTTTTAAGTGGAAGAGAGGGTGCGGAAATTACAGGTGGCTAGCTGGTGACACAGGACAATTAACAGGAAGGTCGGTTTTGTAGGCATCAAGGTGTGTGTAAAGAAGTGGTTCAGCCCTGCCATTATCTCCATGGGTGAGGATAGTGTGGAGCCTTTTGCTGTCATTGATTGGGGGAAGATCCTTTCATTACCCTTTAGGAGCTCGTTGATTTCCTTCCAGAAACATTTGGGGTTGGAGAGGTGTTATTCCTGTAGTGATAAGAGATGCTCCCTTTTGGCTTTGCCTATCTTAGATTTACAAATATTGCATAGCTGGCAGTAGGTGTTCCAGTCAGAGTGGAGTCTAGAGATTCTGAAGGCATGCCATGCTTTGTCACGAGAGTACATGAGGTGCCTCAGTTCCTGTGTGAGCCAGGGAGGGTGGGTGCCTTTTGATCTTCTTAGTTTGTGGGGAGCATGGTGGTCAAGGATGGAGGTGAAGGTATTGACCAGATATTCTAATGCTAGGTTTATGTCAGGAAGGGAGGTTATTGGTGACCAGTCAGCTGTGGTGAGACTTGAGCGGAAGGCTTCAGCAACAAAGTTGGTTATGTCCCTAGTTTTATGGACGTACAAGCACTTGCTGATAGCGAAAGAGTGTAACATGTTTCAATATAAGAAAAATAGCAGGACAAGAGGACACAGCATGAGATTAGAGGGAGGCTGATTAAGGGGTAATGTGAGGAAGTTCTTTTTTCACAGAAAGGATGGTGGATGCATGGAACAGCCTACCTCAGGAAGTGGTGGATATGAATACAGTGCAAGGCTTCAAACAGGCATGGGATAGGCATAAGGGAGCAATACAGATGAGTATGAATAGATAGACCATTGACAGAACAAAGGCCGATGGCACATTTATAAGGTAGAAAAAGAAAAGGGCAGACTGGATGGGCCTTGTGGTCCTTATCTGCCATCAGCTTCTATGTTTCTATGTTTCTATAGCAGAATAAGTAATTATTGGATAAGTACAAGTAGGCTATTAAAGGATAGGCTTGTAAAAAATGTCTAAATGAGAAGGTCCACTGGAAAGATCTGGGCTTTACATCTCTTTTTTGGATGGGCCATGTTTTCAAACTTTTACTGTCCACTCGATGTGACTTTCTAGAAAGACACATAAGTAAGAACATTATCACAGGTTATATTTCCAAGAAAATTAGGGAGGTCCACAGGAGTAATGACATTAATGCCATCAAGCAGTCCAAATTTCCAAAATGGTACAGTGAAAATGACTGCTGACATAGTTTCAGGTACTATTTGGACATTCTGGAGGAGCCTGCTCAGAGAAGAATCTTTGCAAAATACAGAACAGGTATGTTTAACTCAAATGTGCTTCATGCTAGGTTTAATAAATCTTCCAAACAGGGAGGTGACTTTTGCAAATGTGACAACAGTTCTAGGGAGGATTTGCGACATGTAATGTAATACTATAAATGGTATAACAAAGCTAGGAATGTCTAGTTAACTCCTATATTTGATCTACTTAACTTTAAGGATGAGAATAATGTTTTAAAGATTTTACTAACAGTGGAGGATGATTATATTATTAATAGAGTTGCTCAGTATTTAGTGACTATTAATAAAAAAAGAAGATTGTTAAAAAAACATTGATGTACAGATCGGATGTCGGCTCAACTGCACTGTTGATATGAATATACGAACATATGAAATTTGCCAGTAGATAAATGCCTAGTGGTATATCAAGTCTGCTTGAATGTGCAGCTAGCACCCCTTATTCTGCAGCTGCACCTCCCTCCCACACTTCCCCTCCCTTGACCCTCCCCCTTGCCCTGTCCCAGCCCCTTTTGAAGCAGTCCACTGTTCTACTGGATATCACCTCTGCCAGTAACACATTCCACCCAGCTACCAACCTCTCTGTAAAAAAGTCTCTTCATCTCCCTCCTGAACCTTCCTCCCTCCCTCCCTCCAGTCTCATACCATGGCCCTGAGTGTCCCTCCTCTCCCTTACTTTGAACAGCCCCTCCGTACCTGTCTTGTTTATTCCTTTCATTACTTGAAGGTTCCAATCATATCCCCCCTGTCTCTCCTCTCCTCCAGTGAGTACATGTTCAATTCCCTCAGCCTCCTCTCGTAAGGTAAGTCCCCCAGTCCCTTGATCATCTTTGTCGTCCTGCGCTGCACCCCCTCCAGTAACTTAATGTCCCTCTTTAGTTATGGGCGCCAGTACTGCACGCAGTACTCCAGGTGTAGTCTAACTAATGACCTGTACAGTGGCAGAATCACCTCCCCCCTCCTCAGGATATACCCCTTGCATTGCAACCCAGCATTCTGTTGGCCTTTGCAGCTGCCTTCCTACATTGTGCCAAGTTGTTCACTGACCCCATAATGAGTATCCCCAGATCCTTCTC
This sequence comes from Neoceratodus forsteri, assembly GCA_016271365.2. Taxonomy (NCBI): domain Eukaryota; kingdom Metazoa; phylum Chordata; order Ceratodontiformes; family Ceratodontidae; genus Neoceratodus; species Neoceratodus forsteri. The sequence continues at coordinate 31,697,907 of JADMNL010000039.1, read as the reverse complement.
CTCCTCTGTCTTGGCTAGCTGCACTCCCCCCCCCAGCTGGTAACTCCTCCTCCTTGGGTTTTTCACCCCAAAATGCAGCACCTTGCACCTTTTAGCATTGAACCCCAGTTGCCAGGTGACTGACCAGGTTTCCAACATTTCCAGATCATCCTGCAACCCCTGCCATCCCCCTGGGTCATCCATCACTGCTCCCATCTTGGTGTCACCAGCAAACAGACTGGTCTTGTTCTTGATGCCAAATGATATGTCTGCAATGAACATCCCAAACAACACTGGTCCCAACAGCAAGCCCTGTGGAACACCGCTCATCACTAGCCTTGGGGATGAGAGCTCCCCACCCACCACCACCCTCTGTTGCCTTCCCTGAAGCCAGTTCCCTACCCATCTCACAAGCTTTGCACCTGCCCCAGTGCCTTCTAACTTACTTCTCAGCCTCCCATGTGGCACCGAGTCAAATGCCTTACTGAAGTCCAGGTACAGCACAGTCACTGTATGGCCCCATCCAGTTTCTAGTTACCCAGTCATAGAACTCCACCAGGTGGGTTTGGCAGGATCTGCCACTTACGAAGCCATGCTGTCTGCTGTCCTGTAGTCCTTTGGCCTCCAGGAGGCCCACCAGCCTCTCCTTCATGATAGTCTCCATCAGTTTACCCACGATGGATGTGAGGCTCACTGGTCTGTAGTTTTCCAGTTCATCCTTGGGGCCGCTTTTGTGGAGGGGCACCACATGAGCCATCCTCAAATCCTGAGGTACACACCCTGAGTGTAGTGAGGCATTAAATAGGTCTGCCAAAGGTCTCACCAGAATCTCTGCCAGCTCCTTCAGTACCCTGGGGTGGATGCCATCTGGGACTGGTGACTTGTCCACCCTCAGTGCCCTCAAACCCTCCAGAACTCGGTAACTTTAATACAGATAGTCTATATATGTTAAAGTGTAATTATTCTAATTTTTAGATGTTTTTATTGAAATGTAAATTATTGTATTTTACATGTCTTGACATTATTTGTAATGATCTTTATGATGAAAGAACAATGAAGTTAACATACCTACCTACCCACCCTTAAGTCTCTTCTTTATTACTTTTGTTATCCTACCTGCAATTGTCTTTGACACTTTCCTCTTCCTACTCCTCTTCACTAGTTTGCCCTGATCCCTTCTATTTGTGTAACAGTGAGTTTTATTTTTACTGCTTGTATTTATTTACTATTTGCCTCTAGTATGTATGATTATGCTTCTTGTGGTACTGTAGTATTATTTTTGACTTCCTTTTGTATTTTTAAGTCTTACTGTTTTAGTTTTCTCCTTTCTTCCCTCTCCCCAGGACGCATCTGAAAACAAGCTGTTAGCAGCTCAGTATGTCTTTCCTGGTTAAACTTATAACTAACTAACTATCTTTATGGTGGCTGTTCTATTTAAAGCCATTCAAGCAAAATACAATTCACAAGTTCTCCATTGTGCTGAGGTGTGGGCTACGTATCCCATTGAGAGACTAGGAAAACCAGTTATACAAATTCTACGTGAGGTGCTGGGGTTTAATAAATCCATCCCAAGTCCTTTTGTTAGGGCAGAACTGGGTTTAATTGATGTACAAGCACTTGCTAATAGCAGAATACAGAGGATAGGCTTGCAGGGGTCAACCTTAACTTTTTTTTTTGCACTAGCCAGCCGGACAAGTTGATTAAAACTTGTACTAGCCCACAGATGGTTGCACTAGCCCACAATAATAATGGTCAATTTTGATTGGTTATACAGGAAAAATGCAAGCCAAGAAATACTCTGATTATTGCATATTTATTCTGCTCCCACATTGCTTTCTGCCCCAGCAAAAAAAAAGACTGCATTACAATCACATGCAGTGTGTACCCCCACCATTTTTTACCATGTGCCCCTTGCTTCCTCTTTCTTCACCCCCTCCCCGTCAAACCAGAGAATACCATAATAGCACATGTTCAGTCAGGCAGTTCTAGCTCTGCACACACAATAGCCAATATCATCCTGCACCTCACCACACCACAGTCCCACCCTGAACTGCAGGGCAATGTACAGAATCAGGCAGAGAAATACACTCTCATCCCCCACCCTGTGATTAACCAGACCTGCACTTCTGGAAGTTTTCTTACACTGCAAAGTGAGCCAGTGGAAGTTCTAGGATTTCTTTGAAGAGAGTTAAACAAACACAGGGGGCTTGGGATTTAACAAACTTTGACATATATGTTTATATATACCAGGCACAAAAATATTGATGTAACATGATCTGCCCTAACAAGAACAGATTTTTCATAATGGTGTCCTTTCATCAGTCAAAGGGGAGCAGTAAACAGGCACGATGCTGCACTACCTCTCTTTCTATATAGGATGATCTATGCACACCAGGAATACCCTTTTTAACCTTTCAAATTATATATTTTACTAAGGTTGTGCTTTGTGCCATACATTTATTTATTTATTTTTTATTTAAGGCTCTTTTACAAAGGTTCCACGTTGGCGTGTGCAACAGTCATCATTTTTAGTTACAAACATATAGTCATTGACTTACAGACATGTAATAATCAGTACAAAGACCTGAGCTATGAGCAAGACAAGGGAAGGAGGGTGGGTGGGGGAGGAGGACGGTAGGAGATTGAGGGGGAAGGAGGTACAGGGGGTTAGGGGGAGTACAGGAGGTGGTTGGGGTGGGGGCAGGAGCGGAGATACAGGGGGAGGTGGGCAAGGGCGGGAGACAGTGCAGCCAGAGGGCCTTGTCAAGGGAATATGACAGGTAAGATGCTAGGGGTGCAAAGACTGATTGTAAGTGCTGGGTGCTGGGGCATGTGCAGCTAGAACGGTGGAAATGTTGAGATGGGCAATCACAGGATACAAGCAGTGAGAGGCGCAGCTTGGACTTGAAGAGGCCGGGTGTTGGAGCAGTCGCTATGTCGCTGCCAAGAGAGTTGAGCCAGTTGGATGCCCGATAGGTGAATTATCTTTGTCCTTGGGTCGTGCGACATCGTGGGATATGTAGTAGATGGGAACTGGATCTCCTTGTAGTGATGTTCCTGTATCTAGGCTTAAGAAGGGCACAGATACCAGGTGGGGCAAGCCCCATTATAATTTTCTTGGCCGTGATGCAAGTTTGGTATTTTATGCATTTGTCCAGTTGAAGCCATCCAGATTGGGAATAAAGGTCACATGTGTGGGTACAGCGATGTGAGCCAGTGATGAGACGACAGGCCTTATTCAAGGAGGTCACGATACGTTTGAGAGCAGTGGTAGTTGCAGAACCATACATGATAAGACCATAGTCTATGATGCTTACGATGGAGCTTTGGACAGCCACTGACAGTGCTTCTGGGGTTAGGTGTTTCCTGGGCCAGAATAATATGCCTAACCTCGCATTGGCAGACTTTGCAACATTGCTGATATGGACAACGTATGAGAGGTGGAGATCAAGCGTGATGCCGAGGTACTTGAACGATTGTGTTTGCTCTAGGATGGCTCCTTGTTCGGTTGCACTGGAGAGGTGAAGTTGTTTGCTTTTGTTGTGGGGGCTGCAGAAGACCATAGACTTGTTTTTTTTCTGATTGAGAAGCAGTTTATGATTTAGGAACCAGGATTCGATGGAGGAGAAGGCCCGCTGAAGTTTATTTTGTAACTGGATTGGATCAGGGTCCAAGGTGAGGATCACAACATCATCGGCATAGAGAATGATTTGTTCTGGGCAGCTGTCCAGTAGTGAGTTTAAGAATAGGCTGAAGAGGAGGGGTCCCAGAATGGAGCCCTGAGGGACTCCCAAGTGGACTGGTCTAGGGTCTGAGAGTGTATCAGTGATTCTTACGGTTTGGGACCGTTCTTCAAGGTAGCTCTTAAACCAGCCAATTTAGTTGGTTGACAGCCCAGTGTTCTGAAGCTGGACAAGCAGGAGGCAGTGACTGACAGTGTCAAAGGCTTTAGTTAAGTCAATGTAGATTGAGCCTAGTAGTTCACCAGAGTCAAGTGCGTTGTGGATTGCACCGGTGAATTCAAGTAGGACTGTGGAGGTGCTGTGACCTTTGAGGAACCTGTGTTGTTGCTTGCACAGGATGTTGTACGTATCCAGGTATTCTGTGAACTAGTCCAAGACGATGCTTGCACAGGATGTTGTACGTATCCAGGTATTCTGTGAACTAGTCCAAGACGATGCTTGCACAGGATGTTGTACGTATCCAGGTATTCTGTGAACTAGTCCAAGACGATGTGTTCTAGTGCCTTGGAGAGTGGGGGTAGTAGGAAGATAGGACTGTAGTTATCGTGGGAAGTTTTGTCACCACTTTTATCGATTGGGGTGACGGTGGCAGATTTCCATCTGTCTGGGAACTGGCTAAGACTGAGGGAGAGGTTGAAAATTCTGGTCAGAGGACTAAGCACTTCATCAAGTGTGAGAGACAGGATTTTGAGATCGAGAGAGTCATTAATCTTGATTTACCAAGGGCTTTGGTAACATATTTGCATACTTGGTGAGCCTTGACTGCTTTGAAGTAGAAGCAGGGGGAGCTGGTGGGAGCAGTGTTCATTGCGGACAGAGGGGCTTCACCATCTTTGAAGTAGTCCTGGGGTAGAACAGCTCTGAGGTCAGTAAAGGCTTTGTTAAAGGTATCCGCAATGGTTTTTGGGCTGAGGGTTGTGGTTCCGTTGATGTGGAGTATTGATGGGAGGGTTTTGGGTGGATTCCCAGTGAGTTCCTTTATGTTCTTTCAGAATTCCCGACCATTGCCCCAGGAGTTTGTGAGGGCATGCTTATAGTAGGCAGACTTCATTTGCCAGATGGTTTTGGTGCAGTCGTTGAGGGCACGTTTGTAGTTTTGGATGTCGTTTTGCCTTCCAGAGTTTCTGGCCAGCTCCCATAGGTGGTCTCTTGTTTTTAGCATCCTGAGGAAGTCACCTGTGAGCCAAGGGTTACTGAGTGATTTGACTTTGCATTTCTTAATAGGAGCATACGTGTCACAGGCCACAATGAAGATGTTTATGAAGTGGTCAAGGACAGTGTTTACGTTGGTTGCATTGAAGATAGGGGACCAGTCTTGATGGAGGAGGTGGGATTGAGTCGAGGAAGGTGACCACGGGGTAGAACCCTGCTGGTGATAGTTTTTGGCAGTTGTTTGATGAATTTATTTGACCAGGTGCAGCTAACAGGGGAGTGGTCACTGAGAGAGTCAGGGAGGACATTAGTGTTAGATATCCATGATGGGTGACTGGTAAGAATCCAGTCCAAGAGTGTGCTGGTGCCGGTCCTGTAATTTTTCCTGGTTGGTGAGTCAACCATTTGCGTGAGGTTCACCGCAGCAACGGTATCCCTATGTGCACCAGCATCGGCCACAGGCCAGTTGATGTTGAAGTCACCTAGCAAGATGGATTCGGTGTCTGGTGGGAGTGACTTCACAAAGTCTGCTGATGAAGTTGGAGGGAGGACGATTCAGAGGAAATGTGAGGAGGAATTTCTTCACAGAACAGGTGGTGGACAAGTGGAACACCCTGCCTGAGGAAGTGGTGGGGGCTGAAACAATCACGGGATTTAAGAATGCAGGGGATAGAAATAAAGGAATTCTGGAGGTCAGGGGTAAGGGGCAACAGAGTTCTAGGAAAACATAAACTGAAGTTACAGACTCAAATGGGCAGACTAGGTGGGCCATAGGCCCTTATCTGCAGACACTGTCTATGTTTCTATGTAAGTCAAGAACAGCTGTTAGACCAGTTCCCTGTTCTTTGGGAGGGATGTAGATGGTGGCAACAGTGAAGGTTTTGTTTTGGGCTCTGAGGAGGATTCTCATTGGCAGTATCTGAGCAGTTCTGGGTTGGAGTGAGGTAATGATGTGGTGCCCCTGTATGGAGTCTTTTAGGTAGAGAGCACAGCTCCCACATCTTTTGGAGAGGCGATCCAGCCTAAAGACGTTGTAGCCAGGAAGGCTGATTGCATGGTCCGGTACTGATGGCATGAGCCAGGTTTTGACAACTGCCATAATGTCAGGGCAGTGTTGGCTGGTGAAGGCCTGTAGAGCATCCATTTTAGGAAGGAGGCTGCAGATGTTGATTGATATGAATGAGAGGGCACCCAAAGGCTTGGTCAGATTAGTGGCTTTAGAGCAGAATGGTCCAGGGTTTGGGTGCACATTGCCTGACAGCATTAGGAGGAGGAGGACTAGCCTCAAGGAGCTGCGGCATATTTCTTTAAGGGAATGCTTTTGCCTGCTAGCATCTCGTGAAGTTGTCGAGCATCAATGATAGTGGGTGAGGGTAAGCATAGACGGGGGGGACCAGAGTGGAGGACTAGGACCAGTGTGGGTGTAGGACAGTTTCATGGTGGTAGGATGGACCCTGGACAAGGGGCAGTGACCAGTGTGCAGTGTGCCTATGTGGAGGAAGGATGTAGGAATGTGGAAGCTGTGGGGGAGGGAGGGAAAGCAGGCTTTTGGGGCATGCTGTAAGGGAGGAAGACAGGCAAGAAGAAATAGAATGGGGGTAGAGAACGGTGAAGGTGCATGATTAAAGTAGGATTCGGGGTAGGCAGAGGGAGGGGGTTAAGACAGGCTGGCGGGGCTAGGAGAAGGGGGCAGAAAAGCAGTAGCTGGATCAGTGGGAAGTGAGGATACAGCCAGGAAGACCAGACAGCCAGGCTGCAAAGCATTGTTTTTAGGATGAAACGACATGCTGGGTGGTATAGGGGTGGTACTGCATTGATGGCATTTACTGGTGCGATCCATTAAGAGGAGCTGTGAACCCTACACCAGTCAGTAATGGCAGCTATGGGTCTATGGATGGCCACTTCAGAGCCTAGACTGCAGTGGTGTCCAGAGAAAGTATAGAGTGGACAGGCCACCTGGCTGGGCAGAGCGTTTAAACATCATAGCATTCTGTCACTGCAATGTTGGATATAGGCACTCGAAAGGTTGGGAAATGAGGCATACAGGTCTTAATATTGTGGGACAAATCAGAGACAAGTTCAGCAAACTGGAAGTTAGTGACTTAACCACTCTACCCTTGATCACAGCATGCACACTAGCTGAATGTCCTAACAATTGAGTGATAATGACTCGCATCAAGTCTTTTGTTGGATCCCCCTCTTGAACTGCTAGATAATTGCAGCTCTTAATGAGCTGCTAATCACACCAGGCCACCTGGAACACTGAAGGAGATTAACAAAAGGACTACAGCCTGTTAAAGTAGGGACTTTTTCAACTTAGAAACATAGACTTTGATGGCAGATAAGGACTGCTTGGCCCACCTAGTCTGCCCATTTCCCTACCTAGAGGATAAGCTGCAGATCCTATTAAACCAACAGCCTATTTCTTCCTACCCCCCACAAAAATTGCCTTACGTCTGTCCCATGCATTCTTGAATTCTTCCACAGTTTTAGACCCCACAACCTCCTCAGGAAGGTTGTTCCATGCATCCACCACCCTCTCTGTGAAAAAATACTTCCTCACATTGCCCTGGAGCAGTCCCCTCTCTATCTTCAAATTGTGTCCCCTTGTTCTTATGTATCTCTTTTTCTGAAAGATGATACCATCTTGGACTTTGTTGATTCCACTGAGGTACTTAAACATTTCTATCATGTCCCCTCTCTCCCTCCTTTCCTCAAGGGTATACATATTAAGCTTCTTTAGTCTCTCCTCGTAGGGCTTCTCTTGCAGACCCTGCACCATTTTAGTTGCCCTCCTCTGAACTGCCTCCATCCTGTCTATGTCCTTGTGGAGATGGGGTTTCCAGAACTTTATGCAGTACTCCAGATGGGGTCTCACCAACTGTCTGTACAGGGGGATAACAACTTCCCATTTTCTGCTGGTGATACCTCTCCATATACATCCCAGTATCCCCCTAGCCCTCCCTACCACCTTCTCACATTGCTTGCCAACCTTAAGGTCATCTGATATGATTACCCCCAGGTCCCTTTCCATTTTTGTTGTTGTTACTACCTCCCCCCATTATGTAATCTTTCCCTTGGTTTTTGTTTCCCAGGTGCATTACTTTGCACTTCTTTGCATTGAATCCAACCTGCCATACTTCTGACCATTCCTCCAACCTTGCCAAGTCCCTTCTCATCCTTTCCACACCTCCTTGTGTATCAACCCTGTTACAGATCTTTGTGTCACCTGCAAAGAGGCATACTTTTCCTTCCAGTCCCTCTGCAATGCCACTGATGAAGACATTAAAAAGGACTGGACCCAATACTGAACCCTGCGGTACCCCACTAGTAACTGCCCTTTCTTCAGAGTGGACTCCATTTACAATTACCTTCTGTGTCCTGTTGTTCAGCCAATGTTTTACCCAGGCTACCACCCTGGGACCCACTCCACCCTGGGAACTTCTTTAACAGCCATGAAAAACCTGCACTAGTCAAGATGGACAAGTAGAGGGTTAGCTGCACTAGCCCTGGCCAATTTGCACTAGGTTCAGGGCTAGTAAAACAATGTTAAGGTCGAACCCTGGGCTTGTAAAGAAATGTCTCAATGAGAAGGTTCACTGGAAAGACCTGGGTGTAATGTCTTCCTTTTGGATGGCCCATGTTGCCAAACTTTTAAAATCCATTGGATGTGACTTTCTAGAAAGACACGTAATGAGAACATTACTATAAGTTATAAATACAAACTCTATAATTCTAAGAAAATTAGGGAGGAGGAGAAATGACATTAATATCATCAAAAGCAGTCCAAATTTGCAAACTGGTACAGTGAAAATGACTGCTGACATAGTTTCAGGTATTATTTGAACATTCTGGAGGATCCTGCTCAGAGAAGAATCTTTGCAAAATAAAAAACAGGTATGTTTGACTCAAATGTGCTTTATGCCAGGTTTAATAAATTTTCCAAACAGGGAGATGACTTTTGCAAAGGTGTCAACAGTTCTAGGGAGGATTTGTGACATGTAATGTTATATTGTAAATGGTATAACAAAGCTAGGAATATCTGGTTAACTCCTATATTTGATCTACTTAACTTTAAGGATGAGAATGATATTTTAAAGATTTTACTAACAGTGGAGTATGATTATATTATTAATAGAGTTGCTCAGTATTTAGTGACTATTAATAAAGAAAGAGGATTGTTAAAAAAAAAACATTGAAGCTGGCCCGGTGGTGCTAAGAGTTGAGGCTCTGGATGCCACACCTCGCGCCATGCCGGCAATCTGGGGTTGGGAATGGACTCAGGTAGCTAGGGGGCCAGTGGGGAGAGGAAGGATTGAGTGTCCATAGACAGCTCTCCTTCCTCAGGGAGGGGGGATGGTATGGCGCCCTGCTTGCCTGACACTCATCGGTGGCTAGATGCCAGCACATGCATGCCATCACATTGGGAAGAGACCCCACATCCAGGGCGTTAGGCAATCTCTGCAGAAGCAGAGTTCAGCCACTCCACCCATTGCATATTCGTGGGCCCATGGGAGCAAAACCAGAGGAAACCCCACTGCAGCAGTGAAGCAATGACCAACCCCTCGCAAGCTCTGCATGTGGTGGCCAGAGATGCCCATAGCCCTGTGAGAGAGGGCGTGAGCAGGGCAAGTCCTGGGGGACCAGAGTGATAGTCAGAGGAAGGCCATTGGGAATGTGAAGGAATAGAAAGTGTAAATAAAAAAAATATTGAATGTACAGATCGGATGTGGGCTCAACTGCACTGTTCAGTAACTTTAATATTGCTCGTCTATACAGTATATGTTAAAATGTAATTATTCTAATTTTGTATATGTTTTTATTGAAATGAAAATTATTGCATTTTACATGTCTTAACATTATTTGTAATGATCTTCATGATGCTTGAACAATAAAGTTCTCTCGTTTTAAAACCACCCTTCGAAAACACCTATTCTCTATGCGCAGCTGTGGCTGCCTCTAAGTCTATTTCCAGCTCTTTTGATCTGTCAAAGCTCCCTGAGTGGCTTCGAAAACCAATTGCTTATCTCTACCTATGATGCTACTCTCTTCTCCGCTCACCTCTACAATGATTTCTTCTGCTTAGTTCCGCCTCTGTTAGCATACTGCACAAATCGTCCTGTACCTACTTGTATACTGTCAATCCTGTAATGCTCATTCTGTAACCGTTCAGACGCCTCTGAACTGATGTGTGCTTTGCCAATTCCTGTAATATCAAAACTGTACTTTGTCCTATGTCCGCATGTTTCCACAATTCTTTGTATACTGTTTTATTGTAAAAATGTTGTTTGCACTGTTTTGTCCTCTCTGTGATGAGGTACCTTTGTAAATGAGCCTCTGGCTCAAAGGTTGTAAACTGATGTTCCAATAAATAAATGAAGTTAGCCTACCTACCCTTAAGTTTCTTCTTTATTTGTTATCCTACCTGCAATTGTCTGTGACCTTTTTCTCTTCTCACTCCTCTTCACTAGTTTGCCCTAATCCCTTCTATATGTATGAGTGAGTTTTATTTTACTGTTTGTATCTACTTACCTCTAATATGTATGATTATGCTTCTTGTAGTACTATAGTATTGTTTTTGACTTATGTTTGTATTTTTAATAGTCTTACTGTTTTAGCTTTCTCCCCTTCCCTCTCCTCCAGGACACACCCGGAAACAAGCTGTTATCAGCTCAGTATGTCTTTCCAGGTTAAAGTTATAAATAAATACATGAATAAATATGAAGGCAAGAGAAGAGTTCAGACAGCTACTAACACCTCAGGTAGAAGGTAAACTATGATACACAAACCAACACTATTTTGTACTGGAAGATGGGGTGAGGACATACTAAAACACTGAGACTCCATAAACAAACCTTGCTGAAAAATGGGGGATCCCATAGGCTAGTTCACATTCCAACTCATATAGCTCAAGGGATCTATTCTTTCTATATGGAACTGTACTCCAGTGATTATGGCACTGATTTGCAATAGGGCATTCAATTCTTCCTGTCAAAAGTACAGTCCCCAATAATGTCAGAGGAGAATAAAACATGCTAGACAAACCCATCTTGACCCTAGAACTAGGTCAAACAACAACATGCATCAAACAGTTAAATCCCCAGGCCCTACAACTTCATCAGAAAATATTACAAAACATTTGTGGGAACGCTTGTGCCTCTGCTCTTTTTTTTTTTTTAAAGTAATTTTTATTGAGTTTAAATGTAATGAAAACAGTACGCACATACACACTTCTCAATCTTTTGTCACTGAAATGAGGGATACTGATTCTCAAAATGAGGTACAATGAGGGACATATCCTCAAACATGGAGATACAAGCTCAGAACACTGTGGAAACCACAGTGTTTTCCTCAACAATGTTTAATTTTGATTTAGCAGTTTAGAATAGTATGAATTTCTGCTTTAAAGTCTGAATTTACAACACATTCTCTGAGTAGGCAGCACTGTTTCTATGAGGGATGGATGAGGGACAGAGCAATTTTGAGGGGTAAAAGGAGAGATGTCCTTCATAATTGGGGACAGCTTAGAGGTACACACACACATATGTACATACATCTTACATAAATTATATTGCTATATAGAGGATGATGGATGGACAACAGTGAACTACAACACTGTGTTCACTTTGAAGAGATTTACTGGTGCCATGAAACCTCGAGAAGTTAACTCAACGGTGTTGTTTACTGTTGTCCAGCCATTGTCTTTTATAATGTATGAGCAAAAAGTGCAACATTGGAGCATTTTGTGAGAGGTTCTACTGGTTTTCATGAATTTACAAGGTGCTCCCCTGCTTTCCGTTGTAAACAGTTGGCTCCTGTCTGTCAGCTCTTCAGTGTAGTTCTGGCAAATGAAGTACCCCATTACTTTTATTATGAGCGCAGGTCACCAGCTCCCTCAAAACTGTCCGTCGGTCTGCTTCCTGCTGTCACCCCATGCTCACTGCAGTTTTAAGAAGGTGGGATTGGCACTGGGTTCCCCAGTTAAGAGTGACCATTAAGGAGCACCACCTGACCTCCCTGCTGACCCCACGCCAACCCCCACACCCCCATCAGCCAGCCTGACTGCCGGCACTGCAGATCAGCAGCAGCTCTCCAGAGAGCCCTGTTTGGTAATGGCCAGAAACTGAGAAAAAAAATTAGCAAATGGCATGGCTTTTTAAAAGATAAATCATTCAAGTGTCTGGCTGATTTGTTGTTCATGCATAAAATGGTATACAGGGGGAAGCCATCACTGATCGCTCTTTTTTCAACTAAAAGTGACAAGGGAGGGGGAAGGAAGGATCGCCATGGCTGACAGGGCAACAGGAGTGCAAGGCCATTCTAAGTTGTTGGTCCATCATAGTGATGTACTCAAGATGGCATGACAACATCTTGATGTCACGACGATGGTACAACAATGCTGGGATTTCAACAAATTTGGTTAATAGTAGTCCTTTCCCATTCACTATATATCAGTTGTGTTTCATTGCCAAGAATCTCTATTTTTGCCTATCAAGGCCATTGCCTTCTAAACTAGTTTTAACATGAATAGGTTGCAAATTGCAAATCTTTTTAATAATCAGTAGAATACAGACAACATTGTGCATTAGTCTATAAACTCAAAATAACTTTGTATTTTCTTACCCCAACAAAAAAATTACTGAAAAAAAGACAAAAATAGTATGCAAGAAAAATTAACCCATAAGGCTTTGTCTAAGTACCCAACATTTCCTCTATTGAAAAACTATCAAGACCTTTTCAAAATTCCCAGGTTTTTTATTGGGGGGGGCAAAATTCCATTGTTTTACTAGACAATATTCATAAATGGGGTAATAAACTTGTGACTTCCTTCTATACTATCTCTCTCTCTCTCTCTCTCTCTATCTATATATATATATATATATATAGATATATCTATATATATATATATATTATAGTGGCACGGTAGTGCCACTATAGTTAGGGTTGAGGAGCCATTTACATGTTAAACCCCAAATTTTGCACCTTAATAACTTTGCAACCATTCAATGGATTTGCCTGAAATTTAGAATACACGATCAAGACTCTTATGCCTTGGGATATGCCAAGTTTTGTGCCGGTCGCATATACGGCTGCGGAGTTATTAGGCGTGATCTGCGCGCACGTTTATGCTTTTCTGGAATTTTACTGTCATCTTTACAGGTCACATGGTTTGCGTGACTGGTCTGAAATCTTCAGGGAACTTGCGGCCGGGGTCCTTGATTTTCTACGTCGTACGGTTCCTGAGATGTAAGAAATTTAGTATTCCAACTCCTCATTTTCTGCTCCGAGAACCATTATTATTATTCATACATTCTTTGTACTCACTGTCTTTCTCTATGCAGCTTTTGGGGAAAACCAGCCTGTGCGCTTACATTACTGTTACCGTTACCATTTCCGCTTGCGGTTCCATTCCCGTTTCACTTACTGTTCATGTCTACGCCACCATGTGCGTTACCCTTTGTGTTTTCATTTGCGATTGCCTTTGCGTTGTTTTTAACATTTCTGTCTACACTACTGTTTCTCTTTCTGTTTCACTTTGCGTCACCATGCGCAGTACCATTTGCCTTTGAGGACACCGTGTTACTATGTGACAAGACATCACGTGGCAGTCTCCGCGCTCCCGCCGCCACATTTCATTCATTATTTCTCGTTATCTTTCTCAAAAAGAAGGGAAATTAGAGGCAAAAAAAACTCTATTTAATGCATTAGTTATGGTTGTTCCACACCAACAAAAGCGAGGAAATTCAGTGTTAGGGTTGAAAGGCCCCCTTGGACCCCCTGACCACACCCGCAACTGGCATCGGGGTGCACATTAGGGTTGTCGGTCCTAACTCTCACCCATTCTCCTACACCTCTGCTTCTTTACACACATGTGATGGGGTAGGAGTTATGGCCGTAACCTATCTTCACCATCGATGCGGTTGAGCGTCTGTTGAGGTCCAGAAAGGCTCAACCCTAACACTGAATTTCCTCGCTTTTTGATGTGGAACAACCCTAACTAATGCATTAAACAGAGTTTTGCCTCTAATATATATATATATATATATATATATGTATATATATAGTGAAGCACACATTAAGCATGGGGCTTAATGTTAAGCTGCTGCCCCTTTAAGAACACTTAGAACCAGCATGTAGCCAATTGCTGCACTGCCTAGTAGTGCCATGTATGCCTGTCAGTCAGAGAAATTGTCAGTCTGGGGCTTGTCTCCATGAAGAGAACATCTACTGCACAGAATAAACCTGTATTCTTTTATGCATCCGTCCAGTTATTCACACGGTCCAGATGGGGGCCTCACCAATAGCAACCAAGGGGTCTGGCAGACCACAGAGAAGGTAAGGGTCCTTAAGTGGCAGACCAAAAATGCAACACATGGTGGAGAATGTGGCCCTTCTTCTGTCCAGACCCCCATCTTGCTTGCTTACATCGCTGGGTACCCCACAGTCATCACCCCAGTATGTTTGAACTGTCTGAATATTTACAACACAGCCTTGGCTGCAGAGAAGAAAAACTTAACTGTCTCCTGGTTGTATAGCAGCCTGCAGCCGTCCTCTAACATTGTTGGCTGGGAAGACAAAAAATGTTCAGCATTGCTAGCCTGCTGTTTAAATAAAACTGTCAACGCGTTACTTCTGCTCAGCCCTAGAAACCCCATGGAGCTTTGAACTATGCAAACTCTCCCCCCCAGCTACCACCTTGTGGCAGAGCCCATTTAAAATTGCTCCATTGTTGTCATCCAACCTTCCTCTATGCTCCTGCTGCAGATCTCCAACCCAGAGCCTCTCCCACTGAAGAACAGAGCTCAAACAAAACCACAACAACAAAAAAAAAATACTGCTAAATAAAATAAAGAAGCTGGACTTTGGAGCCAACAGCCACTACCTCACGAGTCGCAGCTTACCCATAGAGTGCTCCCGCATCCAAACAGACTGCCACCATTTAGGACCGCATGCCAGTCCACATCACAACTCAGCCCTGCCGCATCAATCACTTCTGCTTTGGCTTTTCTACCTCTTGCCATGGCTCTGTGCCCTCTGAAAACAGCCGCAGCTCGCTCTTGAAGCTACAACAGAGTGCACCATGCAGCTCAGCTCTGCTCCTCTCAAATCAGCCATACCATTCCTCTTGCTCCCGTAGCCACATGGAGTGATAATCTGCCTCTCAGCCTTCCAGCTTGCTTCCCTACATGGCTAACTGCAGCTCCACAAGTTACTCTGCCCTCGCTGCACAGACAGCAGCTGTGGCTTCCTTCTTGTCACTGCCACTACATGGGGCTCTGCTTCTCCCTGTGCAGCCACTTGCCCATGCTACACAGGACCATGCCAATAAATCAATACATTGGGACTGCTATGGAGCATTTAGCTCACCACTTTAAGCACAGCACGGACTTTCCACAAGAGCAAAAAGGAATTAAGGAACCAATGCCACAGAATTCAAGCGAGGTGCAGCAAATAAATAAATTGGGGGCAGAGAAAGGGAAAAACAAAGCCAAATACTTAACCCAAAGCGCAAAAAAAGGCATAAAGAAATTAAGGGGAGAGAGAGACAGCAAACAAACCAGAGGGAAGTACATGACATAAACACAGGCAAAGCCTCGGAGTTCAACAAACAGACAAAATAAATAAAAATAAAAGAAAGCTCTATAAACAGAACACAAGTGCAGCAAATCAATACAAAGATTCCCCAGCCTTTTGTCACTCACTACAGAAAACTCCCGCCATTTCAGTGGGAAAGAATCTCAGCAGCATGACAGTTGCCATTTTGATTACTGGGAAGCAGCCAGGCAGCCTCGTGGAATAATCCTCCATCTTGTTACACAATACAGCAAGACAGGAAGTGAACCTTAACCCCCCCCTTGCTGGTGGCCATCTTGCTACAGTCAGGCCAGTCAAAAGCATAGGAACTGCATGTCAAAGATCGGCAGTCATCTTGTGAAGGGCACAAAATGACCTCACTCCATAGAAATCAATGGCAATCCTATTGAAATGAATGGAAATTGCAACAAATAGCTGATTTTTGCAACACATCCTTTATTTAAATAACAGATAACACAAAACTGAGTGGGAATTCTTTATTAAGATGACATCTGATGAACTTTGCTACAAAAATTTGTACTTTTGTCTACAAAAATAATTTTTGCTTGGCACTTCATCCACGACACGACATCCTGTCTCCTGCATAATGGTAACTACTTCTCACCCATATGACCGTCGATTGGTGAAATGCAGCTCATCTCCACCCACGATGTCTGCTGATGATGCCGATATGGATGGCGGACCATCCGGAGTTCTACCTTCACCCACCTCAAGGGCGTGGGGCTACAAGATTGAAACAATCCTCCATGACATCCAGTATTCTATTTAAGCTCAAGGAGCACCAGCTATGGAAGCCATTCAAGATGACCTGGCCTACATTAAAGCTATTTTACCACAGTCCGCAGTCCATACCAGCCTACAGGCAGTACCCTTCTCAGCCTTGCCTCACAAAGACGCTGTCGACTGGCACGAACAATTCCAAGCCTGGCTTTCTTTAAATGGGTGGACTGATCCCTTACACATTTCCAATGCCTTGCACTTGCTTCTGAGAGGGACTGCCATATCCTGGTTCAACGCACTTACAAAACAAGTCACAGGGGACACTTCCACACTGTATGCAACCTTCAAACACCATTTTCTTCAAGCCCATCCACCCTGGTTACTGGAACAACAACTGTCGGAACGCATCATGCAACCCTCGGAATCACTAGAGGCATTCATTGTGGACACTAAGTCATGCTGCAAATGCCTGCAGTAAACAGAAAAAGATCAAGTAACAGCCTTTGTCCAGGAACTGCCTCCTTGATGTTGTACATATGTCATATAGCAAAAGCCAACCACCTGGACGGACACCATCCAACCTGCATAGCTAGCCCAAGAGTCCATCTCAATGTTTCAGTCTGCCAGTGCTCAGGCACCCCAAACCTCACAACTGACTGCACTCACTGCATGTGTCCAACAGCAACAAGCAATGATCGACAAGCTTATCTTAACTGTCAATACCTTATGCATCAGCTCAACTGCCTCCACTGCAAATTCTGTCAACACTATGCAACCACCTTGACAGTGACCTGATCCACCTCTGCCTTCATAAAAGCCTATAACCTGCCAGTGCTGTGGATTCAGAGGACACACTGCCACTATCTGCTGAAAGCTAAAGTATTACAACAGGATTCAAGAGAACCAAGGTTGCCCAGCACAGCACAATCAACATGATAACTGCAACTACTCCCAGGATCAGAAAAATGAATGCCGTTCAACAGACTAGGAGCTTTTGTTGGGCAGATGAAAACAGTAATTGACCTCCCCTCTGACACTCACAATTCAAACAAAATGCATCCTCCAACTACGTGGTCCATCTCAAACTCCACTTTGGTTCACAGCAAGCTACTGTCAAGTTTTACATAGTGCCTGATCTTCAACCTTCAATAATTCTTGACCTGGACTTCCTCAAAGCTCACAAACCATCCTAGACTTTGCCTCAAACTGTCACTAGATCCTCGGAGGCAACTTACAGCTATAGACTCAGTCACTGTGCCTCCTTAGTCAGAGATGGTTTTGATTGCCAAGATTTGAGGTGAACCACTTCCATAAGGTGTTGCTGGCATCATCACAGGATTCCACATGCTGCATTTGTCACAGCTCCTTCCAGGAAACACCTTATCGGTGGTGCATGGCAGCGTAGTCTTCCAAAAATGCTGCAACTTCACAGATGAGCCTGTGGTTATTTCAAAGGGTGCCAACATCGAAAAGTTTGTCTGCTTGTCATCAGGAGACCAGCTCCATCTCATGCAAGAACCTCAGCCTGGTTCCACCAACTCTAGTCCTGTCAGTACTATCACTACCACTCAATCTTCAACAGAGTTACCCCTCAATCAGAGACTGTCCTCTTCAAAACTTCCAGCATCTCCAACAGAAAAGCAACAACTTGTGAAATTCCTGGAGAATTACCCAGATGTCTTTGTAGGTCCAGATAACAAGCTCAGATGCTGTGATATCCTGCAACACACCATTGAAGTGCAGCCCAACTAGAAATCAATTCATCAGTGAGCCTACAAAGTGGGAAATGAACAGAAACAAGTCCTCAAGGACATAATCAAAGACATACTCAACCAAGTCATTGTTGAAGAGTCTACAAGTCCCTGGGGTGCACATTTCCTGCTGGTGGTAAAGAAGGACAAAAAGCATCACTTAGTGGTAGACTACAGACAACTCAATGCCTACACAGTGCAGGATGCTCATCCCTTACCTACAACTGAAGATGCTTTAGTGAGTCTTGGTGTGGCCAGTCCTGCTTACTTCACCACTCTAGACCTTCAGAGTGGGTTCTATCAAGTTTCCATTGATCCAGCTTCCTATCCATACACAGAATGGCACTGCCACTTGGGACTTTTTCAGTTCAAACATCTGCCTATGGGTCTTCAGAACAGTTCAGCCACATTTCAACATGTTATGGAAGCTATACTACATGGGTTGCCTTGGAAATCTTGCCTAATCTACCTGGATGATGTGACTATCTTCAGCAGAACTTTGCCAGAGCACCACCAACATCTCAAAAAAGTGTTCAAATGTCTCAGACAAGCCAATCTCAAACTACGCTCAGAAAAGTGTTGTTTTACACAGTATCAAATTCATTACCTGGGGCATGTGGTTAGTTCTCAACGCATTTCTCCAGATCCAGACAAGCTCTCAGCAGTCAAAGACTATCCAGAACCTAACAATCTCAAAGACCTTCGAGCTTTTCTGGGCTTGTCTGACTACTACCAAAAGTTAATTTGCAGCTATGCCAAGATTGCAGCTCCACTGTATGCCCTCACCAAAAAGAGATGTGACTATAATTGGACTTCTGAATGTAAAGAGGCCTTTGAAACCTTAAAACAAAACCTAATCTCTTCTCCAGTACTGGTCTACCCAAGGTTCGACCAACCCTTCAAACTCTACTCAGATGCTAGTTCCTTTGCAGTGGGTGCTATGCTCTCTCAAATTCAAGATGGAACAGAATAAATTTTTCCTATGCCGGGTTCGCAGAACTATGGCATCACAGAAAAAGAATTCTAGCCATGGTATTTGCAGTTAAGAAATTTGACTGCTACCTTTGCTACTCCTTCTTTACAGCTATCATTGATCATTCTGCCCTCAGTTGGTTATTCAAAATGAAGGAGACAGTAGGCAAGTTCACCTGATGGACCACCATGTTATAGAGTTACAACTTTGAAATTCAATACAGATCAGGTCGAGTTCACTCAAATGCCAATGGTGTAAGCTGGAGATGATATCCCTCTGCATCCTCCTCAACAGATGAAGAATCAAGCTTACAAGTTCTCCCTTTCCACAACATGGATGTGCTTCCTGTGGACACTCCTACAGCACCTTAAGTTGCATTGCTGCTACCAACTGCTTCTACAGAGACACAGAAATCCTCAGTTACTGCAAACAGCTGAAGAGCTTCTCATTTCCTCTACTTCTGATCTGTCCCTGGCAACTGTTAAAATGCAACAAAGAACTGACACTCAATTTACAGACATAATCACCTACTTAGAGTCTGAAGCCTTACTGCAACAAAAGAAGCATCGCCGAGATGTACTTTTCTTTGCTTCGCAATACTTCCTCAATGTTGGTGTGCTTTTTCACATTTGGACCAAGGAAGGCAAGAGTCATCACACGGATAGAACTCATGTACAGCTAGTTGTGCCAGCCTCTCTAATCAATCAACTTATTCTCTCCACTCATGCCTCTCCACTTTATGGAGGTCATATGAGAATACACAGAACTCTTGAAAAGACAAGATTTCATTTCTTCTGGCCTCACATGAACAGGGACATTGTCAGACTTGTAAAATCCTGCTAGCCCTGCTCCCAAAGAAAGCCTCCTGCCAAACTGACAAAGGCACACATCATTCCAATGCCTGTAGCCACTGAACCATTCCAAAGAGTCAGCACAGACATTCTAGGGCCTTTACCAACATGCAGTGACTCTGGCAACAAATACATCCTTGTTTTTGTGGACTACCTAACGAAGTATTTGGAACTCATCCCCCTTAAAGACATTAAAGCTGCCACTGTGGCAAATGCCTTTCTCAACACAGTCTTTTGTTATTACGGTACCCCATCATACCTACATTCAGACAGAGGCACCAACTACCTTTCCACCGTTGTCCGAGAAACATGCAAACTTCTATACATAAAAAAGACACATACCACAAGTTACCATCCACAATGCAATGAACAGAGTGAACGGATGATGTCTACCATTCTCAGCACTCCTCTCCAAGTACCTGGATGAGACTCAGTACATCTGGGACCATTCTGTTCCCTTTGTGCAGTTTGCCTACAATACCAGCCCTTGTGTTGACAGTACAGAGTATGTACCATTCTTCTTAGTCCATGAACATCACCAAAGAACTCCACTGGACAGGGATCTCTCACTGCTAGAGGTTCCTAAGTCAGTTTCTTCTTTCATTAGTCCAAGGCTGGAACAGCTTGAACTTGCCAAACGTGTTGCAACCAATTAAGGAAGAAGTTCACAAATGGATCCTGGACTTACGGAGTAAAGTGGTGTGGATTTGACAGTGGGCAGAACTCCTGGGTCACTTTTAATGACATGACCCCGTCCTGTCAGAAACTAGTGCAATCTACACATGCCTCCATTCCCACTGACCGGAAAAGTCGATGGAGGTCTTGAACTTTTGTGAACTGGACTCGGTGTTGATTTAAATACTAATACTTCCCCCCCTTAGGAATGTCTTCCAACAGACAGTCCACCTGTTTGTTATTGTTATGCAACAGTCATTAAGGTGTGAGCCTGCATTCTGGGTATCCTCCTGCTACTACCCTTTCCTCTCTTCCCTTTCCCTTCCCCTGCACTTTAGCGCTTGTGGCATGACCAAGCCTCAAGTACTATTGTGTTCCCCTCTTTCTGGTGCTACTCTGACTGGTCCCCAGTGTAGTCCAGACTCCCTCCCCACCCGCAGTGCAGTACTGTTTTGTTTTCAATGTAATGCCTTGAAATGCATGAAAATGTTGTTTTTCCTCAAAATGTACTTGAAAATATTTCTTTCTTAGCAACTGTTACAGTTTTATTGCTTGTTTGAGTGGTGCTCATATTCACTGTTCCAGCAGTGATGTGAAGCACACATTAAGCATGGGGCTTAATGTTAAGCTGCTACCCCTTTAAGAACACTTAGAACCTGCAAGTAGCTAACTGTTGTACTGCCTGGCAGTGCCATGTATGCCTATCAGTCAGAGAAATTGTCAATCTGGGGCTTGTCTCCATGAAGAGGACATCTACTGCACAGACAAAACCTGTATTCTTTATTTTATGCATCCATCCAGTTATTTGCACGGTCCAGATGGGGTCCTCACCAGCAGCAACTGAAGGGTCTGGGAGATCACAGAGATGGTAAGGGTCCTTTAGTGGCAGACCAAAAATGCCACAATATACTATTAGTTGTGCGATACATCAATTTTCCATCTGCAGAGTATTTAGAAAAAACAACTGCCATTTCTTTTTATCTAAGCTATGTAACTGTGCAAAGTTCCTACTAGTCAAAATTTGTCTTTTGGTTGCCATTGTAACCAGACTGACTATTCTTTTGTGAGTTTTATTGAAAGTTAGGCCTTTACTACCTTTACTATCAGTTAAAAGAAATAAATAGGGAATGCTTGGTAAAAAAAGGGGATTGGTGGCAGGGGAAGGGGAACTGGTTCTGGGGCAGGAGGACCGCAGACAATCCAGGATGGGAAGAATAGTGGGTTGCAATGGACGTGGGGTGGCTATCTGGATGGACACATTATGGAAGCTAGGAGGGGTGTCCAATTTGCCACAGGCTGAGGAGTCTGGAAGCAGAAGTACAGTGGTTAGGAAAGGAGTTAGCGAGGATTGGGGGAAGGAGAGGGGCAACTGGTATAGGATGGCCACCCCCTTGGGGAATCAGGAGCACAGAACCAGTGGAAACAAAGAGGATAGGGAAGAGGGTAAACAATTACAGAAGCAGCAAAGGGGAATCTAGGGATGGCACAAGGGGAGAAGTGAACAGTAGAAGTGCTGGGTCCAGCAATAGGTTTGCTTTGCTGGCCTCAATGGTGGATTATGAGGGAGGGGCTCTCTGAAAGGGAACAGGAGGAAGAGGGGGTAGTGTAAGCCCAGGGGGTAACACTCAGACAATGGGGATAGGGGGTATGCCGACCACACGCCGACATTACCACCACAAAGACCATTACAGCAACAGAATTCACCGAAAAGCGTTGGGTCGCTGTGATGGTCCCCGCAGACACTGGAGGTGCATCTTCTGGTGTTTTACCCCTTCCCCAAGACAACTCTGACTCAGAGTTGTATAATCAGAGACCAGGGTGTGGGGGGATGGAGCCCCCTGAAAAAAAACACAGACGTCCCCAACAGTACAGTGCTGACACTTGGCATTGTGTCTGTCACTGTCGGGGATGACAGTCAAGTAGATGTTGCAGCACTATAGGTAAACCGGGACAGGGGTAGGGGGAGCAAGGGGATAAGGGTAAAAGGGAAGGCAAGGGGGATAATGCACAGGAGGGAGAAGGGGAAATGGGGTCCAGTGAGGTAGGGAAGGAGGATGATGTGGGGAGGGCATTGGGGTGTGTGGGGCAAGTCAGATGAGGGGAGCAATAGGGATAGGGCAGGACTAGGGTAGAGGCTAGGGGAAAAGCAGAGGGGACAAATCAGCTGGTAGGGGCAGGGGGCATAGCAGAGGGGTAGCTCAAACCACCAATCATAGGTATTATAGGTATTTCAAGCTACTAGACATGCGTCCATGATGTTTGCCTTCTAATCTTATGTTAACTTGTATTTGCTATTGTAGAAGTTATCCAAACCCTTTTTGAATGAGTCCATTGTCTTGCTCATTACTACTACTTTTGGCAGGGAGTTCCATAACTGGACTCCTCTCGGACTGAACCATTTTTTTCGCCTTAGTGTATTCCACTTATCTTGTTCTAATTGCAATTCATGCCTTCTAGGTTCATAGTGATAGTGTTCCCTTACAATAAGACCTATAGCTTTACTTAAGGTTCTATCACTCAGTGCCCTGTAAGTCATGCACATGTCACCCCTTAACCTACGGTATTGCAATGTATATAGCCCAATCTCTTGTAATCTGTCTTGATATGGTTTGTAACCTAGTACATTAATTCTCTTAGTTAACCTACGTTGTACCCCTTCCAATCTACCAATGACAGCCTTTTCATATGGGGACCAAACCTGTGCACAATACTCAAGATGTGGACGAACCAGTGCAGTATACAATGGTACCAGCACATCGCTATCCCTATTCCCAACATGCCTTAAAATGCAATTTAGCATCTGATTAGCTTTCTTAATAATAGTGTTACAATGTGTATCAAATTGCAAATCACTAGTTACATGGACCCCCAAATCTCTTTCCTCAGTAGTCTGGTATAAAATTACATCTCCCAATTTATATTCAGTTTTGCTATTACCCTTTCCCAAGTGCATCACTGCACATTTATTTAAGAGCAAGTTCATGATGAACTGTCCACTCTGCCAATATGTCTAATGCCTTTTGTAGATTGATCTGGTCTTCTCTGTTGTTAACAATACCTCCAATCCTGCAGTCATCTGCAAATTTACTCAGCCATATGTTAGGAAATTCTAACTTAATTGAAGAGACATATAAATTAAACAAACAAGGGCCCAAAACTGACCCCTGCGGGACTCCACTAGTCACCTCCTTCCATTCCGATAATACTCCCCTAACTGAAACCCTCTGTCTTCTGTTTTGGAACCAGGCTTCTACCCAGTCGACTATATTCGTATATAGTCCTTTACTTGCTAACACCTCTACTAGTTCTTTATGTGGAAGCTTGTCAAAAACCTTAGAGAAATCCAAGAAAATAATACCCACTGCATTTCTTGTTTCTGAAGCTTTGTTAGCTGATTCATAGAATGTAAGCATATTTGTTTGACACGACCGTGTTTTTGTAAACCCGTGTTGAGTAGGGTCCAATAAATTGTGTGTGTTCAAGTGAGATAGAATTACATCTTTTAATATCCCTTCAAATAATTTCCCTATTATGGATGTCAAACTTACTGGCCTAAAGTTTTCAGGTCTAGCTGTGGGACCTTTTTTAATAACGGAATCACTATCGCTTGCTTCCATGCCTGTACTACCTCTCCTTGGTCCAGTCATTTTTGAAATAAGTAAGTCAGTGGTGGTACCAGACTACCCGCCAACTCTCTATGAATTCTAGGATGAAGTTCATCAGGTCCTGGGGATTTATTTATGTTGATATTTTCTAACTGATTAAGCACATCACTAGGGTCAATTTTCACCTGCCCCACCTGTGAATTCATTTTGTCCCTAATATTTGTACTATTACAGGGTTTTAAATAATTAATTAGCAGTTTTTTTCTTGGGACGATACTAACTGTACAGAAAGTATTTATATAGATTTTCTAGAAGTGCTGTGTTTTTTAAACACAGTGAGGCAAGAGGTATGCATTTTCGCAAAGATTTAGCACTTTTATGAGCAAAACGCTAATCAATTTTTAGAGTTAAATAAATCCCTGTATTACTGTTATTAAACACTGAACATAAATATGTATTCTATATATCTGCCAAATCCTTGTTATTAGTCACACTCTTACCTGGTGTCTTGATATAAGGACCTATATCATTATTCACATTCTTTTTACCATTTATATAAATGAAAAATACTTTTTTATTGTCCCTTACTCTAGTTGCCAGATTATATTCATACTCCCCTTTAGCCTTTTTTATTTCCTTCTTTAACTACCTAACTTTATTCCTATATAAGCTCCACCCCTCCTGGTTATTTTTATTTACTCTTTTAAAGATCTTGTTTTTTTCTTTAACCAATTTCTTAAGCCTAGAATTAAATCACCCTCTGTTAGTAATATTTTTGCCATATTTACATATTCTAGGTATAAATCTCAGTGTTTCCGTCATTAACTTTGTAACCAGGATTTTATATATTTGATCAACAGATTGACCAGCAAATGCTGTTTCCCAATCCCAGCCAGTGAATGCTTCCTTTATATTGCTGAAATCTGCTTTATTAAAATTGAACTTCTGAGTTTTACCAACTTTAATACTTTTGATATTCCTTCCATCCTGAAAAATATTGTGTTGTGATCACTGTTCCCTACTGGACTTCAATTTTTATAGTATTAATGTTATCTCCCATATTTGTTAAAACTAAGTCCAGTGTATTATGGCCCCTGGTAGTATCCATAACCTTTTGTTCTAATCCAGTCTGATCCACAGCATCCAGGAACCTTAACTCTGCATTGGTCTTTGCTCTAAAGTTTAGCCAATCTATTCCTGGCATATTAAAGTCCCCTGTCAAGAGTATACCATCTGCTGGATTTAAATTAGAAATAAAGTCCATAAGAGCGTCCTCATCTTGTTTGTTCATAGATGGGGGTCTATATACCAAACCTAAACTAGTTTTGGCATAAGATTCATGAATAATTTTTACCCAAAGCATTTCCACATTATCCAAGTGTATGTTTTCCAGCTCACAGTTTATGGATTCCCTGATGAATATAGCAATCCCCCCACCTTTTCTTTGAGGTCTATCTCTAGAAAACAATTTATATCCAGTAACATTCTGCTCCCAGCTATCAGTAACATCCCACCAGGTTTCAGTCACAAGGGCAATATCTATACTATTATGCAGGATGAGGTGGGTTCTGAAAGCAGGCGCAAGGAAGGTAGGATGGTGTTGGGGCACAAAGGTGAGAGATGGGGTAGGGTCTTAGTGCTGGGTGACTCAGTCCTGAAAGGAGTCAGACGGAGAAGCAAAGGTGAGCAGCATAGTTGAACATGGGTGGAATCAGTAGCTGGAATGACAGCAGATAAGGCGGGACACTCTATTCTCAAGTGTGCAAGATGAGAAAGGGAGAAACCGCATGTAGTAGTGCACGTGGGGACAAATGAAGTGGCGGGTAGCACGGTCGGATTGGTAAGGGACAGGTTTGTGGAACTGGGGAAGTTGTGTGAGGAGGCAGGGAGATCAATGGCCTTCTTGGAAGTGCTCCCAGTACCTAGGGTAAGCACAGAGGGGAAAGTAAATATAGAAGAGTTCAACACTATGCTGGGAGAGTGGTGTCAAGCCAAAGGGTATGGGCTGGTAAGAGGCTTGGGTAACATCTGGGACAACAGCGACCTGTTCACAGAGGACAGGTTACATTTGAGTAAGGTGGGGTAGTGGGTATTAAAGCAGAGGCTAGGGGAATACATAGCAACTAAAGTGGATTTAAACTAGGTGTGGGGGGAGGAGAGTGTGCAGCAGGAATGCAAAGCTGATAGAGAGGGCAGCCGAATGAGCTTACCCCCCCCAAGCTAACAAGCATGGTACCAGGGAGGGATCGTGGGGGGGTGTTAAGAATGGAGAGACACAGGTTAAGGAAGGGAAGGGAACAAGTTGGAGGGTTGTCTCTCTGAATGCAAGAAGCCTGGGGAACAAAGCAGCTGAGTTACAGGGTTTCTTGGCAGTAGGGGTGGTGGACATTATGACCATCATAGAGACATGGGCCACCCAATGCCAGGATTGGGATCTGATAATCCCAGGGTATAGCATGTACAGAAAGGATAGGGGCCAAGGGGTAAGGGGGTGGGGTGGTGATTTACGTAAGGGAGGGGATAAGGTGTGTAAGGGAAGGGGTGGAGGAGGAGAGTAGGACTGAGGCATTAAGAATGCAGTTCCAGGATTCAAAAAGTAGAACACTTAGGATAGGAATGGTGTACAGGCCACCAGCTCAGGCTGAGGACTTGGACAGGGAATTAACAGAGCAGATCAGGAGGGTCAGTGGGAAGGGGAACACAGTCATTGTAGGGGACTTCAATCTACCATGAATGGATTGGAGCCCCCCTCCCCAGCCACCTTGAGTGCAAGGGAACAGGTCCTACAGGATGCATTCCAGGACAGCTTCCTGGCACAGATGGTTAATGAGCCGACTCAGTTGGGAAAAACTCTAGACCTAGTATTATCTAACAGAGAGTTGTAAGGAAGCTGGGGTTGGAAGACCCACTTACTGGGAGTGACCATAACTCGGTGTGGTTCATGCTCAGCATGGTCAAGGATGCTGTAGGTACAGGAACCAGGGTGGTTGACTTCAGAAAGGCTTACTTTGTTAAGATGGGGGAAATTTTGGTGAGGCACCTGGCAGGATTTCATCCACACTTGGGTGCATGCCAAAAATGGGAAATCATCAAGCTGGGGCTAGTGTAGACTACTGGGTCATGTACCAAGACACAGAGCAAGAAGAGTAGGGCCAAGAAACCAAGCTAGTTGAATCAGGAGGTTTTGGAAGGGGTGAGGGCAAAAAAAGCAGCATTTAGGAGGTTCAGGAAATCCGGGAGTGGGGAGGACAGGGAAGTGTATGTGAAGAAGTGTAAAGAGGTAACCAGACTAGTTAGGGTGGCCAAGTGTTCCAGAGAGCTGAGGCTGGTAAAGAGCATCAAGGATGACGAAAAGGACTTCTTCAGGTACATCAGGGAAAGAAGGAGCTGCAAGGACCAGGTAGTGAGGTTTAGGAAGGATGGGGGTGGGGTGGAGAAAGGGGTGGAGCAGACAGAAGACACTAAATGAGTACTTCTGTTCTGTATTCACAAAAGAGAAGGGTGGGCAAGTACCTTAGGGGATGGGGAAGGGGAGAAAGGGGGGAGGGGTGACAGATAAGGTAATTACAAAGAGCAGGGTGCTTGAGGGTCTGAAGTCTCTGAGGGTGGATAAGACACCAGGACTGGATGGCATTCACCCTAGGGAGCTGAAAGAACTGGCAGAGGTCCTGGCGGGGCTGCTGGCAGACCTGTTCAATACCTCACTGGACACAAGTTGCATACCACAGGACTGGAGGATGGCTCACATGGTGCCCCTCCACAAAAGTGGCCCAAAGGATGAACCAGACAATTACAGACCACTAAGCCACACATCTATTGTAGGGAAACTAATGGAGGCAATCCTGAAAAAGCAGCTGATGACCGTTTTGGAAGACAGTGGACTCCAGGACAGTCAGCAACATGGGTTTGACTCCAGGAGATCCTCCTAGACCAATCTAGTTGATTATTACAACTGGATGACAAGGGGAACTGGACAAGGGCCATGCAGTGGATGTCTTGTATTTGGACTTCAGCAAGATCTTTGATTCAGTGCCTCATGGGTGGTTGGGGGGGAAGGTTGAAGTATGTGGGGGCGAGGACAAAGATGGTGAACAGGATTGTGAACTGGCTGAAGGGGAGGCAGCAAAGGGTGGTGGTGGGAGAGGGAACTCTTCATCCCCAAGGGCTGTGATGAGCAGGGTTCCACAGGGCTCGGTACTGGGCCCGGTGTTGTTTGGTATTTTCATATCGGATATCTCACATGGTATCAGGAGTAAGATCAATCTGTTTGCTGATGATACTAAGATGGAGCAGTGGTGGATGACATAGTAGAGTGGCAAAGGCTACAGGACAATCTAACTAAACTGGAGGAGTGGTCGGGAACATAGCAATTGGGGTTCAATGCTAAGAAGTGCAAGGCACTGCAGTTTGGAGCAAGGAACCCTGGGAGGAGCTACCAGTTGGGAGGGATTCAGTTAGGTACCACTGAGAAAGAAAAGGATCTAGGGGTGGTTATAACGGGGAATATGAAAAACTCAGCTCAGTGCAGGAAGGCAGCAACTAAAGCCAACAGGATGCTGAGGTGTATTGCGAGAGGAATCTCTTCCAGAAGGAGGAAGGTGATCCTGCCTCTGTACAGGTCACTGGTCAGACCACACCTGGAGTACTGCATGCAGTTCTGGCTCCTATTTCTGAAGAAGGATGTCAGATTACTGGAGGGAGAACAGCGCAGGGCAGCAAAGATGATCCAGAGTTTGGAGGACAGACCCTACAAAGACAGGCTGAGGGAGCTGAATATGTACTCACTGGAAGAAAGAAGGGGTCGGGGGGATATGATTGAGACCTTTAAATACATGAAAGGGATAAACAATGCAGAATGCGGGTTTTTCACCTCAGCGTTCAGTCAGTATGTGCCACCAACGGGAGGTGCAGTCCTTCAAGTAGCAGCTGGATTCAATGCCTTTCAGTGCCATGCATGAGGAGCTCGTCAACACCTGTGTGCTTGAGTTCTACTTCCAAGCAGTGCTTGAGGCTTTCTGGGAGGGGCAGTGTCAAGACTTCCAGCAGATCCGGGACATCATACAGGCGCTTCTAATGCGCCCACTGGAAAAAAAGGAGGAGATCTATAAGATGCTTCTTATAATGCAGTTCCTTTCAAGAGTTAATGAAGGAGAAAATTTGGGTAACTTGCCTGGTTTGCTGCCTTAGCTTGTTTAATTGTGCAGCGAAGAGTCAGAAGACCCTAAGATAGACATTGAGAGGCAGTTCCATTGGCATCTCTGATAAAACACATTTGTTTAGTAAAGCTTGGTATCAGGACTCCTTGGACAGACAAGTCATAAAAATATCATTCTGCCAGACAACACAGGGTCAGTGTTCTTTCGTCTATAGGGCTCCTACCTGGCTTCACTCCCTCAGCACTGACCTGTTGTCCTGCCCAAATATCGGCCACTTCAAATCTTTGCTGAAGGCCCACCTGGCAACTCTTAAGTGTGACTGTGGGATTAGCTAGTAATTCTCCTCCCCTTCAGCAGAAGTACTCCCACTCCCCTCAACCCTTCCCCCTTGACAAGTCCTAGCCAGCTGCTTCCCCCCTCTCCTCCCCCTTACTCCTCTCTTTCCTCCACTCTCCCCAGGCTCCTTAATTATTAGAATTGCTTGTTAATACTGATATGCATAATGACTATGGTACCCTTGGTGCTGTATTTTGCCTAGCCATAATAGTTGTTCAATTTCTCTCTGTGTAACTCTATACATTTTTGTTTGCTACTTGTTTTGACGGTGAACCTCTGTAAATTAGCTTTTAGTTCAAAGATGTTTTTTCTAGTAACAAATAAAAAAACATGACAGGTACAGAAGTGTTATTTAAGTTGAGGAGGGGAGGGACATGAGAGGGCATGGTCTCAGATGTGGGGGAAGATATAGAAGAGAGATGAGGCATTTTTTCACAGAGAGGGTGGTGGCTAAGTGGAATGCTGTGCCCGAGGAGGTGGTATCCTGTAGGACGGTGGGCAGTTTTAAAAGGGGATGGGACTGGGTGAGATGGGGGGTAAACGTGAGGGGGGAGGGGATGGTGGGGCAGCTGCAATGTAGGGGGCTAGCTGCACATTCCAGCAGACTTGATAGACCATGAGACCTTTTTCTGGTGGCAGATTCGTATGTTCATAAATCTACTTCTCAAATCTTAATCAGTTTCCTTCTAGTTTTTATATTTGCTTGCACTCATGTGCAAAAAACATAGTGCCACCATATGAGTTTTTTCATAGGTGTGCCTCCCCCAGTCCCGATGCCCTGCTCCCTTTTGCAGGCGCGGCTGCACTGCGCCAATGAATGTCCAAGCTGTCTATGACAGCCATTCAGATGCAGTGGTGTACAGTTGAAAGCAGAAAACCGTTGCAATCAGTGGTGTAACGTGTAACGTGTAGGTAATGTACATACTGTCGTCAACAGTATGCAAACTGCCTACACTCAGTACTGCATCCTGAATGGAGCTATCATAGACAGCTCCCTTGAAGTCCCCCCCCCCAAACACTCAAGTAGCACACTGGGAACCCACACCAGCATACTCATGTGCTCCCCCCAAGGCACGCAGTATGGCTGACAGGGGAGCCCAATCCCCATCAGCTCCGTGGCCCCCCCAAAGACTTCTAGGTGCCATGCTGGGAGCCCACCCCAGCATGGCAAAAGCATGGTGATGGGGGTGCCCAATCTCCTGTCGGCTCCACTCAGCAACTCCCCCCCCAAAACCCCCCACAGATTTCCAGTTGCCACGCTGGGAGCCCACCCCAGCGTGGCACACGTCTGTATGGTTGACAGGGGGTGCCCAATCCCCCACTGGCTCCACTGACACCCCCAAAAAAAACTTTCAGCTGCCACGCTGGGAGCCCACCCAAGCATGGCACAAGTCCCACGTCATCTTCCTAAAAAGGAAAAACACCTGAAAACAAAAAAATATCCCTCATTGATTGTCTTGCCCCACAACCCACGCCCACTCTCTGCACATCCACCTCCCCACACCCCCAAACCCCATACTTACCTCCAGATCCCAGCGAGACGATCTTCGGTGGACCAGGAACATGTCTGCACTCTTCCAAGCCGACCGCGAACTGAAGAAATGCCGGTCAGCTGTATAATGGCATAAATGTTTTTTTTTTCAACTTTGGTGCACATCTCGGCCATGTTTGGAAATTTTTTCACCAAATTTTCAACATGGGGGTTTTGGGGCCCCATCTCATAAACTCAGTCACTGTCATTTTGTTATTCAGTCCCGAAAGGTGATTTTGCGGTCACTGCGTGGAACCACCTTTCGGGACCCAGTAACGATACGACAGTGTCACAATTCATGGGGTAGGCTCCCCAAAACCCTATGTTGAAAATTTGGTGAACAAATTCCCAAAAATGACTGTTTTATGAGCGTGCGTTGCACAGTTCCTACGCACGCTCATAACTTAGCAAATTTTTTATATTTTCAATCCAGATTTTCAACATTGCCATTTTACCACACCTCTTTATGAGCAGTACAGCTGTCATTTTTCATATCTTGCCCAAAATATGTTTTCGTGCATGTAGCGCCCAATGGTGCGGTCAGTGTGCGAAATCAATGTTAGAGACAGATTAAGAAAATCACAGTGACACTGTTCATGAGCAGAGGTCTTAAAAAGGCTGTGTTGAAAATCTGGTCACATAAGTCCATAAAACTATTGTGTTCCGAGTGTGCATTGAGCAGTTTCCATGCAGCCTCGTAAGTTCACGAATCTGAACTATTTTCAGTCCAGATTTTCAACACTGGCATTTTTCTACACCTCCTTATGAACAGTACAGCTGTCATTTTTCACACCCTGGCCGAAATGTGTTTTCGCACTTCCAGCACAGAAATGAGTGGTTGCTGTGGGAAATCAGCGTTCGGGACAGATTAAGAAAATCACAGTGACACTGTTCATGATCGGAGGTCCTCAAATGCCTGCCTTGACAATCTGCTGTAAACAATCTCCAAACTAATTACATTACGGGTGTGCGCTGCGCAGTTTCTATACACGCTCGTGACTTCACTTTTTCTGCAGGGTGGTGGTGGGGTTGGCTTCAGTTCAATACTTCACTGCCATTCCTATTATGCATCTCTCTAACTCCTACACTACCAATGCCAATGCCAGCAAGCAAACATTCGGCATTGACAAATGCTTGTTTTTCTTCCCTCCAAAATTCCTTGATGAGTGGGCAAAACCAAAAGCAGTATGCTAGATTTCCTTTTGGACCACATCCATGTCAACACTAGTCTGTGTCTTTGGCTTTCATGGTATATAGATTTGCTGGGGTTAAATATACCCTTCCCAACCATTTAAACCAAAAAGACTTGTTAGCCTTTATTTGCATTTAGCCAACATAGATTCCCCCTTGACCTTTACAGTTCAAACCTAATTCCTCAAACCATTTACAATTATATGGCTGCCTAACCTCTAAATGTTTTTAAATAACCAGTTACAGAAGCTACTTAATCCCCCATCATACGTTTTGTGGTTTAGTTTCTTCTTTCGAATTATCTTAAAGATATTTTTATATCTGAATAGACTTTTTATGACCCAGTTGTTCCAGAATTTAAAATCTGATTTTGATATACACGATAAAATAAATCTGGACTCCCTTATCTCTTATATGTTGTTTTATACTCTCATAGTCCATAATTCCATTCTCTGTTATCAGGTCTACCCAGATACGAAAACTCCCCTTTGCCAGTTTTTCTGCTGTCTTCCCTAAGTCTGTACTGTTTTTCATTTGCATCTATTACAGTTCCTCTACACAAGAGTAAAACCATGGCAAGTCCCATCAGTATCTTACATGTGATACAATGTTCTTTAAGAGAGGTTTTTGAGGAATGTAAATTTCCCAGGGAATAATATCTTATTTGATAGCTTCAATATGCCGTTTTCCCTCTCTACATGGCTTTGTGGAATGTTTTCCTGTTCGCTCCATTTTTCTTTAAAAGTCCAGCTCCAAGCCTGTCTAATGTTGTTAGCAATTACATGTCACCACGGGTCTGGGCACCCCATGCCTCCCATTTTTCTAGGGATACACATGGTGTCACCTGCTATTCTGGGTTTCACTCCTCTCCACAGGAATTAAAAAAAAATATATTTTTCTGTTTATTACAGTTTTTCCTTCCAGCCTCAGTATAGTGACTGTAGGAGAAAGATAATTCTGGACATTATTGACATCTTAATTAAACTGAGTCTTTCTAAAGTGCCGGAGAGAAATTCTGCCATCTGTTTTAATCACACTATATCTTTTCAATACATGGAATGTTGAACTTATTTATCTCATTAAAGTTTGATAAGTAGGTGCCTAGATATTTCATTGTTTTTTGAATAGGTATGCCCAGAATTTCTTCCTGCCTCCACACATTACTGTCTAATTGTAAGGCAATCGATTTTTTCTTATTTAATCTATAACCTGATATAGCTGAGAACATTTTAATGTCATTATACAGTTATTTATTTATGTGTTTATTTATTTATTTTAAAAGTTTCACCAGGAAGACATACTAAGCTGGTTAAAACGTATTTCAAGATGTGTCCTGGAGGAAGGGGTAGGGGAGATACAGAAAAACAATTAAACTGAATACATAACAGGTAAATAAGCAACATCAAGGCGATTTAAACAAATTATGTACATTGGCAAAGAAAGAAATGGAAGGATGCAACTTGAAAACAAACAGCAGAATGTAATAATATGCAGAAATGCAAACAGACAGTAGCTAAGTTAACCAGTAATAGTCTGTTTGGAGCAGGGGAAAACAGGGGTTGGCAGCAGGATATAGGGCAAGGAGTTAGAGTAGAGAAGAAAAGTGAAGGTGAGGGAGAGGAGGAAAGAGGGGAAGATAAGTAAGGGGGGTCAGGGGCATCTGCTGGGTTGAGAAGAGAACTTGAGGAGAAGAGAGAGCATAGTGAAGAGGTACAACAGATGGATAGGGAGAGAAAATTCCATAGTTTAGGGAAGCGGTAGGAGAAGGCAGCCTGACCAGCTGAAGATGTCTTAGTAGGGAGTACAAGGGAGCAGAAACCAGAGTTATGAAGGTAGTAGTGGGAAGGAGGAGGGAGGGAGATGAGTGAGGTGAGATAGGGGAGAGAGCTCAGCTAGAATTTAACGATAAAGCAGGAACAATGAGAGAGAGGTATCTTGCTTCAAGGGAGGGAAGGGATAGTGAGGTATAAAGGCAGCAATGATGAGTGTGGGACAGGCAGTCTAAAGCAAAGTGACAGAAGGAGTGGAAGAGGGGATCCAGTCTAGACATGGTAGACTTAGGAGCAGTGCTGTAAAAAATGTCTCCATAGTCCAAAATTCAAGCCATGAAATACATGGGTCCTCCAACATCAGCAGTATAGTACCTGCATAACAATTTAATTGATAAACACTATTCCCTATTTTTACTCTAATATTTGCATTCTTCTTATTCATTAAAGAAAGGGCTCCAGTGCAAGAAGGAATCTGGATTTACTTTTTATGGCCAGCAACTCCAATTTCTTCTGCGCACAGTGTTTTTGTGCTGCTTGCACAAAAAGGAATAGTACTGGAGAGAGAGGGCAGCCTTACCTATCTCCATTAACTGTAACTGCTTTATTTAATCCTCTCAACTAGCACACTTTTCAATTGTCTCCTCCTTCTCTTTACGCCTCCACTCCTTACCTTTCACCCTCCACTCTACACCTTAGCACCCTGCTTACTGCCTTCTTTCCTACTTCTGTCCACCCTCCCTACCCCCCACCCTATATCCCATTCCCCAGTGGGCTGCCACTCACCTATCAAACCCTCACTTTCCTCGATCTTCTTAGTTGCCTCACACACCCCTCCACCTCTCTCTCCCCTCAGTATAGCATTGTATACCACCCAGTTTCCTTAGCCTGCCCCACTGCCTTCCACCCTATCATTCCTTGTTACACTTTAACGATCATCTGCTCACCTTTTCTGTTTACCTGTCTAATTACCCTCTCCTGACTTACACCCCCTACATCTCCTTTTTCCTACCCAGTACCTTCTAAATATTCTACTTATCCCTCTCAGGGTGAATTGCACATGTGGGCATACATCGTACAATGCTCATGCAAACTTGTTTATGATCTTGTTAATCTTTGTTAAGTTGACAATGCCTCTGGCTGCACCTA
Organism: Neoceratodus forsteri; assembly: GCA_016271365.2. Classification (NCBI taxonomy): domain Eukaryota; kingdom Metazoa; phylum Chordata; order Ceratodontiformes; family Ceratodontidae; genus Neoceratodus; species Neoceratodus forsteri. Next base: position 31,662,730 of record JADMNL010000039.1, on the reverse strand, counting down.
GTCCTTCCTTTTTTTTTTTTTTATTTTACTTTATTCCAGTTGTATACATTTATTGTCATTTGTACCGCTGTTCATAATCTTATACTGTAACTGTCTTGGTCTCCTAATGTGGAACCTATGTAAAAGAGCCCCAGGCTCATAGGTGTCAATCTGAAAAACAATAAATAAAAATTATGTAGAATAAGAGTCATGGTTCTGATATACTAATTATGAAATGGGATTTGTGTTCTTTATATTTATTTATTTATTGAGAAAGCATAATTACACCCTTTGAGTCAAAGATTCTTTTGCAAAGGCTCCTTGTTGGTAGACATAGTACAATATCACAAGTACAGGTGCAAGACATCAATCTGTCCATATATTACATTAGTAGGTACAGTAAAGAACTGAGTAACATTCCTTAGCAGAGGGCAGAGACAGCCCAGAGTCGTGTGCAAAACAGCAGATAGTACAACATCACAAGAACAGGTGCAAGACATCAATCAGTCCATATATTACTTTAGTAGGTATGGTAAAGTACTGAGTAACATTCCATAGCAGAGGGCAGAGACAGCCCAGAGTCATGTGCAAAACAGCAACAAAAATTACAGAAGGCAAGATACAGATTGTATAGATAGTGCGAGGGAAGTGGCAGGGGCTGAGTTAGTATAGTACTACTAGGTACAGTCGCAAGTAGAGTTGTTAGCGAGCAATACCTTGAGTGAGGTTTTAAAAGGGCCTATTTTTGCACCAGCAGTCAGAGCAACAGGTAAGTCATTTAGCAAGCTTGGAGCCCTGTGATAAAAAGCTCTCAGACCCATAGATGTCCTGCAGCAGGGGACAAAGTAAGGAACCTTGGAGGTACTTAATTGCTTGCTGGTCCAGCTGTCTTCCCTGAACTAAGTTCAGCCACAGAGGACTGTACTTAGCCCCTGGAGTAAAGCAGACCTGGAAAACAACTAATCAGAGGTTATAAAAGCTCTAACATACACGTCAGGCTGTTGAATGGGATTTACTCACCTGGTAAAGGTGATTATCCAAGTACCCTTTATAGTATTCCGCAGTCAACACCAGTGGGTATTCCTCATCCATCCTACAGGTTGATGCACGATCCAATCAAATCAAAGGTGGGCGAGGACATCCCTCTATCCTCATCAGAATATCTCCAGTGTGAGCCTTCCATAGCTATATAGTGAGAGAGAAAAGGAGGAAAAATACAAGCCAGAAATACGCCCAGTCCAAAGTAGGCCCAATGAGAAGATAAGCCTTCTAGTGTGCTGGACCCTGAGATTATTGCCTGGGAGCCATGACTTATACTATATTATGGGATGGAACACTTGCTCAGGAGTTGCATTTCACCCATCACCTTTATTGTAGTAAATTCCTCATGTACAGAAATATACAGTTTGACATATACTGTTAATTCTGTGTCATCGTATTTTTGCATAAAATCATTAGTGACTCTGGCCTTAGCTTCACCTGTCCCCCTATGAGGGTAGCTCTTACTGTTGACCCAGCCCGAGGGTAATCTGCCATCCTGGGTGGGCCTGCAGAGTACTATAAAGGGTACTCAGATAATCACCTTTACCAGATGAGTAAATCCCATTATATTTCGTACCCTTTATAGTACTCCGCAGTCAACACCAGTGGGACTTTAGTAGCAGTGTATTATTGGAGTGAGTACTCTTGGGTGGGTAAGAAGAAAGCAGATTAGTTCAGGTCTAATCCTGCATGGCCCCTGCCTCCGGAACTGACTTGGCAAAAGTAGTCCTTTCAGCAGATGCTATGTCTAATCTGTAATGCTTAGTGAAGGTGTGTATTGATGACCAGGTAGCTGCTGAACAAATGTCTTGTGCAGACACGTTTCCCCTTTCTGCACAGGATGTTGCTACTGCCCTAGTAGAGTGTGCTTTGAGGCCTTCTGGTGGCATCTGCCCCACTGCCCTATAGGCCTTGTTAATGGTCTGCTTGATCCATCTGGCTATAGTGTCTTTGGAGGCTGCCTGCCTACTCTGTGCCCTTTGGTTAGGATGAATAACCTGTCTGACTTCTGAATATCCCTAGTGATACTGAGCTACTTTTCCAACTGGCGGCCCTCATCTAGGGGGCGGTGGGTTGATGTGTCTTGGGGGTTACTCGGAGATAGGTAGGGCAAAAGGACATCCTGGTTCTTGTGGTACTGTGATGCCACCTTGGGCAGAAAGGATGGTACTATTCTCAGAATGACCCTATCGCTATGAAATGTGATAAAAGGTTTCCTGCATAAGAGGACCTGAATCTCTCCTATTCTCCTGACAGAACAAATTGCCACAAGGAAGGCTATCTTAATAGTGCAAAAGTGTAGAGAGTCTTGCTGGAGGGCGGGTAACTGTAATGCATCTAGTACTGTGTTAAGTTGCCATGGTGGGCATCTCTGCCCCACCCTTGGTGCTGTTAATGTAACTGCCTTATGCAGTCGGATGGTGTCGGGTGAGAACCGATGTGCCCTGTCCCCGGTAGTGAACCCCTAATAGAGGAAAAAGCTGATGCCTGCACTCTGAGTGAGGCTGGACTTAGACTCTTGTTCGTTCCTTTATTGAGGAAGTCCAAAATTATTGGTAATCCCGCCATTGAAGGTGAGGTACCCATTTCCCTGCACCATTTGTGGAAGATTTGCAATTGTCTGAGATAAGTCTTATTTGTAGACTGTCTCCTGGATTATAGCAGATGATTCAACACCCTGGTATGGTAGCCTTGGTTTACAATCTTTAACAGTCTTTCCCTTTCAATAGCCATGCCATCAGATACAGGCTGGCTGGATTTGGATGGAGAATTGGTCCCTGTGACAGTAGGTTGGGCCAAGGTGATAGGATCATCAGAGGGCTCACTGACATGTCTTGAATGAGTGAGTACCACAGCCGTCTCGGCCAATTGGGGGCCACCAGGACCACTGACGCTCCCGTGCATCGAATCTTGTGGAGCAGTTTGGGTATCATTGGCAGTGGTGGGAATATGTAGGCCTGTGTGAAGTCCCAAGGAGCTGACAGCATATCGATCTCCTGAGCTTGGGGGTCTGAGAATCTGGAGTGGTAATTGGGTAGTTGCGTTTTTGTCCGTGACGCCATTAGACCGACTTGCAAGGACCCCCATCTGGACAGTAGTCTCTGAAAGTTGGACCTGTCGAGTCTCCATTTTGACGGGCTGACGGTGACCCTGCTTAGCCAGTCCACCTCTGTGTTAGCCTCTCCTGCTAGATATATTGAGGTTAATGACAGTAGGTTCTGTCCTGCCCAGGGGAATAGTTGTAGTGACTCCTTTATCATTGCTTTGCTCCGTGTACCTCCTTGTTCGTTTATGTATGCTACTGTCACCTGGTTATTGCACCGGACTAGAACTGGCCTGCTGGTGAGTAGGGGTGCGAAGAAGAGTAGGGCCAGATGAATGGCTCTCATTTCTAAGATATTGCTGGGTAGCGAGGACTCTTTCTGAGTCCACAGGCTTTGGGTTACATGATTGTTGTATGTTGCCCCCCAACCCGATGGACTGGCATCTGTGGTGATTACTTCTGGTGCTACTTGTGTCAGTGTTGTGTCTCACAGTAAGTGTGGTTTCAGAGTTCACCATCGTAGTCCAGCTAACAGCTGGGGTGGGGGTGTGACCCGGAATTTGAAGTTTTGGGCTGTCTGGTCCCATGAGTCTATTAGGAACCTTTGAAGTGTTCGCATGTGTACTCTGGACCATGGAACCATGTCAATTAGTGTTGCCATGATGCCCAGTACCTGGAGGTAGTCCCGTACAGCCCTGTTTGGTGTTGGACCTAATCAGCAGACCAGTGTTTGGATGTTCTGAACTTTCTCGGGTGTTGGGATTACCCTGTTGTTCTTTGTATGTATTACTGCACCCAAGTGAGTATTGGACTGAGCAGGAATCAACTGGCTCTTGGCCTTGTTTATTATCCATACGTGTTGTTGCAAGCAGCTGATCACTAGCTGTGTGCTTTGTAGGACCTGCTCCGCTGTTCTTGCCCTTATCAGCCAGTTGTCCAGGTATGGTATTATGTGGACTCCTTGTTTCCAGAGATGTGCTGCGAGAACTACCAGGGTCTTGGTGAAGACCCAGGGGGCAGATGCCAGGCTGAATGGTAGGCACGTGTAGTGGAAATGTTGCCCTTGGAAGTTGAATCAAAGGGAACAGTGGTGTGAGGCTCGGATGGGGATGTGGAGGTAGACGTCCTTGAGATCTACTGAGGTCAAGTAGTCCCCCGGTTGAATGGATGCCAGTGTGGACCGGAGGGTCTCCATTTTGAATTTCTTGTAAGTAACTGTCTGGTTTAGATACTTGAGGTCTAGTACGGGTCGCATCCCACCCGTCTTCTTTGGGACGACAAAGAACAAGTAGACCTCTGTGTCCTGTTCTTCTGTGGGGGCTTGCATGATAGCCCTATTGCTGAGTAAGTCCTGTATTGCATTCTTTAATGCTTGCACCTTGAGCAGGTCCCTTGACGTAGGTCATAGAAATGGTCTGTGTCTTATCGGCTTGCTGTTGAACTCGATCGCATAGCCCTTGGTAACCACTTCCAGCACCCATTTGTCTGATGTTGTGTGGCCCCATTGTTGTGCAAACCACCTCAGCCTCCCTGCCAGTGGTAAGTTTGCGTGGGCCCACTCGCCTTCATTTTTTGTTACCCTGTAGTTTGAAATTTGGTTTTCACCCTCCATTGGAGTACTTGCCCCCTGTATTGCCTCTTGGTTTGCTGTTGTATGCCTTGTGCTGGAAGCGTGGTCTTTGGGGCCACTGCTTTGTGGTGTGGGAATGGTATGACTGTGGTTTGTGCTTGAAAAACTTGCTTTTGGGATGAAAAATTCTGTCTGTGGGGAGGTAGACATCCTTATCTCTCTGTGTCTGTGTTCCCCCCTTTGCTTGAGGTAGGGGCTTAGGCCTTCTCCGAAAAGGGTACCCTCTTCGAAGGGTAGTTTAAAGTGGGTGGTTTTTGGACTCATTGTCCACCTGCCATAGTTTTAGCCACAGGGCTCTTCTGGCTCTATTGGCCAGCACTGTGGTTTGAGCCCCAAACCTGAAGATGTCGGATGATGCGTCCATGATGCATTTCACTGCCTGAATGGCACACTCCACTGCATCTGCTTGCATTCTCGGTGAGCATATCTAGCCATCTATGGAGAACCCTGCAGGTGAACCACACGATGGTGTCCACCAAGCGCACCATGCCAGCTGCTTCATGAATTTTCTGGAGGTGCTCCTCTACCTTTTTATCCATCGGGTCTTTGAGTGCTGCCGTACTTTCAATTGGAATGGTAGTGCATTTGGACAGCTGTGAGACAGGTTGGTCCTCCTTAGCAGGTTTACCCCAGTGGTCGCTTTTTTCTCTTTTAATGGGGTACCACCTGTTTACCATGCTCTTTTCAGACATTCTGGTTGGATCAGGTGCCTCGTATTCCTTGGCAAGAAGTGTGCTGAGAGCCTGACAGGAGGGGAAGTGGATTTTTTCCTCTGGCTCGCCCATAGAGAGTAGGGGTCCTCTAACGTGGAGGGTTATGCAGGCTGCTGTGATATTTTGAGTGCCACCCATACCATTGTGATTAGCTCGTCAATGTTCTCCTCGTGGCACATTTGGGTTGACTTGTCCAAAGCACCATCAGGTTTGGTCAAGTTGTCGGACATCATGCTGTCCGTATCCAGCCTGGGGCGTTTCTTTGTGGGTCCCTGATCGGTGGCTTTCTGTGATGCTGTGGTAATGGGGTCGCCCGCTTTCATGCGTTCCAGAAGCTGGACCAGCAACTGAGCCTGGTTGGCATCCAATGCAACAGCAGCAGTGGGGGGGGTGGAATTCCATTATGGAGTCCTCATCTTCTGTCTGTGCTGCACCCCTGTGCGCACTAAGGATACACACTGCACATGTTTGGTCATCCTCCTCTATGGGCATGAAGGACATTCCGCACTACCTGCAATTCCTCATGATGCGGTGGTATCTGGAGGAATCAAGAAAAAATTGCATTAGGAAGGGACCTCCTAATGCAGCAGGCCACCTAATTAATTTAGAGCTGCCTGGGGTACATTGCTACTGTTTTTGTTTGGAAACAAAAGGGGGCTGTACAAGGCAAGTAGTGAGTGGAAGACCCAGGCAAGATGGCGGCCATGAGATCTCGCGAGAGCTCACGTAGTTTGGGAGAGCTGTATGGCGGAAGATGGCCACGAGTCCTTGATTTGCAGCGAGATTTGTGGGGCTGAGAAGGGTCGCTAAGCATCATGGGGCTCATCTTGCCCAAGGTGCAGAGTGAGAAATGCGCGACTGAATGCTGTCTCGGGGGGGGAAGGGAACGGTTTTATGGCCCCCCAAGAAATGGAAATTACATACCTACCATAATTCTTGATCTTCTTGGATGAAGTCTCCACAACTCATTCACACTGATGGGAACTACGCCGGAGGTGCTAGGACCCAGCGGGAGCAAAATTTTTTGCAGGAGGATCAGCGCCAGAGATGGAGTCATGAGGAGCGGTGCCACAAGCCTCGGCTCATACGGCAATGACTATCTCGGCATCGACCCTCCAACTGCCTCAGTACCTTTTTTTCCGAGGAGGTGCAGCGTAACTAACCTAGAAGGATAGCTTAACAAAAACCAGACATAAGATAGTCCGGAAGACCCATATTAGAAGGGTCAAGAAAGAAGTCCTCACAGCCTTAAGATTGAGGGAGTGAAGACCAACAACAGAGGTGAGCTCGGGGGATGGTGGGTGGGCATGTGAAAGGGCGGTGGAGACTTCTTCTGGAACAAAGACCACATCTACTGTTTTCTGCAAACGAACCTCAATTAATTATCAGCCAGGCCTCCTTCTGCAGTTTGAAAAGCTGTTTACTGTTCGGCAAACTGACTTTAAAAACGAACCTTTAAGTAATTTAAGACCAGGCCTCCTTCTGCATTTGTGATAAGCCTCCTACCTGTCCTTCTCGGGCTGCTGCTGCAGTTTCTCATTGGCGTAGGCGGTCTAGCCCCGCCGAACACTACGCGTTTGGCTCCCCACCGCCCCACCACCACCCTTGGTCGGTTCTCCCTTTTATAGAAAGATGGAGATCACGTGGGACTGGAAATAACCTATCAGCCCACTTCTCCATCTGCAGGTTATCGTTTCCAACCACTAGTGGCCGGCCTCCCACCTAACCCAAATTCTTCTCCCCCTCAGCTGCCTTTCTTGCCTGGTATCCCCTGTAGTGTTTCTTTTACCTCCTAGGCCAGCTTTCTTCCTCCCTTTTGACACTGCTGTCACCCTGTGGCTCACTTTGCAAAATCTTCATCTATGGTCTTTTTCTGCTCACACTCTCTCTGACACCCTTCAACCACCTGCTCTGCGACTCATTTTTCTCTCTCATCCCTTGCCCACCCACTCTGCTCTTTCCCCCTACCCTTGCTCTGCCCCTACTCTCCTCCCTAGCTTTTGCCTCCTTGGCTGCCCCCTGCCCCCTCACCCCCCCAACCAGGCAGGTCTTTTTTCTTTCCTTTGCTCACCTCACCATGACTGCTCACCTCCCCACCCCCAGTCCTCCCAGGGGTACGGTCAATCTCTCAAGCCAGCCGGAACCCCTACCCTTCCCCTACTCTCCTCCTGCCTGGCTCGCTACAAAAGGGCTAAAAATTGCCCACTTGAATGTTCATAGCCTATTAGCCAACCTGACAGAACTGATTGCCTGGGTCACTCACTACCATCCAGATATCTCAGGTATCTCGGAAACTTGGTTGAAACCCCAGATCCCGGACTCCGTGATCTCTCTCCCGGGGTACAGTCTTATCAGGCATGATCGTGTGGGCCACAAACGGGGCGGCCGGGTGCTACTCCATTACAAAGTGCACCTTGATGTGTCCACCCTTGATCTCCCACCAAACCCCACCAAGTGAGTACCTACATGCCCTTCTCTTACTTGGGCATACAAACAAATTGCACTTGGTATGTACCTCCAACCCTCCCAAGGGTGGTCTGCAAGGGCTCTCCTCCCTTCTCCACAGTACTAGTGACATAGTGGGGTCCAACGAAATCCTAGTCATAGGCGATTTCAATTTAGACTGGCTGGCTCCCAACCGCAAGCTATATGAACCACTGCTCTCGGGCCTTGCCCTAAGCCAGGTCATCACTGAGCCTACCAGGCCCTCTACCCAGGGGGTAAAAGGGTCTCTAATCGACTGGATCCTGACCAACAGACCTGACAGGATCACATCCTCAGGTGTCCTCCCTGACGCCATCTCCGACCACTCACCCACTTTCTGCATGTGGGGTATTTCGCAGACTAAAATCCCCAGCAAAGTGATCACGATGAGGGATTACTCCAAGCTAAATACTCATCACTTCCTCTCAGACCTCTCACTAGTTGACTGGTCAGGGGTCACTGCACTAGCCTGACCCAGCACGAGCTCTAGATGAATTTCTTACTAATTCATCCCCATACAAGAACAAACCACGCCCCCCTCACCAGGAGGCGAGTAAAAGGTGCCGTCACCAAATGGCTTCAGGGGCCTTTTCTCCCTAATGAAACTCGGGGACAAATGCTGGGCAACCTACAAGGCCACCCAAAGCAGCACTGATCTCCTTGCATACAGGACCCTTAGAAACACATGCAAAAAAGCCATCCGCTCTGCTAAAAGCGAATACTGCCAATCTGCTCTGCTCTCCTCAGCCACTAACCCGAGGAATTTATAGCAAAATATCAGAAGCGCAGTTGGTGGGTCTGCCAGAGTGCAAGTCACCGACCTACTTATTGGTGGGGTCAGCTGTAATAACCCCCTCACTATCTCTGATACCTTTAACTCCCTCTTCTCCAAACTTTCAGCCTCTCCTTCCCTGTACTCTGCCCCCAAGCCCCCTGACCCCCCACCTCCTGGATCTAACTCCCGACCACCACTCTTCCTCCAACAAGTGACTGCTTATGAGACCCAGAAGCTCCTCGCCAGTCTCTCCCCCCACAGTGGGGCAGGGCATGACTGCCTCGAGCCTAAACTGCTCAGGCTAGGGGCCCACCTCCTTGCCAGGCCTTTCACGCACATTTTCAATGCCTCCCTTAGCTCTGGGATAATCCCAGATATCTGGAAAATGGCGAAAGTGGTCCCAGTCCTATAATAAGGTAACCCTAAGGATCCCCAGAACTATCGTCCTATTGCAATACTGTCTGCTGCATCCAAGATTCTTGAGAAAATCATGGCCTCCCAGCTATCCCAGTACATTCAGAACCATAACCTCCTCTCACTGGCTCAACACGGATTCAGAAAAGGGCACAGCACGTCCAGTGCCCTTGCTGTAGTCACCTCAACTATCAGAACTGCTGCTGACCAGGGAAACCTCACTGGTGCCATCTTTGTGGATCTCTCCAAAGCTTTCGACAGGGTTGACCACTCCCTCCTCAGCTCCACTCTCTGATCTCTTGGTTTCTATCCCCCTGCCCATGCGTGGTTCCTCAACTACCTCTCTGGCAGACAGCAGTACACCAACTTCAATCGTACCCACTCCTCCCCCTCTCCTGTCTGCTGTGGGGTCCCCAGGGCTCTGTCCTCAGTCCAACCCTCTTCTCCCTCTTTATCAATGAACTTCCTTCCATCGCTGTCCATGGGCACACCACTCTGTATGCGGATGACCTGGTCATTCTGGCCAGTGCCCATGACATTGCCACCATAAACTCCCAACTAAACGTGGACTTCCATTGCATTCAATCCTGGCTGGTGGATCACAGGCTGACCATCAACCTCAAAAAAAACCAAGCTATGCTTTTTGGTTCACGGCACAAGATAAAGTCCTGCCTCTTCCCCCTTCAAATACTTGGTGTTGATGGCTCTCCCCTGCAGACAGTTGCTACAGTCAAGTACCTGGGCATCACCCTGGACCTGCAGCTCAATCTCACCCTGCAAATTTGGAATGTCTGCAGGGCTACAAATTGTAAGCTTGGCCTCACCTACAAGCTAAAAACTGCCTAACCACAGCAGCTCGTTTGGCACTAGCCAGAGGGGTCCTCCTCCCTACTCTCTGTTATGGGCTGGTTACCTTTGCCCCCGTACCCCAATCCAGCCTCCAGAAATGGGACACTGCCTATAATAACATCTGCTGCTTCGCCCTCTCCGCTCCTCCCCTCACTCACCGCTGTGACCTCTACTCCCATCTGGAGTGGCTCCCTCCAGAAAAGCATTGCACCTTCGTGCTTGGTAATTTCATTGACAACATTATAAGATCGGCCACTCCCTCTGCCCTTGCACCCCCAACCCTGGTCCCCCATCCTATCAGCTAAGATCAAGGGTGGCTCTAGAGTGGCTTGTCCCTAGAACTCGCTCCCTCACGGGTGACCGAGCCTTCTCCTCCTTTGCCCCAAAAATCTGGAACTCGCTTCCAGCCCTTACCCGGTCCACCCCCTCCCATCACTGCTTCAAAACCTTGCTCTGGCACTTCCTGAAATCCTTCTCTGCTTGTCCCTGTACCTCATAGATCACACTACCTACACATGTACTATGAGCTCTCAGGGCCCACTGCACTTTACCCCTCTGTACTAGTAACGAAATCCAGACTGTACATCCATTCACCATCCTCCCCCTCACCCCTCCCTCCCAAAATGGCCTCACCCATTCTATCCAGTCCCCCACCCCCGTTCCCCCTTCCCCAGCACTTACTTCTGTTTGCACTAATTTCGTTCATATATGTACCAAAATTGTTTTTGTGTACTCCACAATTGTGTGCACCCGTGTCCCCAACTTCAATTCTAACGATACCTTGCTCCCTCTTTCATTCCAGGTAATGTCTGTTATTTTCTTGTCTGCTAAATTTGTACTATACTGTCAGCCGCCTATCCATTTCCTGTTAATCCTGTTTTTTTGCTCAACTGTATGTAACTGACTCCTGTATGCTTCTACCTATGTAACCCTCCCGGGTCGCACCTGAAAATAGGCACTTGGCTGTCTGGTGTGCCCTACCCGGTTAACAAAAATAAATAAATAAATAAATAAGAAGATCAAGAACTATGGTAGGTACGTAATTTTCATATCTTCCTGGACATAAAGCCTCCACCACTCATTCACACTGAAGGGAGAGTACCGAGCTAATAATCCCCCGAGAGGACGGCAGGAGAGACCAAGAGCTCACAATTTTAGGACAGAAGTCCATTAAGGACAGTTCTGCCAAACGAAATATGTCGCCTGGCATGGACATCCAAGGCACAATGCTTGACGAAAGTATGCACTGAGCCCCATGTAGTCACATTGCAAATATCTGCAATGGGCACGTTGAGGATTTCTGCTAGGGATGCCACGACTGCTCTAGTAGAGTGAGCGTACATTCTGCCTCCAGCTTAACCTGTGCCATGGAATAACAGTGGGGAAGGCATGCCACCAGCCATGCTGAAATGCATCTGATTGCAACAGGTTGAGCCAGCCGGGTCTCGCTGAAGGAAACAAACAGTTGTTGAGCTTTATGAATTTCTTTTGTTCTATCTAAATAGAAATGCAGAGCTCTTTTGATGTCCAAAGAATGAAGGAAACACTCTCCTTCATTTTGGAAGTTCGCAAAGTAAGTAGGAAGGACCAAAGGTCGGTTTAGATGGAATTCTGAAACAACCTTAGGGAGAAACTTAGGATGGGTCCTAAGAACTACTTTGTCTTTATGAAACACAGTATAGGGAGTGTCTGTGGCCAAAGCATGTATCTCAGAGACCCTACGGGCTGAGGTAATGGCCACCAGGAAGGCTGTTTTCCAAGTGAGAAATTTCAGCTCACAGGTAGCTAGAGGCTCGAAAGGCTTTCAAGTGAGCATGTCTAGCACAAGATTAACATCCCAGGCTGTGACTGGAAGCCTGATAGGAGGTCTGGTATGCAGAATTCCCTTAAGAAACCTCTTAACCACAGGTAATTGAGCCAGTGACAAGGAAAGTATTGGCTCATGATAAGCTGAAATGGCACAAAGGTGGACTTTGACTGTAGAGTATTGCAGACCTGAATTTGAGAGGTCTAAAAGGTACTCTAGAACTTTATTTTGTGGGTAGGAAAAAGGATTCAAAGAGGATTTTGCACACCAGAGTGAAAAACGCTTCCATTTGGCTGTGTAAGTTTTTCTAGTGGCTGGCTTGCGCGCAGCCAGAAGAATATCTGAAACTCTGCGAGAGCCATTCAACCTGTTCACTTCTATCTCTTCAGAAGCCAAGCATGAAGGTGAAGTGATCTCAGATTGGGATGGACCACAGGCCCCTGAGTCAGAAGGTTTGTTTGAAGGGGAAGTGCTTTCAGAAGGGTTTCAGACATACTGTTGAGTAACGGAAACCATATTTGTCAAGGCCAGAAGGGAGCAATGAGGATCATTTTGTCCCCGGGACTCAAACTTGAGAAGTACCCTCTGAATTAGAGGAAGAGGCAGGAAAGGCAGTATAAAGTGTTTTGTCCACTGCAGCCTGAGCACGTCCTGACAGAAAATGCCAGGCCCTGGATTTCTGGAGCAGAAGAGAGCAGTTTTGTGTTGAGTGGGGATGCAAAAAGGTCCAGGTCTGGAGTTCCCCACTCTGCGAATAGTGACTGAACTACGGTTGAGTCAAGAGACCATTCGTGAGGATCTGTCTCTGTTCTACTGAGACGGTCTGCCAGTTCATTCTGCACTCCCTGCAGGTAGACCACTTGAATTAGAGCCTTGTACTCCAAGCGCCATTCCCACACTGTCATCACTTCCCTGCATAAAGGGTAAGAGTCAGCACTGCCCTGCTTGTTGATGTAATACATCACTGCTTTGTTGTCCGTTTTGAAGGAGAATGTTCTTGTGACAGAGAATGTCCTTCAAAGCCCAGACTGCATAAAGGACGGCTCTCATTTCTAAGACATTTATGTGAAGCTGGGACTTGTCCTGAGTCCACATATCTTGAGTGTGGAGATTTTGACAGTGAGCTCCCCACCCCATCAGGAATGCGTCTGTGAAAATGGAAATCAGATAATCCAGGGGAGCAAAGGGATACCCTTCCAGAAGATTGCCCTCTTGCGACCACCAGGTGAGTGACCTCTTCAGAGGTTATGTCACCGTGATGAGAAAGGACTGAGGGTGAGTGGTCGGAGACCACTGAGTACTGAGCATCCATTGAGAGGTTCTCATGTGGAGGTGTGCTAGGGGTACAGTGAACACCGAGGATGCCATGAGACCCAGCATCCGTTGCATCAAGATAGCTCGAACCGATCTGTTCTCTATGATGTATCAGGCCATCTGTAGGATATCACTTCTTCTGTCCTCTGGTAGAAAAGCTTTCGCACAGGAGGTGTCCAAAAGAGTTCCTATGGAAAGGAGCTTCTGGGAGAGCTGCAACTGCGATTTCTTGAGATTTAGCAGGACTCCCATGGACGTGAAGAATTCTGAGGCCGAGGCTACAGTGTCAAGAGTTCCTTGCCTGGAAGGGCTTGCTAGAAGCCAGTCATCCAGGTATGGGAACACTTGTATTCTGATCTTTCTGAGGTGCACTGTGAGAATTGCACAACACTTAGTAAAAGCTTGTGACGTCGAGGACAGCCAAAAGGGCAGGAATCTGAACTGATAATGTTGACCCAAAGTTACGAACCTTAGGTATTTGTGATGCCTTGGGTTAACAGGAATATGTTGGTAAGCATCCTGCATGTCCAGGGAGGCTAACCAGTTGTGTTGATGAAGCAAAGGTAACAGGGTTCCTTGTGATATCATTTTGAATTTTTCTTTGGGGAGAAATTTGTTCAATTTTCTGAGGTTCAAAATGGGCGCATGCACCAGTTTTCTTTGGAACTAGAAAGTAATGGGAGTAGAACACTGTGTTCCATTGATCCAGCAGAACTACTTCTACTGCCCTGTTGTTCAGAAGGCCTTGTATCTCGGAGGTGAGAAGTTCTGACTGAAGGGCTGACAGTTTGGGCTGCCATTTGGGGGGACAATCCGGAGGGTTCTCTGAAAGATTGAGGGAATATCCCTCATGGATTATCCAGAGGACCCACTTGTCTGAAGTTATAGACTTCCACTGGTTGTAGAATTGAGTCAGATGACCTCCCACTGCTAAGAAGGAGTCCCCCTCGGGCAGCTGAGGTGGGACTTGAGCAAGAAACTCAGAAGGCGGCACTGGGCGCTTTGGGCCCTTGTGCTTTCTGATGCATTTTCTTTTGAGGCTGACTGTCTTTTATTTATTTGTTTGTTTGTTTGTTTCTTTGTATAATTGGTTTACAACCTTTGAGCCAGAGGCTCATTTAAAAAGGTACCTCGTCACATTGAGGACAGATAGAGCATTTAGGTTACAGAATACAGATCACTGACTTTGAGTTACACAGAAAGATTTCATACATTGTACAATTTAGTAGCATTTCCGGTGATACAGCTGAGCACATGCTGGTTGCAACAGGAGCAGGATGCACAGGGGGGAGAAATGGGGGGGGGGTGATCTGGAGTGCCACCCAGTGGGCATTGTCTAGTGTAGAGAGATAGTGGCGAGGCACCAAATTAGAGACAGAAGCAGCTGCAGGTGTTAAACAGTTGGCTCCAAAGGGCGGTTTTGAAGTTGGAGATTGTGGGGGCATTGGAGATGGGTGCAGGGAGAGAGTTAAACCAGGATGGGGCTCTGCAGCAGAAGGTCCTCTGACCAAGGGTGGTCCTGGATCTGGGTATCAGTAGAGTGGTCTTGTTGGTGGTTTGGGTTGTGATAGTGGGTGGGGTATGGTGGATGGGGGCTGTCACCCCAGGAGGGAAGAGACCGAGTAGAGTCTTTTTTTGTGAGGAGGCAGGTTTGGTAGCGGAGCCGTTCATCTAGGTTAAGGAGTTTTGCCCCGTCATAGAGTTGACATGTATGTGTGAGCCTGGGGGCACCAGTAATCAGCCTGCAAGCCTTGTTTAGGGTGAGGTGGATTTTGTTGAGGGCAGTAGTGTCAGCAGCTCCATAAATTGGCAGGCCATAGTCGACAAGGGACAGTACTGATGACGTAGCGGCAAGTCAGAGAGCATCAGGGGGGGAGGCAATCCTTATAGCGGTAGAGGATGCCAAGCCTTGTGTAGTGGAGGATGCAAGGGCATTAATGTGGGTGTGGAAGGTGAGGGCTGAGTCAAAGGTAACCCCAAGGTATTTGTAGGAGCAGACTTGTTCAAGCAGTTGTTTGGTGCTAGGGAGGATAAGCAGTGGGTAGATGCAGACTTTGTTTTGGGG
The DNA here is from genome assembly GCA_016271365.2 of Neoceratodus forsteri. Classification (NCBI taxonomy): domain Eukaryota; kingdom Metazoa; phylum Chordata; order Ceratodontiformes; family Ceratodontidae; genus Neoceratodus; species Neoceratodus forsteri. The sequence continues at coordinate 31,647,615 of JADMNL010000039.1, read as the reverse complement.
GTGGGCAAAGAGCATTGTCTTGGTTTTTTTGAGATTAATGATGAGTCTGTGCTCCATATACCAGGCTTCGGCATCATTGTAAGAGTGTTGTAGAGAGTCCTGGAGGGAGATGGGATTACGGTGGGTGACAAAGATGACAGCATCATCTGCCTACTTAAGAATTTTGCTAGAGCAAGCACTGGGCAGGGTGTTTAGATAGAGTGTAAAGAGTAGGGAGCCCAGGATGGAGCTCTGGGGTACCCCCGAGCGGATGGGACAAGTTTCAGAGAGTGTCCCATTGATTTTGACAGACTGAGAATGAACGGATAGATAGCTCGAACACCATGTGAGGGGGCCAGCAGAGAAACCAGTGTGGCAGACGGCATCCAGTAGAAGAGGGTGGGAGACAGTGTCGAAGGCCTTTGAGAGGTCAACGAACACTGAACCAGCTAGGGAGCTGGCATCCAGGGAGGAATGTAGGAAGTTGGGGAACTCAACTAGTGCAGTGCCGGTACTGTGACCAGCACAGAAGCCATGCTGCTCTGGGCATAAGATGTTATGCTTGGGCAGATATTCAGTAATTTGAGTGGCCACCACTTTTTCTAGGGTGTTGGAGAGGGGAGAAGGATGGAAATTGGTCGGTAATTGCCGGCGGAGGACCTGTCACCGCCTTTATGAGTGGGCCTGGCTATGGCAGTTTTCCATGCAATGGGGAATTGCCCCAGGCAGAGGGATCAGTTAAGAAGGCTAGTGAGTGGGGTAAGAACTTCATTCAGCACCAGTCGGAGAATACTGGGGTCCAGGGAGTCGCTGCTGGGACTATTGCTTTTTAATGCTTTAATTAGGAGAGGTCTGGCTTCCTGGGCTGATACCTTGTGTAGGTGGAAGCAGGGGTGCTGAAAGATGGGGAGATAGGCTGGGGGGGTGGGTCAAAAAAATTACTGGGGAGGACAGAGCTACGGTCAGTAAAGGAGGTGTTAAGGCAATTAGCAATGCAGGCAGGGTTGGTGGAGGAAGAGCCATCAATAGTGAGCTGGGGTGGAGGAGGGGAGTGCGATTTCCCATTTAGCTGTTTAATATTGTCCCAGAAGGTCTGGGCATACCTCCAGGAGGAGATGAGGGTGGCCTGGTAATGGTCAGCCTTGGCTTTACGGACGGCCCATGAGCACCTGTTCCAAGCAGCATTGTAGGCCTGTCTATCAGCCATCCAGCCCATTTCAGTAGCTAAGTGCCAGAGGTTATCCCTATTTCTGAGCATTTGTAGTAGGGCAGGGGTAACCCAGGGTGCATTATGTTTTTTGGATTATTTGGTGAGAGATGCAAAGAGATCACAGGCCATGTTAAAGGCTTGGGAGAAAAGGGCGAGGGCTGTATCAATGTTGGGTGCGTGATGAATGGGGGACCAATTAATCTGGGCAAGAAACTGTTTAAGTTTAATCAGCCCACCAGGGCGGAGGCACCTGCAGAGTGTGGTTTGGGCTATGGGTTTAGGAGTGGGGGCAGCCCAAAGGAATAGGACAGGGGAGTGGTCACTTAGGGAGCCCGGGAGGACCTGTATGTTATGGATTTTTTGGGGGCGGTTGGTGATAATGACGTCCAGAAGGGTGCTGGTTCCTCTCTTTGGGTTAACTCTAGTGGGCTGGGAGACGAGTTGTGTCAAGTCTTGGGCGATGAAAGAGTCTCAGATAGTGGAAGAGGAGGGGCTGAGCCAGTTCACGTTAAGGTCCCCCACTAGGATTTGTTCCGCCTTGTGGTGGAGGGTGGTAAGATATTCTGTTATAGATACCAGCACTGGGTTCTGGTTCTTTGGGGGAACGTAGGCAGCTGTGAGATAGAGAGGGTCCCTGGAGGGGTCAAGAGTGAGTTTGAGGGTAAGGGCCTGGGCCCCATTCACAAGAATGAGGGCAGGAGCGCTGTCGACAATTGTGTCCCAGGTATAGAACGACAGCCACCTCAGGCTAGTTTGGCTCAGTCCTCCTGTATAGGTATAGCCTGGGAGGAGACAAAGGAGTCAGGGGTGGACTTGGACAGCCAGGTTTCGACTAGGGCTATGATGTCTGGTTGATGTAACATGACCCAGCACTGGAGGGCATCACATTTTTTCAGTAGGCTGCATATGTTCAAAGAGGCAATGCGGAGACCAGTGGACCTAGCTGGTGGGCTGAAGGGGGCAGGGCCTGGGTTAGGATGTATATTACCAGATAGGAGTAGTAGGAAGACCAAGGCTCTGACCAGGGGGTGGCAGTATGTCAATTTCCAGGGGGGTATGCTGGGATGGGGAGAAGGCCATAAGGGAACAAGGAATGAGCAGGGTTCGAAGGGTCGGGAGGGCGAAGATGAGTTGCAACCATGGGGAGCCAGGGTAGGAGAGGGGAGTGCAGCTAGGGGTGGTGCCGTGGGCCAAGGGGTAAATGGTCAGTGTAGGATGGGATCCGGACTAAGTCAGGGAGAGTTGGGGGTGCTGTTTCAAGTGGGCCAGGGGTGATGTCTGGCTGATGGGTTGTGGGTACTAGCATGTAAATGAGGGGAAGACATTTGAGGAGGAGGTGTATAAACATAATGCCTGAGGTAGCATTAAAACCCCCTCTGCCTTTGCCTCGAAAGGACTGATGGTTGTGAAACTGGCACTTATTAACACCCCCCCTCCCCAAGAAGGGGCCAGAGCAGGTCGAGCCAATTTAATGGCCAATCTGGTCTTTTGTGTGGCCTCTAGAGCTTGTACTACTTGAGGACTGAAGAGATACATGCCTTCAAAAGGCAACGCCATGACCTGTTGCTGGGCATAATTCGTGAAGCCGGAAGTGCACAGCCAGGAATGACGGCAGGTACAAATGCCCGCCGCTCGGGAGGCAGTATTGAAAGCATCCATAGCTGCTTTAACCTGTTGGTTGTTGGACTCGATACCCCCAGTTATGGTTTGAAGAAGGTCTGAATTAGCATCCGACTCTGGTACAGCTTCAACCATTTGTTTGAGTGAATGCCAAGGAATATACTCACATTGAGAGAAATAGCCCTGGTAGCTGGCAATACGCATACCCAGAGTGGATGCAGCAAATACTCTCTTACCTAAAGTGTCTATCTTATGAGATTCTTTGTTTATAGGTCAAGCCGTAGAAGTCTGAGGAAGGACGGCCTTATCATTCTCTGCCAAGACTACAATAGGGTCCGCAAAGGCTTGAGAGGCCAAAATGGGTCGATCCTTTTTTTAGTTGTTTAACTAGGAGTAGCACACTAAGCTGAAAGCTTTTTTACAGGAGCAACCTGGGAGCACAAGGAAGTTAAGTAACTTGCTCAGGGTCACACAGTATGCAAGTGGAAGCTGTGGGATTCAAACCCAGGTCTGGCCTGCTGGATATCACCAGATTTGCAGCTCAGAGCCTTAAACCACTGCACTATACTACCTCCCCTTGGGGAGCAGCATACTTCCTATGGACTTAGCCACAGAAGGAATGAGAGCAGGGTTATTCCACACCATTTGAGAAAGGGTCTCAAAGGAGGGTTGCACCAGAGGAGTTAAATCCATAGGGATGTCCGGAACATGAAGGTACTGGAGTCTTAAAAGCTTCCCAGGATCGATATCTATAGTCTGGAGAGAGAGAGTGGTATTCAAATTTTTCAGCAGAGACTTAAATGACAGGTCCTCAACCACAGGCTCTGTAACAGGATTAGATCCTGCTCTTCCACATCATCACCCAGCCTAAGGTCTGGGTCAGGCTCAATATCATCTCCTGACAGCCCAGGAAGGACTGTATGGACAGGAAAGGAGTGAAAATCAGAAGGAAAATAGGAGGGAAAGGGGTTCTGGAGACTAGAAGACGTCTCACCACGTCTTGGCGCCAAAGAACACAGCGCCGCCTGGCTCAGCACCACACATGGCGCCGATAGAGCCCCTGGTGCCGAAGATGGTGCCTTAAAGCTGCATGGTGCAGAGGACAGCGCCAAAAAGCCGCACGGTGCTGAGGATGGAGCCGAAAAGCTGCACGGCGCCAAAGACGGTGCCAACAACCTCAACGGCACCGAGGACGGTGCCAACAGATGCATCAATGCCAAGGATGCCAAGTGACCACTTGACGCTGACGGCGCCAAAACCAAAGCAGGGCTCAGAAAACCAAGATTTGAGGCAAAAGGAGGAAAAGAAGCAGGAGAAAGAGGCATCAGTGTGGCCTCCTGCATAGCAGGCATGTGAGGGGGGAAAACACCTGAGCACAGAGTAGATGGCACTGAAGAAGGTGCCGCGGGACTAGGGAGGCCCAACCACCCTACCCGATTACCCGAAGGGTCCGAGAGTCCCTGAGTGACCAGCAAGGCAGCTGGACCAACCTCCAAGTCCATTGCTCCATCAGAGCAGCCCACTGATGAAACTACTCATCTGAAGCCCTACCAGAAGGCAGGGAAGGGCTCTGGTGTTGCAGAGGTCAGAGACCGGAGACAGAAACTGGCGACTCTGGAGGAGACCAGCAACTGACCCCAATGACCGACTGTCAATGCACAGACATACCAGAAGGTGACCTCGAGTGATGCCTTCACTTTCTGGACCTATGGGTCGAAGAAGAGCTTGAGGTCGAACGGTGCAGATAGTGTGACCGTTTTCATTTATGCTTCCGGGGGACCGCCCCTCCCCCCGGGCATTGCACTGTCTGTTGTCAGACCTTCTCTCCAGAGAGGGTGGCAGACCAGACCCAGCCCGGCTGACTGAACAAATTTCATACGTAAGTCTCCTACTGTCACCTGACCCGCTCATGGTCGACTCCGTTAATGTAGACTGAGACTTCTTTCTTATAATAAATTATAGTAAGCGGTACTTTATTTGAAGAAATTCTATAAAATAAAAAAACTGAAAACTATGCTGCTAGTTTGAAGTTTAACTGCCGGTGGGTGAGCGACGTCGTCACTGTAGCGCACTCGACAGCGGGGAAAAAAGGAACTGAGGCGGTTGGAGGGTCGATGCCGAGATAGTCATTGCCGCATGAGCCGAGGCTCACGGCGCCGTTCCTCGGGGCTCCATCTCTGGCACTGACTCTCCTGCAAAAAAGTTTGCTCCCACTGGGTCCTAGCACCTCTGCCATAGTTCCCATCAGTGTGAATGAGTAGTGCAGACTTTATGTCCAGAAAGATCAAAGGATTTCACATGACTGTTGAATAAATGGAGGGCCTGTGGACAATGCCCGATCTGGAGAGAAAGAGCAGACTGCTTTGAAGAATGGAGGGCCTGTGGATAACGCCCAATGTGGAGAGAAGGAGAAGTAATGGCCCTACGCTTCCTCAGGTATGTGAATGAAGGGGCTGGTGTTTATGAAATTGTTGCCTGCTTGCCTGATCGGGGCTCCGCAAGCTCGCTGCACTGTGAGTGGAGCAGGAGGTGGGAGCCTTTCTGTTGAGCCCTGTGAGTGAAAGGGCTAGTCGTTTTGGGAAGCTGCTGGAGGTGCCTCGAGTTGGTGTGTACTACTGCCCTGGGCAGGGATCGCTACTGGAGGAGATTCCTTCCAGACAGACTGCTGTTGTGCAGTAGACTGGTCGCCTGCTACTGGGGGTGGGGTCAGCAGTCACACAGGAATTGGAATAACAGCTGTTGGTATGTAGACTGGGGTCGCTACAGGAGGGACCCTAGCCATGATCAGACCTGCAGTGGTGTGTGGCTGTTGTGTGATCTGAACCCGCTACAGGAGGGGGTCCTGATCTCCTGGTAAATTTAAATAGTACTGCTTTTCTTGCCTTGCTCTGTTTACAGTGGAAATGCCCGACGAAAGAAATTGACGCTTAGATAAAAACTGTGTGCAGTTAGTAGCTGCTCTTGCTATCTCCCCAGCTGCTTGTTAGATATATTAAAAGTAAAGCAAAATAAATTTTTTACAGTACCTGTACAGTTGTTGGTTTGAATAATACTGTTGGGAACAGTGAGGATGTGACCAACCTATCTTGATGCATGAAGTGAACTGGAGATATTCTGATGAGAGTAGAGGGATGACCTTGCCCACCTTTGATTTGATTGGATCGTGCATCAACCTATAGAATGGACGAGGAATACCCACTGGTGTTGACTGCGGAGTACTATAAATGGTACGAAATATAATCTCCCAGTGCTGCCTACCACTCTAATGTCAGCTGCAAGGGATTCTAGGATTCGTAGTAACAGATGATGTCAGCCTACAACTAAACAAAGTTAGTGTGATAAAATTTACTATACTACAGTAAACAGTAAGTAAACTAAAATGTTTTGCACACAAACTGCACATTGAGACCAGCACCACACTTAAGTGTAGCAGCTCTTGGCACTAACTGTTTCCCTTAATGATAATCTGATGTTCCCCATCCTGGCTCTGTTCTCAAGATGTTCCAGTTGGAGACACATGATCTATGGAGCCTAACCATGTTCTCATTAAAAGTGCACATTTGTCTAAACACTTTTGAGAATGGCAGTGAGACAGCCTGTGTTCCACATCCCAGCAGTCCACAATCCACCATGCCATGTTCTCATAGGTACCAATACCTAAATTATACATTGTTATGATAAGGGGAAGTGCAGAACTGAATACCATGTTATAAAGTACAGTTATGTAAGAACTTACCGTAACAGTAGATCTTCAAGAGAGGCTCTTGCAGTAGGTAATTACACATAGGACTGACACTGGCAGGTGGCAGGACCCCATGGAAAAATTTCTAGCTAGCAGTCTCTGGCGAGGGACCGCCCCCATGTCAGGTGACCGGCGTCAGGAGATGTCGGTATAAAGGGGTGGTCCCTCATGCCCGCCTTCCAGTTCTTTCCCGCCACAGGCCACGAGAGACCAGATGAGAGAGAAGTGGATATTTCCCTCACTGGAAAAGGAGCTGAAAAAGTTTAGGGAGATGGAGGACGAGAAGGTATTACCTACTGCAAGAGCCTCTCTCAAAAATCTACTGTTACGGTAAGTTCTTAGGTAACTGTACTATCTTACTTCGAGAGGGCTCTTGCAGTAGGTAATTACATATAGGACTTAGTCCCAAGCAGTCTGGAATAAAAAGAAGCAAACGGGAGGAGGAAGCTACTCAAAGCAGATCTTCTAGCTGTGAAGGCCTTATGAGAGAAGGCCTTGCAGAACAGCGAGCCCGAAGCCTGCTCTACCGCGAGAGGCAATATCCAAACTGTAATGTTTTGTAAATGTATGGACAGAAGTCCAAGTGGCAGCAGCACAAATGTCTGCTGCTGACACATTCTTGAAACATGCCGCAGAGGCAGCAACCCCTCTGGTGGAGTGACCTCTTAATTGACCTGGAAGGGTCTTGTTGTACTTGTCATAACAGAAGGTGATGCAATGAGCCAACTATTTAGACAGGCATTGCTTAGAAACAGCATTGCCTTCTCTTTTGGGGGCAAAAGAGACAAAAAGTTGACCAGTCTTACTGAGATCCTTTGTTCTGTTAGTGTAGTGTATCAGAATGCGGTGAACGTCCATAGTGTGAAGTAGATACTCTCCCCCTGATTGGAGTACTGTGTAAAGAAGGCGGGTAATTCTATGGACTGGTTCAATATAGATTCCACTACCACCTTGGGGAGAAACTTAGGATTGTTGCGCAGAGCCACTCGTTCCTTGTGAAAAATCAAGTACGGGATTTTACACATCAGGGCCTGGAGCTCAGAAATCCTCTGAGCAGAGGTAATGGCCACTAGGAACAGCATCTTCCATGAAAGAAACTTCATGTCTGCTGAGGCTACCAGTTCAAAAGGAGGCAAAGTAAGTTTCTCAAGGACGAAGTTCAAATCCCAAGGAGGGGGGCGGGAACTCGGATAGAGGGTCTCAAGTGAAGAACCCCTCTGAGGAAAGTCTTAGAGACTTCCAGTTGAGCAAATGTCCTATCTGCAAAGGGAATATGGTAGGCTGAAATGGCCGCCATGTGTACCTTCAGAGACGAGTGACTAAGACCCAGGTTGAAGAGGTGATGCAAGTACTCCAGCAGTCGCCCCACTGAGCAAGAGAAAGGCTCAAAGCCTTTTGAAATGGCCCAGATTGAGAACCATTTCCACTTCATGGCATAAGCAGACCTAGTGGAGGGCTTCCTAGCCTCCACCAAGATCTCAGCCACCTGGGGAGAAACCCCAAAGAGGGCTTGAGCTATGTCTGCAGGAGCCACGCATGCAACTGAAGGGACTTGAGACCTGGATGAACCAGGGTCCCCCTGATCCTGGGTCAATAGAATCCATGACAGCGGAAGAGGAAGAGGAGGCTCCTCTGAGTATTGTTGCAGAACAGAGAGAACCAAACTTGCCTGGGCCAGAAAGGAGTGATCAGAATCATTCGTGCTTCTTCTGAACCTAGTTTCTGCAAGACAAGCGGGATCAGAGGAGTCGGGGGGGGGGGAGGCATAGACGAATCTGTCCCTCCAATCTAGAGACCGAGCGTCTCTCCAGAAAATGCCTTGCTCTTGAACGAGCGAGCAGAAGTCGGGAAGCTTTGCATTTAGAGATGAAGCAAATTGGTCCACCTGAGGTGTTCCCCAATGTAGGAAGATATCGTCTAGGATCCCCTGATCCAGCTCCCACTCATGAGCTTGAGCAGACAAATGACTTAGTTTGTCTGCTAAGGAGTTCTCAACCCCCGGAATGTGAACTGCGTTGAGGTGAAGGCCGTGTTGTACTGCCCAATCCCAGACTCTCATCGCTTCCCTGCAGAGAGGGTAGGACTGAGTCCCGGCCCATTTGTTGATGTACCATACCACACACATATTGTCCATCTGGATGGCTAGATTGCCTGGAGGAAGATGCAGACGGAGGGCCTGGAGAGCATAGAGCACTGCCTGAAGCTCGAGCACATTGATGTGCAGTGATTTCTAGAGCTTGGACCAAGAGCCCTGGGTCCGATGTGGACCGAGATGGGCTCCCCAACCTTCGCCCGAGGCATCTGTGGTCAGAGTCTGGGAGGGAGGAGGAAGGAAGAATGGAACTCCCCGAAGGTTGTCTCGGACCATCCACCATTGTAAGTCTCGAATCATGGGAGAGGAGACTAGGACCAAGTGGTCCAAGACGTCTACCAACTGATCCCATTGAGAGCGAAGTGTCCACTGAGAGACCCTCTTGCGGAGCCAAGCATGAGGGACTGTCAAGACAGCAGCCACCATAAGCCACAGGAGGCAAAGAACTGACCTTGCACTGACCCGCCTGCAGCCGGACAACAGGCTTATCTGAGTCTGGAGTGTGGCTGCCCTGTCTGGAGGCAGAAAGGCCCTGCCTAGGGTCGTGTCCAGTATCGCACCAATAAACAGAAGCCTCTTGGATGGGATCAAGTGAGACTTGGAATGGTTGATGGTAATACCCAGACAGGCAAAGACCTGCTGGGTGAGGGAGAGGCAGTGCAGGAGTTCCTCCCTGGATGAGGCTGCCAGGAGCCAATCGTCCAGGTATGGGAAAACCTGTACCCCCCCGGTACGCAGGTAGGCTGCCATCACCGAAAGGCATTTGGTAAATACTCAAGGGGCCGAGGAGAGGTCAAGTGGATGTGCCTTGAACTGGTAGTGGTCCACCTGGAAAGCAAAACAAAGATATTTACAGTGAGACGGGCGGATAGCTATGTGCAGGTAAGCGTCCTGCGTATCCAGAGTGCACAGCCACTGGCCCGAGCGGAGGAGGGGCAGAAGGCTCTGCAGTGAGAGCATCCTGAACCTCTTGTACTCCACGAAAAGGTTTAGGGAACTGAGATCTAGAATAGATCTCACATCTCTTGTCTTCTTCGGGACCAGGAAGAAGTGGTAATAGTAACCCGTTCCTTGCAAGGGAAGGGGGACAGGTTCTATCGCCTCTTCCAGCAAAAGTGCTGAGATTTCTTCCTGGACCAGAAGATGTTCCCGAGAGTCTGACAACCTTGGGGGAGGGTGATGAGGTGGTTTCTGCAGAAACTCTATTGAGTGTCCTTATGCGATTAGCTGGAGCACCCATGAATCCGATGTTATCCTCTCCCAGCCCAGAATGTGGATGGAAAACCTCCCTCCTACCGGTTCCTTCGGGAAGCCCAGAGGTAGTGTAAGAGGGAAGGAGTCAGGTGGTGTGTGTGGCAGCGCCGCAGCTGAAGCTCCCACTGTTTTTTTGGGCGGGGGGCTTGGCAGCTGGGGGGGCCCGACATTTAGTGGTCCTCTTTCCCTGTGGTCTCACTTTGGGCCGATTCCATCTGCGAAAGGGACGGCGCTGCGATTGATGGGGTGGTACACAGAGTTGACAGACTTTAGTGCCGTCCCCTTCTCCTGCAGGTCGGTGATGATGTCCTTGACATCACCTCTGAACAGCACCGAACCCCGTAAGTGCGCTTCCTGGATAGCGGACTGCACTTCCGAGACCAACCCTGACACCCGGAGCCAAGCGTGACACCGTAAACCTACGGCGACAGCTGAGCTCCTCCCAGCAGTGTCCACTGCATCTTAGGTCGCATGAAGAATGTGCCGACTGGCTGAACGTGCAGAGCAGATGAGGTCAGCCACTTTCTGCTTGACCTGAGAGTCCAGAAGGGAGTCCAATTTCGATTCCACCTCACTCAGAATTGCCTTCTGGTAATCCCCCATGTAGCCAACGTAGTTCAGGGCCCTAATACCCAGAGTGGAAGAAGCAAAAATCTTCTTGCCATACTGGTCCAGAAGGTGGGATTCCTTATCAGGTGGAGATGAGCTAAGATGTTTGGGTTGAGCTGACCGGCCATAAGTGGCGCTAATCACAACTGAGTCAAGCACGAGGGTAGGAGTCTAAAAGTCAACACCCTCTGGAGCCTACCCCGTCTTGACTCAGTTGTGATTGCGCCCCTATGGCCCTGGATCGAGGCCTCATGCAGGCCTTGTCCACCATATGAAACAACAGTCGGCCATAGCCCACTTCCAGGAGAGTCGAGCAGGCTATAGGCTGGGGAAGTGGGGCTAGCGACAACCGTGTTCCATAGGTGGTAACAAGGTTGGCATGAGGCTTCGATCCAGGTGGCACCAAAGTGGAGCTGTCATGGCAGATCCAGATGCTCAGCGAGTTTTTTACACTGGGGTCTGGCTCCAGGATTGCCATATGGTACTTCCTGGATCTTCCATAGCAACTCCATGAAGGAAGGATCTCCGAGGGACTTCAGAGGAGTCCTTGGCCGGGGTTTGGACGGAGAGTGTGGCTCGTCATCTTGCTCGGAACAACCATCAGAAGGATCCGAGGTGTCCGAGGAAGAAGAAGATGAGGAAGAAGTAGACTCCCTCTTCCAACGAGGGGGGGAAAAACGGACCACTTGGGAATCCCTTGGGAAAGCATATCCTGCCCTTCTCTGGACCCAGAGGGTTGAGCCCTGGTGTCCAGAGGTGAGGAGAGAGTGTGTTGTCATGGACGTATGGGAACCGGCACCGGAAGACAACTCTCCACCTCTCTGGTGAGCTGAGCCTTGGTCTCAGCCCACCAGGAGGCCAGAGTCTCCTGGAAGTCCACTGGCGGCTGAGGGGGCGGTGGAGGAGGAGGAGGAGGGGGATACGGCTATGGACTATACACAAAGGGTGCGTATCCATAACCCGACGGTGGGAAGCCCGGCGTCGGGTATTGAGGAGCTGGGTACTGAGGTGCTGGATACTGCAGTCCCAGGTATGGCGGCGTCAGATATGATGGGGCTGGGTACCAGGGAGCCAGAAGAGCTGCCTGAGCAGACAGCCCGGCCAGAGGCCCCACGGGCGTGGTTCGGAGTGATATCAGGGGGTGGGATGTCATCCAGCATCAGCAATATCGGCGTTGGAGCCAGCGGCCGAAGAGCCAGTGTCCGGGGAACCGACGTCAGATCAGTCGGGCCAGAAGGTGGACAGTCTGACAGAGGTGGACCAGAAACCTCAGCGTCGTCCGGGGATGGGGGAAGAGAAATTCTTGGGGTCGGGCAGAGGAGACTCAAGGTCTCCGGAGGGCAGCGAAGGCTGCGGGGAGCCAGGAATGACGGACGTGGGGGGGGGTCCGGCATCGGCTCATCCGCTGTGCGGACGTCAGATGAACCGACGTGCGACTTAGCAGCAGGATCCAGGCAGATGCCAGAGGGGCCAGCGTCCAACTTAATGGACCCTTCGCTGGGTGCTGGCCGCGATGGAGGGGCGGCCTGGTCGGGTGGAACGGGGGCTGCTCACCGCCCCAAAGGGTCGGGCGACTTACCGACCTTCTCCGTGCGGGCGTCGGAAGAGCAGACGTCCGGCTTATCGGAGCTGCTCGCACCAGTAGGCCATGAAACCACGTCTTTACTGGGAGTGGAGGCCTCTACGAGCCCGGAGGCGCCCGAAGGGCCCGAGCGTGAGCCAGACGGGCGGGGCGGGCCGACGCCACCTTAGAACCCTCTAAGGCGGCCATCATGGAGCGGTCCCCCGAGGGGGACATTACCTGTTTCACAGTGACTCCCGAGGAAGACGCGGTGGGAGAGGAGCCCTTGTCCCGGTGCCTTTCTTTATCCTTTTTCTTGTGATGGCCTTCTGGGGAAGTCGACGCCTGACGAAGCTTTTTCAGTTCTTTCTCCATGGAGCTCATTTTCTTTTTCAAAATGTGGGCTTCCAGGGACTGCTGACACCTTCTCCGGGTGGCCGCATTAAAGCTGAGGCAGTGCTGGCACTTCTCCACCGGATGGTCGGGGCCTAGGCAAAAAAGGCACAGGGAATGGCCGTCCTTGAGCGGGAGTTGGGCGCCGCATGAGTCATACTTGTTTTTGTGCTTGGAAGGTGTAGGGGATGACATACACTGACAGATACCTGATGATGGCTGAGAAAAAAAATTGAAAATACTCTGTCAAACTACCGACAAAGGAGCCTGACGAGCAGGGAACTTTTCCACGAGGCGCTGGCATAAGCTAACGGCGGGAAAGAACTGGAAGGCCGGCGTGAAGGACCACCCTTTATACCAACATCTCCTGATGCCGGTCACCTGACGTGGGGGCAGTCCCTTGCCAGAGACTGCTAGCTAGAAATTTTTCTGTGGGGTCCTGCCACCTGCTGACGTCAGTCCTATATGTAATTACCTACTGCAAGAGCCCTCTCGAAGTAAGATCACCTCTTAGATAGACAGCATCGACCTGGGAAACCTGTGATTCCTTTTTATAGGACTCCAGGATGATTGCACATGAACTGCCAGTTGTGAAAATTAGACTCCAGGCTCCACCTTCAGTACCCCCTCTGAGAGATTTAATCCTGAGTACTCTGCTCTTCAAGAACTATGCCCTCAGGTATAATGTCCTAGGTTCTAGGAATGTCATTCTGCCCTAGGAGAGTCAGCAGACTGTGACTTAGTGGCAGACTGACTGTATTCCTGCTGGACAGGGCCAGAAACACTGAGTTGCAAGCCTGCCTGGCCCAGTCTGGGACTGTTAGAATAATTGTTTCTGGCTCTCTCCCAAGCTTCAGGAGTACTTTCTGTATGAGTGAGAATAGCGGGAAGGAACAGTGGAACTGCCCCATCCAATCCAGAGCCAGGGTGTCTGCTGGGACTGTTCCCCTGGCTGGTGATCTGCAACAAAATGTGGGAGTTGATTGTTCTCCCAGGAGACAAACATATCTGAGTGCCCCACCTTCTGAAAACTGTGGTGAGGACCTGTTAATTCACTGCCCATTCATGGTTTCCCTGGCTGATTCTGATTAGAGAATCTACCAGGACACTGTCTTTGCCTGAAAAATGCAATGCAGAGATCTTTGCTTCTAAAGAGTATGCCAGGTCCCATATCCTCATTGCTTCTGTGCACAGTTTTGAGGATAGAACAGTTATATAAGAACTTACCGTAACTATAGATCTTCAAGAGAATCTCTTGCAGCAGGTTACACCTTAGAAACAACAGCTGCTAGGCACCAGGACCACGTGGACACATTTTTGCAAGCAGTCTATCTGGGGCCACCCACGGGGATGTCACCACATTGATGTCCCTCTATATAGCCCCAGGAGGCCCCATGTCCTCCTCAGTTCCCTGATGGAGACAATCCAATGAAGACGGGCTCCCAAGAGTACAGAGGGAGAGCCAGATAAACTCGCTAGAAGGAGTATGGGCAACAGAAGGTTTACCATATTGGAGAGGAGAATCAGGAGAGAAGAGCTTGAAGTTATGGGGGAAGGAGGGAGGGATGGACAGCATGACTTGCTGCAGGAAAGTCTCTCAAAGATCTACTGTTATGGTAAGTTCTTACGTAACTGTTCTATCTTCAAGAATATCTCTTGCAGCAGGTCACACCTTAGTAAAGAGACCCAAGCAGTGCTGCAGAAGAGACCAGTATGGGAGGTTGGAAGGCATCTAGGAGAGGATGCCCTGTAACATAGCCAAGCCAAAATTTACCCACCTCCTAGTGGTGATGTCCAGACTGTAGTGCTTTGTGAAAGTGTGGACAGTAGTCCAAGTGGCAGCAGCACAGATATATGCAGCTGAGATGCCCCTGACACAGGCAACAGAGGTAGCCATGTCTCTGCTAGAGTGGCATTTGACAGTCCCAGGAAGTTCCTTACCATACTTCCTGTAACAGAAAATGATACAGTTGGCCAACTATTTGGACAGATACTGTTTAGAAACTGGTACGCCCTCTTTCCCAGGGGTGAATGAAGCAAACAGCTGTGAGGACTTTCTGTAGCATTGCTCCATACTTTGGATGTACATAGAATACTCAGATATTATGTTCATCACACAAAGGACTACTGACTGAACAATTGTTGGGTATGTGTCAGGGTCAAGGACAACTGCTCCTCAGATAGGACCTTGAGCAACCAGTTGTCCAGGTAGGGAAAGATATAAAGGCCCTCCCTCCTGAGGGACACTGCCACCACTGCTAGGCACATAGTGAAGACCCAAGGCACTGAAGACAAACCAAAGGGAAGAACTCTGAACTGGTATTGCTCCCCATGGAAAAGGAACTTCAGGTACTTCCTGTGGGAAAGACAGACCTTGATGTGCAGGTATGCGTCCTGCATTTCCAGGGAGCAGATCCAGTCCCCCTCCTGGAGCAAGGGCAACAGGCCCGGGAGGGTGACCATCTTGAACTTCTTGTACTGGACTTAAGTCAGGTTGCGTAAGTCCAGGATGGGCCTCAAATCCCCTGTGGACTTGGGGATGGGAAAGAAGTGAGAGTAGAATCCAGTGTTTTGTTGATTCTGAGGGACAGGTTCTATGGCTCTTTTTTGCAGCAGTGACTGGATCTCCTCCATCAACACAGGCATGTGTGCTGGAGGGCCTTGGAGGATGTTCTGGAGGTATCTCCACAAATTCTAAAGCATGTCCTTGCTGTATGAGCTGCAACACCCAGCTGTCAGTTGTGATCTCCTGCCACCTGTCTAGATGGAGGGAGAAACATCCCCCACCACCACATCCTGGGGAACTAGATGGGGGGGGTCAGACAAGGAGTCAGGCTGAGGCTGGGCCTGCTGGCTCACCCCTTGAGTACTTGACAGTGGTGCAGGAGGGGGTGCACAGGGCTGTGGCTGCCTTGCAATTGCTGGGCTGCTTGGTGCCAGACCAAGGTTTACAGATGGTATGCCGAAAGGGCACCCTCTGGCCAATCTTCTGGTGGGTGTGATAGAGGGAGTGAACAGACCACAGGGTTCTGCTTGAGGACTGCAGGTCATTTAGAATGTCCTGCACATCTTCCCCGGAAAGTTTATAACCCTGAAGGGGGCATTCAGGATGGACTGCTGGACGTCAGAAGCGAAGCCTGACACCCTGAACCAGGAGTACCTCTTCAAGCAAATACCCACTGTGGAGGCCCTGGCCGAGACATCTAAAGCATTATGGGCAATTCTCAAAAAATGTCTGCCCACTTCAGTGCCAGACTGAAGTGTCTTAAGCAGTTCCTGCATCTGGGGACCCTCAAGGAAATACCGGGCAGCAGACCAGGCTGACTCCCAGAGGTCATTCTGGTACTTGAGCATGTGACCCACATAATTAAGGAACCTTATGGCTAGGGTGGAAGAGGCAAAAACCCTGTTCCCCATGATGTCCAGCATCCTGGACTCCTTGTCTGGAGGGAGGGAGCCGAGGTGTTGGGGTCAATTCGACTGATGATGGGCTGCATGATGACCACCAACTCCGCCTGAGGGAGTCCTGTGAAAAAGGGCTTCCCTGAGGGGGTCTGGTACAGCTTTTCTGCCTTCCTGGGCATGGGGGATCATATTAGGTCTGTATCAAGCGGCCATGGTGGCATCCTCATATGCATCGATCATAGGAGGGATAACTAAAGGAGAAGAATCTGGCAAGCCTAAGTAGTGGGCCAGGTTCTGCTAGTAACGTCCTGCTCCACAGCATCGAACCCTATGGCGGCCTGCACTTGCCGCATTAGGGCAATGAAGGAGAGGTTGTCTGAGGGAGACCTTGGTGTGTACTTGGAGGTGTCTTCCCCCACTGAGGAGACTGTGGAGGTGCTAGAGGGAGTTCAGGCTCCAGCACCCTCATCCTCCTCATTCAGGAGGAGGAAATCAGGATGATCATTGTTGTCATCCCGTGTCAGAGGGGGGCACCAAGGACATCGATGAATGTTAGGGGGCAGGCCTCAATGAAGCCTGGTGTGACAGTGCTGATGGCCAGGAAGACCCTGCCGGCAATAGACCCTGAGGTGGAATGACCTTCTACAAGAGGTCAAGGACAGATGAGAAAAGAGCCTGGATGTCAGCAGTGACCGTCTATGGTGCAATGGCCTGTGGCAGCTACAGGAGGTATTGAGGCCCCAGTGTCAAGCGAGAAGGCTAAAGAAGCAATGTGATGGGGGCAGGCTGGTGAACCAGTTGAAAGCCTTGCACCCCCAACGTCATCAGCTAACCGCCAGAGGCATCAACGGGAGAGGCCTTACGCCTGTCTGTGCACAACCATCACCGGCGCTGCTCCCTGACTTTGGCTCTTGAGGAGGAGGCAGGGCATTCAGTAGGAGAGGGTACATCGGTGGGGGCAGAGGAGGAAGCCCCAGTGATCAAGGGCCAGCATCAGTGGAGCTGAACAGCCACACTGCAAAAATCCCACCTGTGGCAGAAAAGGGGAGGGAGGTAGTCGGAATCGGCAGGAGGAGTGAAAGGCCTTCCGCTACTGGACCATGCAGCTCCAGCAAGGAAGGATGCCAAGGCTGACCCTGTAGACGAGAGGGTGTGGGCGGCAGCAGGGGTCACCACTAGTCTAGCAATGACCCTGAAATGGTCCGTGCAGAGCACGGTGACAGAGAATGCTCCCAGGAGGACGGATTCTTCTTCTGGTGACAATGCTTCCCTGACTTGTCCTGGGCCTTGGCTGAATGGAAGCCTGAGGACAGAGCTGGAAAAGTAGAAGAATCCCTGACCTGAAGCTCCTTCTCTAGGACAGTGACCTTCTGTTCCATGAGGAAAGACTTCAGCTCTTGAAGACATCATCACTGATTGGCCTGGTTGAAGCTGCTGCAGATCTGGCAGACCTGGATGTCATGGACAGCGCCGAGACAATGGACTCAAGCTTCATGTAAGTCCTTGTGGTAGATCTTCCAACTGAAACTGCAGCAACGAAAGAGGTCCGATTTTCTCATAAATGGAAAGAAAAAAGGGGAATCACTTTAGGGCGGCAAAGTGATAGGAAAACTAGGGTGAGAACTTTTTTGGAAAATGGCAGTTGACTAAACCAGTGGCGCTCTGTGGAATCCGAAGTGCGATGGTCGATGGCAGGAAAAGAACTGAGGAGGGTGTGGGGCCACCCACAATTACACAGGGGGACATCAACGTGGTGATGTCGCCATGGCCGGCCCCAGATAGACTGCTTGCAAAAATGTGTCCGTGTGGTTCTGGTGCCTGGCAGCTATAGTTCTTAAGGTGTGACCTGCTACAAGACATATCCTCAAAAAAGATCTTGTATGTCCCTGCTTGTTTATGTAGTATATTGTTGTGATGTTGTCTGTTCTGGACAGAGTGACCTTGCAGCTGGAAGGAGAATGCTTGCATTGCCAGAAATACAGTCTGGAGCTTCAGGAGACTGATGTGTTCCTGTGACTTTTGTTGGCTCCAGGAGCCACTTACTGCAAGACCCTACAGGTGGGCGCTCCACCCTAGGAGTGAAGCTTCCATTGTAAGCATATGTGTTGGTGATTGCTAAAGGAAGAGAATGCCCTCTTTGAGGTTGCTTTCTTCCTATCACCACTCTAGTGACCATATCAATGTTTTTGTAACAGGCACTAGTTTTGAGAGTGGGTCCTATCTTTGAAACCAGTGTGGTCTTTTAAGTGGTACTGGATATCTCTCATCTGGAACCTGATCCATGGGACCACACTGTGGATGTAGCCATGTGACCCAGTAACTGCAAGTGTGGGAGGAAGACTTTCCCCTGCAGGGTGTCCAGTTCTGCACCTATGAAGTCCAGCACCTGAACAGGTTCTGTTTGGGACTTCTGCAGATTTATCAGGAACTCCAGTTTTTCCAAGGTGCATTTTACCTACTGAGTAGAGTACCTTGTCTCTTGTTCTGATTTCCCTGAGAATAGCTAGTCATCCAGGTAGGGAAAAAAAACACCACACCCTTGCCTTCTTAGGTGTGCTGCCACCATGGCTGAACACTTTTTGAACACCCTTAATGCTGAAGGGAGGTCGAAGGGAAGGGCTACAAACTCTATCAATCATACTGGCAGTTCCCTAGCCTGAACCTAAGGTTTTCCTGCAGGTAAGTCCCACTGGAATGTAAAAGTAGGCATCTGTCAGATCCAGAGGCCCTAGTCAATGCCCTGACTGTAAGGATGGTATCACTGTTCCCAGTGTTACCATCTTGACTTGAACCGCTCTCTTTTTTATGTGTTTGTTCAGAAATATGAGGTCTAAAACGGGTCACCACTCTTCATTTTTCTTGTGGATCAGGAAGTAACCTTTAAAAAAAGCCCTTACCCCACAGAGAAGCAGGGACCTTTTCCACTGCTTTTGCTTGTAACAGCTTGTTTACTTTCAGTTCCAGCAAAAGCTTCTCCACTGGAGAATGAACTGGAAAACATTTATGTTTCTGCAGTTTTGGGATTTGTTTGAACTGCAGGGACAAACCCTGGCCCGTCTCCAAGACCCACCTGTCTGTGAGAATGTTTACCCGTTCCAGAAGGCAGCTTGCCAATTTCCCCTCCCACTGGCAGTGGTTGGGAAACCTGGGCAGAACTGTCAGGCGGGTTGCATTGACTGTGACTTTGGGGCTGGAGTTGCAGCAGCAGCACCCCTATTGCCCCTCTTTCCCCTGCCGTTATAGTAACCTCTTTGGGACTGAAATTCATAAGAGGCGTAGGGCAATGGGTAGTAACCCCTAATGCTGCTCATCTTTAATAAAACCTATAGGAAGTGGAGGCCTTTTCTTTTTCTGAGTTATTTTTGTTAGTGGTTTTGTACTCATCCACTTTGAGTTTCTCTCAAATGGGAAATCCATGACTTTAGTCTGAGTGTCCTGGGAAAGGATGGTTGTCCTTGACTAGAAAAATCTTCTTTAAGACAGTTCATGGGCTAAAGCCAAGCAGCAGTGTCATTAGTGTCTACAGCAGTGGGGAAATAATATTTGGTGGCATCCAGGGCCGAGTGCTGTGGCAGTTAAACCCTGTTCCACCTCACCATCTGCTTTATCTGTCAGTGCCAGAACTGTGTTCCCACAGTGCTTTCTAGTACCGAGCTACATGGACTGAATAAGCTGCCTGCCTGATGAGCAGGGACGCTAATGTATAAACTTTTCAGGGAGCTGTGCAGAGACGGGAACCTTAGCCCTCTTGCACGCAGCTGCTCGGACTACCAGCTGATTAACAGAGCGGGTATGGAGGTATTTCTGTCTGTCCACCTAATACTTATTTTCAACCTTGTTATCTATGGCTGCATCTGAAGTAGGTGCACATATGATTACTGAAATGGCCTTCTGAAGTGATTTGTGTATGGGGGATAGCGACCTCCTTGTAAGTGCTACCCCCATCATATCCATAAATATAACTTCCCCCTCAGTTTCCTGATGGGGGATACTGAGTGTATTCAATTGCCTGGCAATTAAGAAAAGGAAGAATAATCCTCATTATGCCTTGGAGAGCCAAACCCTTGCTCAGGTGAAACTTCTGATTCCATGGGGTCACCTTCCTCATCTTGCACAGAATACATTTCTTCCCTCCTCTTCCACAAGCTGACAGGTTGAAGGCTGGGCCTGGGCGGGGGGTGGCAGGCACATTCATACAATTCCCCATGACATGGAAAGACTGGAAACATTGCCACAGGTTTGTATGTCCTCAGATGAAGGCATTTGTCTTGAGTCATCTATGCTCCTTTCCATTTCCGGGGGAGTGGCAGCGACATGCTTTTCTTTTAGCATTTTAGCAGAGATCATTTCCAGTGCCTGCTCGGAGGCGCTTTTATTTTATTTTTTGCCATAACTGGACTCGGGGTTCCCCCTTTCGGACAATGTGTTTTCTGAACCATCTTTACCATGCTTTTCTCATTGCCAGGCAGCTTTATCTTTTTTTCTGTTCCCTTTGACAGGGACTGCTGCTACATGTGAGGAGACAGACCTTCTGAAGCATGCTTGCCACCATCATTAGGAGCTCCCTCAGAGCCTTTTGTATTTTTTGGTGACAGAGGCAGACTAAGAAGCCATACTTTCTTCTCTTTTTTTAGCCCTTTTTTTAATGTTTTAGGGCAAAACTCTAAACAGAGCTCACAATTATGGGCTGGCTGTATAACCTAAATGTTAGAGTAACAAGCCGCGAATGAGCTTCATACATCCAGGAGATCTGGGTTTGAGTCCCACAATCTCCACTTGCATACTGTGTGAAACTGGGCAAGCCACTTAACCTCCCCAGTGCTCCCAGGTCACCTCTGAAAGTATGTCTTGTTCCTCATGAGCCTTACCTGGTTACCAAAGAATTAAAAACAACAACAGCAAAATGGTAAGGTTGCAATCCTTAAACAAAGCTCATGGCAGTATGCCTTTGCCAAAAGCTGAAAACACTGATTACAATTTTTATAGCCTGTTGGTTCTATACTCTTTCCCAGGTTTATCAGATATGCCACTTTATGAAGTTCTTTGAAGAAACGTACTCTGTTCCAAGAAAAAATGTCTCTAGCACTAAAAGTGGGGCAAAGTTCAAATGTTCCTGAGGCAGGAATTGATTAATTAAGGTCAAAGGGTACTACTATACTAAAAATGGACAATGAAAGCAACCCAGTGCCTACTGGTCTGGAACCACAATAATTAAAATTTGAAGCACTTATTAGAAACCCTAATAAAGTGGTTGCTAGGTCAAGATTTAGTGTAAAAAAAAAAAAAAATAGTAACATTTCACAAGTTAATGGTCAGGGTGTTCTTCGGTTCCTGTGGAACTGATTGGGAAACAAGAGAAACACAAACTCTAAAAAAAAAACAAAAAAAAAACACCATAATTAACAGAGAGTAAGTACTGAAAAAATAACTGGTAAAACTAGAACTTTAACTTTTTTTAAACAATAAACTCTGGAGACCAGAAATACTGGAGCTGACTTCGGGGCGACTGCTCTCTTCTAACAGAGAAACACATGCGAGGTTACTGACTAGAGTGGAGCATCAGCCAGCTGCAGAGTTTGAATCTACATTCTAAATTCCACCACTTTGAATAGGTTCTATCTCTGGGGCATCTCTGTGTATGGAGATGAGATGTTAAAGAGCAGCTGACACCATTAGAACTTCAGCAAAACATAATATTTAGACACAGTTCTTGTATTTCACATTAGTTCTGCATTTCTCCTCCCCATTATTTATTATTGAGGTCATTTGAATGAAAGCTGGATCTTTGCTCCTGAAGAGTTCGTCTATTCCTATTACTTCCTCCCTATCTGAGGTCATAATGCTCTGCTTGTGACATCACAGTTACTCCCATGACAACAGATTGTGATATCACAACATGGGATTATGACATGAAGCAGGGAGTAAGCTAAAGAGGCAGATGAACTCTTTTGGATACAGATCATGTTTTCATGCAAATTTCCCCAGTAATAAATAATGGGGAGGAAAAATCTATACAATACATATGGAATGCCAAGTTAAATTGTACCTAAATATAATGTTTTTCAAAGTTTTCTTTGAGGTATCAGCAGCTCTTTAAATGTAAACATTAAAGAGCTAGAGAATCAAAAATTGACAGGAAAATGGCACACATTTTAAGAAGTAGTAAGTTGTAACTGTTTTTATTTCTGAAGTATTTTACTTATTCCATTTGCTCATTAGAAAGTTTTTTTATGTGATAGTATTATGCTGGAGGTGTGGACTAGTACTCTTCCTGGCAGCAAACATATCTAGCTCTAGTCCCCCACTACTACAGAAAAGAAGAAACACAAGGTAGGGACAGTAAGACTAAAAGGGGAAAAAAAAAGGGGGTGTGTGTGTGCAAGAGGATCAGAAGAAAGCAGACATATTGAACAAGTACATTTTTACAGTATTCACAAAAAAAGGGTTAGGTGACAGGCCACAGATAGGGGGAAAGGGCATTAAGAGAAGGGAAGTGGACACTAGTCCTTTTACGGAGGAGTCCTCAGGGAACTAGCAAAAGCAAAGGTAGACAAGGCAATGGGGCTGGATGGGGTTCACCCCACATACTGAAGGAGGAACTGGCTGCGCCTCTGGAGGCCCTGTTCAATCGACCACTGGATACAGGGGACTGAAGGAGGGTAGATGTGGTCCCCCTACACAAAAGTGGAAATAGGGAAGAGGCAGGAAAACTACAGACCTGTAATCCTGACTTCTGTGGTGGGCAAAGTGGGAAATAGTGGCTGCAGAATCTGAGGCAGCATGGATTCACAGAGGGAGATCTTGCCAAACAAACCTGATACAAGTTCTTTGACTGGGTTACCAGGGAGGTGGATCAGAGAGGAGCGGTGGATGTGGCCTACCTGGATTTCAGTAAGGTCTTCGACACCATTCCACAAAGAAGACTGGTAAACAAGTTGGGCAGCCTGGGAGTGAGTCAAAAGATAGTAAAATAGGTAAGAAATTAGCTAAGTAACAGAACTCAGAGGGTGGTGATAAATGGAGTTCACTCAGAAGAAGGTAAGGTAACCAGCAGGGTGCCTCAGGGGTCAGTACTGGGACCGGTTCTCTTCAATGTCTTTATTAGTGAAATCACAGAGGGGCTGTCAGGAAAGATATGCCTGTTCACAGATGACACAGAAATCTGCAACAGAGTGGACATTGGTGGGGGGGGGCAGAATGAGGGAAGAGTTGGAAGACTGGACTAGGGTTTGGCAACTGGGCTTCAATGCCAAAAAAGTGCAAAATAATGCACATGGGGCACAGAAAATCAAGGGCAATGTATTAGGGGGAGAGGTGTTAACCACACAGCAGGAAAGAGATCTGGGGTCATCATAACTGATGATCTGAAGGTAACAAAGCAATGTGATAAGCAAACAGAATGTTGGGGAGCATTGGGAGGGGTATCAACAGCGGGAGGAGGGAGTAGTGATACCACTGTATAGATCAATGGTGAGGCCCCACCTGGAGTACTGTGTCCAGTTCTGGAGGCCCGATCTCAGGAAAGTCATAGATCGGGTGGAGGCGGTACAAAGACGAGCAACCAAAATGGTGCATGGCCTGCATCAGAAGCCTTATGAGGAAAGGCTCAGGGAATTAAATATGTACTCTTTAGAGGAAAGGAGAGAAGAAAAAATTACGCACCTCTAGTAATCCTGTTTCTTCCAACGGGATCCACTAATATTACTACTTCTTGCAGTGCTCCTTTAAGACAGCACTGCCCTGGAGCCAAAATGAATATATGCTAATGGACTCTTTAGCTTGTGCATTCAGTTCAAAAGCTGTCCAATTCAACTGCCTATATTCTGACTCTCAGATTTCTCTGGAACCTGCAGAGGCCCTACTAATATCTAATTAAAACTAATATGAAAAAATGGCCCCAACTGGGGCAACTAACAATCATTAAATCACAGAAAACCCCCTTTTTCAATGTCAGATTCACCTGAGAAGGGGAAATAAACCTGCAGAGCTATAAAAACACTTAAGATCAAGAAGATGCCAACAGCTGGCAAACCCCTCCAGCTGATTAGTTAGTCAGTGCTGAAGAGGCCTTTTTGGTTCTAGTAGGGGAGGTAAGGGTGCGGAAGTAATAATAATAATAGTTGAGCACGTTGGAAGAAACAAGATTACTATAGGTAAGTGATTTTTTCTTTTAACCCCAGGAATACACTAATATTATTATTTCTTGCAGACTACAAAGCAGTACCTTTGGAGGTGGGCACAGAACCTACTTAGGAAAAAGACGGCAGGACTGCTGTGCCAAACCTGGCATCACCTCTGGACTGGGTATCCAGGCTATAATGCTTTGTAAAGGTGTGAACTGACCTCCAGGTAGCTGCTTTACAGATTTCCAGCAGTGGAACCTCCCTGGCAGCTGTACCCCTTGTGGAATGAGGTCTGAGCCTGGCTGGGGCTTCCTTGCCCACTTTTGAGTAGCAAAACAGACATAGAGAGCAGGAGAGAGTACCAAGGCTGTCTGGCCCAGTCTGGGGCAATCAAGATCACTGAGGCTGGCTGTGATCTGAGCTTGATGAGCACCCCAAGTAGCAGGGGAAGGGAGGTGGGAAGCATAGAGATGCCTCCCTGTCCAATCCAGAGTTAGGGCATCCAAGGGAACTGTTCCTTTGCCAGGGGCCCTGCAGCAGTACAGAGGTAGGTGGTCGTTCTGGTGGGATGTGAACAGATCTATTTCTGGGGTACCCCACCATCTGTACAGGACACCCACCACCTGCTTGTTAAGTGTTCATTTGTGATGGGCCTGGTTTATTCTGCTCACGGCACCTGCCAACATGCTGCCCTTGCCAGGCAGATGGATGTCTTGCAACGAGGCATTGAGAAAGTAAGCTAGACTCCAGATTCTCATTGCCTCTGTGCAGAGGGGAGTGGATCTTGTCCTTCCCTGCTTGTTGATGTAGTACATTGTTGTTGTATTGTCTGTTCTGACTTGTACTACCCTTCCTTGGAGCAAGTGGGAGAGGGTCTGAAGGGCCAGATAAACTGCTCTCAGCTCCAGCAGATTTAGATGCTGAAGGGATTCTGCACTTGACCATGTGCTGTGAGTGGTATGCTCCCCTAAGTGAGTACCCCACCTAGCAGGGAAGCATCTGTTGTGAGAACTAGTGATGGAGATTCCTGCAGGAAGGGGACCCCTTTCTTTAGGTTGTCTGGTTCCATCCACCACTGGAGCGCCTGCAGTAATTCCTTTGTTACTGGGATGGGTTTTGAGAGAAGAGTTTGCCTCTGGCACCAGTGTGCACTGAGGTGGAATTGAACATCTCTCATTTGAAACCTGGCACCCAGGACTGTGCCTATTGCTGAGGCCATGTGGCCTAGCAATTGCAGAAACTGCCTTGCTGGCTTTGGTTTGTCCAGGACGAACCAACTTCTCAAGTGCAGAATGCTGGCTGCTCTCTCCTGAGTGAGGTAAGCTCTTCCCACAATGGTATTTAGTTCTGTACCTATGAACTGTAAGACCTGTATAGGGGGTTAGAACTGACTTTTTGACACTGATGAGGAACCCTAAGGACTGCAACAAGTCCTGTGTTACCTGTAGGTGCTCTCTCACCTGCTGGTGAAACTTTCCCACGATTAGCCAATTGTCCAGGTAGGGAAAAACTGAAACACCTAGTCTTCTTAGGTGCACCACCATCACTGCCAGGCACTTGGTAAATACTCTTGGTGCTGAAGTGAGACTAAAGGGTAGTGTTAAGAACTGGAAGTGGCCTCAAGGGAGTTTGAACCTTGGGTATTTTCTGTGCGACTCCCTTATAGGAATATGGAAGCATGCATCCTTTAGGTCTAAAAAGGCTAGCGCCAGTCTCCTTTCTGTAGTGTTGGCAGAATCATGGCCAGTGCGACCATTTTGAACCTGGGCTTTACCAGGTATTTGTTTATTAGTCTGAGGTCTAGGTTAGGCTGCCACTCCCCAGCAGCTTTCTCTCTGTGAAAGGAACTGCCCTGAATAGTCTTGTTCTTAAAGGAGGAAGAGATTTGAAACTCAAGGACAAACCCTGACTCGCCACTTCCAGGACCCACTTGTCTGTGGTGATCGTTAGCCATTCCTGGAAGTAGTGAGTCAGTCTGCCCCCTACAGGTACTGGGGAGGCTGGCTGAAGAGATAGGGATTTTGTTTGGGCTGTTGCCGAGGTTAGGCAGATTGGGAGCCACGCCTGGAGCCCCTTCTGCCTCTAGCCCTAAAGAAACCAGCCTGCTGGGGCTGGTACTGCTGCTGTGTCACAGCCTGGACCTAGTAAAAAGGTCTTCTATAAGAAGCTCTACCCCTGCCCTTCCATATGTAGAAGAAGAAGAAGGTGAAGGTTTCTCTTTGGCAGAGTTACTGCGATAGATGGCTTTGTATTCATCCACCTTTTTCATGTAGGCCTCACTCTGAACTCCAAAAAATGAGTTATTTTCGACTGGAAAGTCCATGACCTTGTTCTGGGTATCCTGAATGAGGTTAGTAGCTCTAAGCCAGGCAAACCTCCTCATGGCCACAGTAACTGCCATCCACCTTGCAGCTGTATCATTTGTGTCAGCTGCCATCTGAAACAGATACATGGAAGCTTCCACGCTTAACTTAGCAGTATCTACTAGCGCTGACACTGGTGTGGAAGGGCTAGTTTCAGCAGCATCCAGGAGGGACTGCCACAGAGCCTTCTGATAAAGGGCTGCATATGGCTGATAGCTGGCTTGTCTAACTGCAAGAGAGGCACACAGGCACCCTTTCTTAGCTATGCTATCAATTTTTCTAGAATCCTTCTCAGGGGGGATGCAAGTGCACAAACGTACTTTAGCTCTTTCACAGGCAGGCTGCTGCACAATTCCCTGATGGTCAGGGTGGGTGAATAAAAACTCCGACCCTGACCTATCCAACTGGTACTTCTTATCAGTAGGTGTGACAGTGTTAGGTGCTTTAAGAATTTCTAATATAACCTTTCTGAATAACTTGTAAATAGGCAGCAGGAGCCATTTAGTGGGTGTTATCCCAATTAACTCCATGTGCTAAGCTTCCTCATCTTGCACCTCTTTTGTAGAGGCAAGGTATAGAGTCTCAACCATCTTCCTTACAAAGGAAAAATATGAGGAATAATCCTCAGTAGGTCTGGGAGGTGAACCAAACTCTTGTTCAAGGATACTTCAGGTTCAATACCCTCCTCTGCCTCATAATCTTCAACCTCCATTGTTTCAGTAGTTAAGGGTGGAGCAAAGGCAGATGATTTCTCTACAGGAGTAGTAACAGGCTGCTTATGGGGTAATAAACCCTGCAGCAACTGTAACAAAGTCAAAGCCCAAGCTAAGTAAGCAGGCATTGGTGTAGAAGCAGCCACTTGAGGAGCCCCTTGTGGCATTCCAGCCGGGGTCTCAGTGTGCTTAGTTTTCTTAAGTTTCTTGGCAGGCACTGGAGAGTCAGCCGGTTCAATGCCTCTCTTACCAGAGCCCTCATCTGTATGAGGGGTGGTTTTTGTGGCCCTGGAAGGTTCAGCCAAAGACTTAGAGGGGGTGGACTGGTCAGAGCCCATAGACCCCTCTACCATTCTTCTTTGCAGTCTTTCCCAATGTTTTTCAATCATCTTAGGAGGGAAAGACTTGCGGAGTTCACATTCAACAGAGAAGTGTTGTTGCCCAAGTCAAACTAAGCATAAATCATGCTTATCTGCTTTGGCAAATACTTCTGAACATTTTAGACAGTTTTTAAAACCAAGAGGTCCTGTTTTCTTCTTGGGTTCATCTGACATTTCTGGGTGAAAAAGAAGAAAACAGGAACCGATAAAGAAATAAAGTTATTGGTTTGCGGGCAGTTCAGGAACTGAGAAAAAGGTTAAATTTATCAGTTCCGAAACCGTGGAACCGATCGAAGGAACTGAAAAAACCTGGTTCAAAAGTAAACAATTTTGAATAAAAATACCAGAAACATGATCAGAACCAATTTTGAAAATTCCAGTCTGAGGTAAACAACAGTTGGTTACTTCCTGGTTCCCAGAAACTGAGAGGAACTGCAAATATAAACAAAACTACACTAAAATTTACTTAATAAACTAAACACTAAAACTAGGCAGCTATGAATAAAATCAAAAAATACTTACTTTTTTTGATCAAATATCAGTTCAGGAACGACTTGTGAGAGAGAAAATCTCCAGGGTGTTTAGTCTTTGCAGCGGAGTGAAGAAATCTGAAGGTCAGAATATAGGCAGTTGAACTGGGCAGCTTTTGAATTGAATGCACGAGCTAAAGATTCCATCATTAGCATACATTCCATTTTAGCTCCAGGGCAGTGCTGTTTTAAAGGAGCACTGCAAGAAGTAGTAATATTAGTGGATTCCTGGGGTTTGAAAGAGGGGACGTGACCAAAACATTCAAATACATCAAAGGTATCAACAAGGTGTCAGAGGGTGGCACTTTGCACAGAAAGAGATGCTCAAGGATAAAAGGGGGCATGATATGAAGCTGGAAGGGGGAAGACAAAGGGGATGTGAGAAAAGACATCTTTACGGAAAGGGTGGTGGATGTCTGGAACAGCCTCCCAACAGAGGTGGTGGGTACTGAATCGGTAACAGGTTTCAAGCATGCATGGATAGACACAGGAGGACCTTAGCAACAGGGTGGGGGGAGGGTAAGGCCTGAGATCAGTTAGGATCTATGGTAGCATAGTACAGTAGGTAGGGACCCTAGGGCAGACTAAGTGGGCCAGGAGGTCCTTTTCTGCTGACAGCTTCTATGTTTCTATGGTAATCCAGTTATCCAATTTTGTTCTGAGACAGTCATGTATTTGAGCCATGTTAGGTACTCACATACTGTACTCCATTCATTGTTTCAGCTGCATGCCCAAGTTACAAATAAGTTCTATTGTCAATATAGCCCTTTCTTTGTAAACGCATTCATCATGGGAGTTGTAAAGTATGGCCATTAAACCCACTGGCTGTTATTAACCTACTCTTTTTCACTCTGCATCTTAAAGCAGCACTGCAGCAAAGCTGGGCAAAAAGTCTGACTTGCCCTTTTGTAACAGTAAAAGATTCCGTCATACCTCTCAACCTCTTGCCTCATAAATCAGGGACAAGGGTTAAAAAAAGATATCAGGGATACAGTTTATATGGCTTCACAAACGAACTATGCACTCGGTAACAGCGGTGCTTTCAGCTAAATGTTAAACAATGTCTCTAGAAAGCTGAAGCACTCACTCACCCCAATTATAGTCGGACCCAGAGCTGCTGTTTTAAGTATTTATTTCACCAACCAGTCCACCTGACGCGTTTCGGACATAAGTCCTTTATCAAATTTTATATATTGGTAATATTTACTCAGAAAGCTGACAGAATAAGGGGATTACTGTAAGCTGCATTTCCTGAAGAAGAAGGAGTATGTAACTTTAATATTTGACATTATTTTGTGCTTACAATTCCTACTATTCAATCACAAAAACACAAATTTTATGAGGAATGAGAAATTTTGATGCAAAATCAGGGATGTCCCTGAAAATCAGGGACAGTTGAGAGGTATGGATTCCGTTATCTTCCACTTTCATTTGCTATAAACATTTCCACCTCTACCAGAATTTATTAAACATTTTTAAGAAAAAAGTGTGCTCATGTCTTCTGGCTTTGAAAGGGTATTGTGGACATGAAAAGGAACTGGATCCTGAAAAAATATATAGTACACATAACCAATCTGTTGATTGCATATCCGGGTACACTATTCCCTCCCTCCATCAAATCTGTGAATGAGATTTCCTTTATCTCTGCATGTTTACCTGGTAAAACAAATTCAATCAATCAGTTGAAAGGACCTAGAAAAGAAAATTTCACACGTACAGTATGTTAACATTTTTGTTGTACTGCTGCTTTAAGTGTTTCTTTTTGTTTGGTTTTAACAGACTGCATCTTATGGTGCTTTTTATCAAAGTACTTTTCACCACAGAACTTTACCTGCATATTGCAAGATGTATATTGTTGATTATTGTATGACTGTATTTGTTACATATTTTTCCCCACCTGTAAGTTGTAATTGTGTCTCAGCGCCAGGTCACACCTGAAAAAAAAAAGGGGTCTTTGGTCCAGTGTGGTTACCTTGGTAACAATAAAATACACAAATAAATAAAAATTAAGCCTTCACCGACATAAATGACTCTGACGGAAGAATGATGCACAGTCAGTCATGAAAGGGGCTGGAACTAGGAGCGGAGTCTAGGGAGTGGATTAGTACCCGTTTCAAACAAAATGAAGTCTTGCTGTATTCTGACAATTGCAGGTAGCTCCAGCCTTTGAATTGCCCCGGAGAGTATAGGGTTACATTTCTATGCAAGGCATAGAACGCTGAGCTCGAGTTCGGCTGAAGACTGTCTGCAGTACTTTGAATCCAAACCGTCAGATTCTTACAAGCTAAAATTTCACTGACCTATCAGAATATGGAAATTGCTAAATTTCTACTAGCAACTAACAGTCTAGGTTCCCAAAGCAAGACTCGAGTCAGGAAACCCAAAACCAAACAAAAAACAGGTAATAAAGCATAACAAATTCTTAATAACCAAACTAAAGCACCCAACATGAAGTGTGCTGAAGACACCCCTTGGGTGCAACACTGCACCTGCCCACCCACTTTCCAAAAACAGGTTCTGAGAGGGGAGGCAGGGAGGAAGATCAGAATACAGCAAGACTCCATTAGAAGAAACACAATTACTAAGGTGAGTAATTTTTCTTCAAACAACATAATCTTGCTGTATTCTGACACTGAGACTACCAAGCAGTACCTCAAGGAGGAGGACAGAACCTACTTTGGGAATAGGCTCTGAAGCACTGCTGTGCCAAATCTAGCATCACACGAGCCTGGATATCCAGGGAGTACTGCTTGGTGAAGGTATGAACTGTTTTCCAGGTGGCTGCTTGGCAAATTTCTAACAAGGGAATATCCCTGGCCGCAGCCAGAGATGCAGCTGTACCTCTAGTGGAATGAGCCCTCAGGCCTGAGAGAGGAATTTTTCTCAGTTTCTCATAACAGAATTGGATATAGGACACAATCAATCCACCTGGCAACAGTTCTCTTGGTGGCAGGTTTGCCCTTACCTACTTCCCCATAAGTGAGGAACTGGAGGGAGTCAAACCTGTGACCCTTTGTACGTTCTATGTAGTAACAAAGGGCTCTTTTAACATCTAAACTGTGTAACCTTCGCTCTCCTGAGGAAGCATGATCATTGAAGAACACAGGAAGAAACATGGATTGGTTCAAGTGGAAATCAGAAATCACTTTGGGTAGGGACCTCCTATTGGTTCTAAGGAAAACCTTGTCCCTATGGAATGAGATGAAGTCTGGTTCAATTGACAGAGCTTGCAATTCACGGATACGTCTGGCAGAGGTAACAGCAACCAAAAACACAGTTTTCCAAGTCAAGTACTTGAGCTCTGCTGAGGACATAGGCTCAAAAGGGGGTTGCATAAACTGAGCAATGCAGACATTCAAATCCCAGGCAGGAGTAGTATCCCTAAAAGGAGGATTGGTATGAAGCAATCCTTTGAAAAATTTACAAAATACAGGATGAGATGACAGAGAGGAAGGCTTTCCCACTGACAGAAAAGCAGAAACAGCTGACAAATTTACCTTGAGAGTAACTGGTCAGAGGCCTAGACCATTAAGATGAACCATATAATCCAGAACTGTAGACAATTCAGCAGTATCTGGAGATATATGCTTCTTGGAACACCAAATGCTGAATCTTTTCTATTTGGAGTGGTAAGTTTTTCTGGTGGTAGGCTTTCGAGAGGCTTTGAGAATGTCCAGAACCCCTTGGGACAGATGCAAATCTGCATATTCTAACTCTTCAAGAGCCATGCCTTGAGATTGAGGGACCGAAAAGTGGGATACCAAATCCTCCCCCTGAGATGAGGTTAACAGACTGCACTTCCTGAGGAGAAACAGGGGAAGATGGACTGCTAGAGACAGCAGCAGGGGATACCATGGCTGCCTGGCCCAGTCTGAAGCAATCAGAATTAGTTTGCAGGATTGTGACCTCATTTTGACCAGAACTTAGAATAACAGAGGAAATGGAGGGAAGGCAAAGAGGAATTTCCCTTCCCAGTTCAGAACCAGAGCATCCAGAGGGACTGAGCCCAGTACTGGAGGTCTGCAACAAAACAAAGGAAGTTGGTGATTGTCTGGGGCTGCAAAGAGATCTATCTCTGGAGTGCCCCACCTGGTAAAAATCACTTCTAGCACCAGGGGATCCAGAGACCATTCATGATGGCCCTGGGAGATTCTGCTCAGTGTACCTGCTATCACATTGTCCTTTCCCGGAAGGTGGACTGCAACTAAGGATGTCTGCAGAGAGTAAGCCAGAGACCATAGTTTCATGGCTTCCGTGCACAAGGCCATGGACAGAGTGCCTCCCCTGCTTGCTGATGTACCACATGGTGGTGGTGGTGTTGTCTGTCCTGACCTGTACCACCTTGTTCTGCACTGACTGAGAGAAGGCTTGCAGAGCCAGGAACACTGCCCTGAGCTCCAAAAGACATATGCAGGAGGGACTCTTGATGGGACCACTGTCCCTGGGCTGTGAGAGCCCCGAAATGGGCTCCCCACCCCAACAGAAAGACATCTGTGGTAAAGCCCACAGAGTGGGGCTGACTGACAGAAGGAACCCCTTGCCTGAGATTGTCCTGATCCTGCCACCACTGAAGTGCCTGGATCAGAGTCTGAGTCACTGGAACTAGTTTGGTAAGAGGATCCTTCTTTTGGGACCTGAAGGACCTTAGATGGAACTGAATGTCCCTCATTTGAGACCTGGCTCCTTGGACCACTGCTGTAGAAGCTGCCATGCGATGCAGAAGCTGAAGGAAATGCCTTGCTGGTCGAGAGACCAGAAGGCGGAAAGAGGAGGCCAGTTCTGAAATGACTGTAACCCTCTGTATGGGAAGAAAAGCTCTTACCTTGACTGTATCCAGCACTGCTCCTATGAAAGTGAGAAGCTGTACAGGTTCAAGAACTGACTTGGAAAGGCTGAGAAGAAACCCCAAGGAAGTAAGCACTTGCTGGGCCACTTGGAGGTCTGTCTTGACTTGGTCTGGGGGACTGTCCCACAATGAGCCAGTCGTCCAGATATGGAAACACTGCAATTGTCTTACTTCTTAAAAAGGCCACCACTACTGCCAGGCACTTTGTGAACACCCTTGCAGCTGACGTTAGGCCAAAGGGCATTGCTCTGAACTGACAATGGCCTGAAGGCGATTTGAACCTGATGTACTTTCTGTGGGAGCACCTGATGGGAATGTGAAAATAGGCATCCTTGAGGTCTAGGGAGGCTAGCCAGTCCCCTGGCCTTAGAGAGGGAAGACTTATTCCCAGAGTCACCATTTTGAACTTTGGTTTCAACAGAGACTTGTTCAGATATCTTAAATCCAGGATGGGTCGCCACTCCCCTGTCTTTTTTTGAGTAAGGAAGTACCTAGAATACAGACCTTTGCCCCTGTGTAGGTAAGGCACCCACTCTATGGCCCTTAGAGCCAACAGAGATGAAACCTCTGCTTGCAATGCAAGGGATTCGGAGGTGCTTGCAGGTGGAAAAGATCTGGGCCTCAGCTTTGGAAATCTTGTCACTGGCTTACCACTTCCAGGACCCATCTGTCTGAAGTAACAGACTTCCAGTCCTGGACGAAGTAAGCCAGCCTGCTTCCTACTGGTATGGGGGAGTTGACCCAGGCTGACACCTCAGGGTGTCTGCTTGGCAGGAGCCTTAGGCTGAGGGGTGGATGCAGCCCTGCTCATCCCCCTTCTGCCTCTCCCTCTAAAGAACACCCTCTGGGGAAAAGGGAGAAGAGGCCTGCGCTTGGCAGAAAGGCCTGTGAAAAGGCCTGCCCCTGGCTTGCTGCCTTTGAGGAGTTACCTGCCTTTCCTTGGCCTGTGCACTCCTGTAAGTGGTCCTGTATTCGTCCATGTTCTTCATGTAATTCTCTGTCTGCTCCCCAAACAATTACCCACCACAGGGAAATCCATGGCCTTAGCCTGGGTGTCCTGTGAAAGGCTAGTACATCTGAGCTAAGCCATTCTCCAAAGAGCCACGGATGTAGCCATGACCAGGGCCACTGGAAAATTGCGTGTGCAATTTTTCCGCAATTTTCACCCTTCTCCGCACAAAATCCGCAATTTCTTACATTTATGGAATTTTTGACTGAAATTGTATAAAAATATTTAAATTCTCAATGAAATCTACTCAGATATGGTACACAGACTTGGATTTGACCAAAACAGTACAGTGTGAGGTGAGAAGGGGTCAAATGTGACTCTGCTTTCATGTGATTCACTTCCCTGCTTTGGTTTCAGAATCCTCTGGTCATGCATATGTAGACTTGAACACTTAAAATCTGTGTTAAAGCAGACTATCAGAGAACTTTTTGCTGACACAGAGACTGAAACAATAAGTGTGGGAAGATGTGCAAAGTGCCCCATTCACCTAAATCAATAGTTCTCAAACTTTGTCACAGTGAGCCTCCCCAAATCCATGGAAAAGATTTTGAGCTTCCCCCAAAAATTGAAATAATTTTAGGCCTCCCCAAAGAAAAAAAACATACTGTACTTTGCGCAGTACACCATGAATAAATTGCAACACCCTTTGAGTACTTGGCTCACATTCAGTTCTTTGTCTTATACTGATGTGGAACCTTTGAAAAAAAGCTCCTGTGCTCAAAGGTGTTATCTGAATAACAAATAAATAAAATAAACAAACATTATTATTCAGTTTATTGGAACCTCCCCCAGGCCAGCCTACCTGCTCCACTATTTTCATTCTTGAACCATTGTTGCCCCTTGTTGCAGTACCTTCATGGGTCAGACTACTTTCTCTGTTTCCTCTCTATATGTGAAATAACCTTTCTACATACTAGCCTCTCCCCTCCATCCCTGCTCCTAAGCAACTTCTCGGGGATTGCTTTGCTCCTTCCTGCTATTGCTCTTAGCACTTCTATGCTCAACCCTTGTATTTGAGTTGTTCTGCCATCAATCTACAAATTGATTAACCACTTATTATTAGTTTATTGTTCATATTTGTTTGCATTATTGTTCACTGTGTATTTCTTGATTGTTTTGCAGTTACCTTTTGAAATATATTCATTCCCTACCTTTCCCCGGGTACACCTGAAATGATCCTTGGCTCATTCACTTCCCTTGTCACCTACAGTATTAATACATAAATGCAGTACATAAAATTCACCTACTATTAACCTCTTTCAGTTTGCTTCATCTCTTCACACAAAATACTGCATATAAAACTCAAAATTTAAATACAGTACTTTTTCTGACTTGCATGAGCCTCCCCTGGAACAGGCTGGGGCCTCCCCAAGGAGGCTGGCCTCACCATTTGAGAACCCCTGACCTAAATGAAGCCTTGACCACAATGCTTGTTTTTGAATGGTAGGGTAGATTTTCCTTGCATAAATACTTTCAATCTGAAAGAATTTTGATTCAAATGTGTCAAGAGTTTGGATGGCCCTACTGATTATAAACTTGAAGGTGCTTCTGAGGGGGTTGGTGACAGTGATTCCTTACATGTCAGTCTGCCACAACTGTATACTCAAAGCCTACAAAAAGCAAACATTTCTGAAAACATGCTGAACAGGTTAAGTATAGTTAAACAGTTACCTTCAAATAGACAAAATAATTGCAACCCAAGTAAAATCACTGCAAACCGAATAGAACAACAGTACAATATATTAAAAACTATTGTATGATGTAATGAAGAGCTATTGGTATGATTTGATACTTTTATCATGTGATTTTAAAATGTACTTACAGTGCTGATTAAGAACAGTAATCATTTTAACAAAATAAATATTCTTCTTACTAGACCTTTATTAGGCACCCTGGTTATCTGTTTATTTTTTTCTTGCACCAAAGCAAGTAGTTTAAACAGGCTTCATTAACATCTAGAAACTGGCAAAATATGTTGTTTCAGGATGTATTCAGTAGACTAACTGTAAATTACTGAACAAAATCTAGTGAGCACTGCATGACTTAGATATCTTGATTTTTAGAAGATATGCTACATAATGATTAGTTTACAGTGCATTTCAGAAACACACATCTTTCTTCATATTAAAAGCATTTACAAGTGGCAATACATTTATCTAACAATTTACGTGATTAATACATGCTGCAGCAAACAAAATATTTATTAGGGGGCAGTGGGGATGTATAATGAACCCCCGCAATTTTCCCACAATTTTGGGGTAAAATTTTCCGCAATTTTCCAGTGGCCCTGGCCATGACTCTTGATGACACATCATTGGAGTTCACAGCAGCATGAAACTGAACCTTGGATGCCTTGATCCCATCAGCAGCCACCTCCTCCAGCTCCTTGGCCAACTGGGGGGAAGCCTGCTTAGCCAGTGCCAGTACAGTGTCCCATCTGGACTTCTGGTACCTGGCTGTATAGGCCATATAATTAGCCTGCCTGAGTCCCAAAGAGGATGCCATGTACTGTTTCTTTGCCATGGCATCCAACTTCCTGGAATCTTTATCTGGGGGGGGGGGTGAAGCCAAGGGGATGTCTGCCCTGTCACTACCCCAACATGGCTGCATTGTTGGTAAAGAAACTCCATATCCGAGCCTGACAGAGTATACCTCTTGTCCATCCTTCTGCCCACAGGAGGTATAGAGTTAGGAGACTTTAGAATGTTTTGAGTCTGCTTCCCAAAAGACTTATGAAGGGGAATAGACAGCCTCTTAGACTCGGGGATATCCATCATTTCAACGAAGTCAGGCTCTTCCCGGACCTGTACAGCCTCTTCCATAGGAAGCTGGAGGGTTTCTGCCACTTTCCTGTAAAACAGAAAGTGCAAAGGGGACTCAGAGAGCCTAGGAGGGGAAACACCATAAGGTCTGTCTGGGGAGCTCTCCGGTTCTATGGGCAAACATAGAACACAGAAACATAGAATTTGACAGCAAATAAGGACCGCTTGGCCCACCCAGTCTGCCCATTTCCCTACCTGATGGATAAGCTGCAGATCCTAGTTAACCAGCAGCCTACTTCTTCCTACCCCCAACCCCTAGAATTGCCTTATGACTGTCCCATGCATGCTTGAATTCCACCACTGTTTTTGACTCCACAACCTCCTCTGGAAGGCCGTTCCATACATCCACAACCCTCTCTGTGAAAAAATACTTCCTTAAATTACCTCTGAGCCACCCCCTTCTATCTTCAAATTGTGCCCCCTTGTTCTTGCACACCCTTTTTTGAAAGATGCTACCCTCTTGGACTTTGTTGATTCCCTTGAGGTACTTGAAAGTTTCTATCATGTCCACCCTCTCCCTCCTTTCCTCGAGGCTATACATATTAAGCTCCTTAAGTCTCTCTTCATATGTCTTCCGGTGCAGACCCTGCACCATTTTAGTTGCCCTCCTCTGGACAACTTCCATCCTGTCTATGTCTGCGGAGATTGGGTCTCTCCAGAACTGCAAGCAGTACTCTAGATGGGGTCTCACCAGCTGTCTGTACAGAGGGATAATAACTTCTTGTTTTCTACAGGTGATGCCTCTCCCTATGCATCCCAGTATCCCCCCAGCCCTCCTTGCTGCCCTCTCACATTGCTTGCCCGCCTTTAGGTCATCTGATATGACTACCCCCAGGTCCCTTTCCATTTTTGTTGTTGTTAGTATCTCACCCCCCATTGTGTACTCTTCCCCTGGGTTTTATTTCCCAGGTGCATTACCTTGCACTTCTTAGCATTGAATCTAAGCTGCCATACATTTGACCATTCCTCTAACCTTGCCAAGTCCCTTCTCATCCTTTCCACCCCACCTTGTGCATCAACTCTGTTGCAGATCTTTGTGTCATCTGCAAGAGACATACTTTTTCCTTCCAGTCCCTCTGCAATGTAAACATAAAGACATTGAAGGGGGACCAGTCTAATACTGAACCTGTGGTGCCCACTACTAACCCCCCTTTTTTCAGAGTGGACTCCATTTACTAGTACTCTCTGTGTCCTATTCTCAGACAATTCTTTACCCAGGCTGTCATCTTGGGACCCACTCCCAGGCTGGCTAACTTGTATATTAATCTTTTGTGTGGGACTGTGTCAAATGCCTTGCTAAAGTCTAGGTAGGCCATGTCACAGCCTCCCTGATCAACTACTTTGGTCACCCAGTCAAAGAAATCTATCAGATTTGTCTGGCATGACCTTCCGCTGTGAATCCATGCTGCCTTGGGTCCTGTGCCCCTCTGGCCTCTAGATACTCAACAATTCTTTCCTTCAAGTGATTCCATCATTTCCCTACCACTGAGGTTAAACTAACAGGTCTGTAGTTTCCTGCTTCTGCCTTGCTCCCACTTTTGTGAAGGGGAATCACATCTGCCCTCCTCCAGTCCTCGGGTACCACCCCATCCTCCCATGATTTGTTAAAGAGGGTAGTCAGTGGTGTCACTAGTTCTACCCTTAGTTCTTTTAGAATTCTGGGATGAATCCCATCAGGCCCCATTGCTTTGTCCACCTTCAGTTTTAAGAGTTCTTTCAGAACCCTTTCTTCTGTAAATGGACTGGTATCAACTTCTGTATCCAGAGTGTTTCTACTGTTTGTTTTAGGTACCTCCCCCTCTTCCTTTGTAAATACTGAGCAAAAATATTTGTTTAGTATCTCTGCCTTTTCACAGTCACCCTCTGCCCACCCTCCCTCCCCTTTATTAAGCCTCACTATCCCTCCCTTGGTCTTCCTTCGCTCCCTGATGTACCTATAAAGGTTTTATCCCCCTTCTTAACTGAGTTGGCTATCTTTTCCTCGGTTTGGGCCTTTGCTGTTCTGACTGCCTTCCAGCTTCCTTTTGCTTTAACTGATACAGTTCTCTGTCCTGTTCCTTCTGTGATTCCTTGTACTTCCTGAATGCTTTCTTTTCTCTTGAACCTTCCTGCCACTTCCTTTAAGAACCATAGAGGTTTCTTACCTCGTTTAGTTTTTTTGTTGCTTTACACAAGGCTTGTTACCTCTGTGATGGCAGTTTTATTATTCCCCATTGTTCTTCCACCCCTCCTTCCTGCCCATTTGCTAGTGCATTCCTTAGGCACTCACCCATTTTAGCAAAGTCAGCCCTCCTAAAATCCAGTACCTTTGTCTTTGTATGGCTTGACTCTATTGCTGTGTTTATTGTGAACCATACTGTTCGATGGTCGCTAGTTCCCAGATGGCTACCCACTTCTACATCTGTGATCCTCTCTTCATCTCCATTTGAGAGAACCAGGTCTAAGATTGCTCCCTCTCAAGTGGGCTCCAATACTAGTGGGCACATCCAGAATTTCTAAGCACATCCAGAATTTCTAAGCACTCATCATCATAATCCTCACATTGTCCACAGTCCCCCTCCTCAAAATCCAGTTCATAAAAATCTTCAGGGGCATAATCCTGAACTGGAGGAACTGACCGAACCGACCCCTACCAACCGGGACTGGATCGGTCAGAACCGGACAAAGCGATTCCACAATCTGAATCGCTTGGGCAATTTCTTCCGTGGTCAGAACATGGAGTTCTGGATCCAAACCGGGCAGATTTTTCCTTTCTTTTCCTTTTTGTAGGAACTGACCCCTCAGGATCAGCTCTCCTCTTGCCTGAAGAAGTATCGCCCTGGTCAGAGGGCACTCTTTCTGGTTCAGTGGTAACTGAACCGGGCTGGCCTTCTGGGTTAGCGGATTTCTCGGCCTCCTTCTCCCTAAGTCTACCTAATTTCTTATCCAGGGTAGACTTGGGAAAATTCTTACATATCTGGTAGTCTGAATCGAGGTGGTCAAACCCCAGACAGTAAACAGAGGTGGTGTGGGGATCGGCCTTAGCAAAGACCTCCCCACACTCACTGCAGTGTTGAAACCCAGTGGGCCCGGTTTTTTTCTTGGGTTTCTTAGACATGGTCAACTTAACCAAACTTACCCTTTTTTTGGCAACCGCCAGGCAAGACTCTCTTATCGGTTTCTAACCGTGTTACCGGTGTTTGAAAAAAATGCTAAAAACACGTTTTTTTTATTAAAACCGATAAGAACCGGTAACCACACACTAAAATGACTAAATCAAAAGGCCTAAAGGATCGGTTCAGCCGAACCGATTGGGACTTTTACAATTTCCACAATCCAAAAAACACTAAGTACTTACTGTACCGCAGAGTGAACCGAAGTGCGGTAAAATAATTCGGAAAACCGACACTTTAACCGAGTCTTTGAACCGAGCAACAGGAGAAATCTCCGGAGCGACTGTTCAGTGAAGCGGAGTAAAGAATCTGACGGTTTGGATTCAAAGTACTGCAGACAGAGTCTTCAACCGAGCTCGAACTCAACGTTCTATGCTCTGCGTAGAAATTTAACCCTATACTCTCCGGGGCAGTTCAAAGGCTGGAGCTAACTGCAATTGTCAGAATACAGCAAGACCCCATTAGAAGAAACACAATTACTAAGGTGAGTAATTCTTTCTTTTTGCCTCATACAAAGATGGCAACCCTAAAGGTATGGCTGACAATGCACTCTCTCGTCAACCATCCTAAGATTTCCTCCCCAGAGGCAGACATTCTCTGTGCACTTTGGCACCATCTCTTACCAGCCACCCCAGTAGGTCTTGCTCTGTTGAAGTGCAAGAGACCTCTCAACCTGCTATGACCTGTCCCCCTCAGACTTTTTTCTATATCTGCAGATTAGAAGCCGTTTCCAAAGTATGCTACCTTCAAGTAAACTTCTCCATTACTTCTCCTCTCACCCGTAGAGGAAATCCTGCTAGATAACCGAACTACAGCTAGACCAATGCAAAAAGGCTATGCCATGCTGCTGGGGAGCCTGCAAAATACCCTTCAAACCTTACAT
Organism: Neoceratodus forsteri; assembly: GCA_016271365.2. NCBI lineage: Eukaryota > Metazoa > Chordata > Ceratodontiformes > Ceratodontidae > Neoceratodus > Neoceratodus forsteri. The sequence continues at coordinate 31,606,929 of JADMNL010000039.1, read as the reverse complement.
AAGAAATGGGAGGGAGATTTGGGGAATTCACCCAGGAATGCAGGGGGTTGGCCGCATATCCTAAGGGGAAATAGAGTCCTGCTCAGTCAGCAGCAGATTACGACAAGTGCACTTTAACTTCCTCCACCAAACATATTATACCACTAGCCTAGCTCACAAGGTGGACCCCACAAAACCAAAGAAGTACCCAAAGTGTAATGTGGAGGAGGGCATTTTCTTCTATACAATATGGTCCTGTCCCTTAGTACAAGTTAATTGGGGAGGACAGCATCTCTTCTATCTAAAACCTTAAAGTCCCTAGTGCTCTCCTCCCCAGAGGATATTCTGCTGGGCCTATACGCAAGCCAACATGGGGAAGCAGCTTACAGACACCCCCTCTGGAAACTGGGGGTAGCAATAGCTAAACAACTACTGGCGCAGCACTGGTAAGCAGACTCCACCCCAAAGACAGCCCACTGAGTACACATCCTGTTAGCCTGTATGAAAATAGAAAGGGTTCAAAACTCTGCCCAATGAAACTTGCTGAAATATGACAAAGTCTAGTCTCCTCCTGGACAAAGAACTGGGCTTTGACTGGCTCTCAAACTATTAGGGGTCCTAGCAGTAAAATGCTAAGAAATGTATTTGTTACGTTTTTCCTATTATGTGTATCCAGAAGATGTAGAATGTAAGGCCTGACATGGCCCAGGACATTCCGGAATGTTACAAGATCTTCATCACTGAAATATATTTTTTTGTCAGCAGAAAAAGACCTTCGGGCCCTTCCAATCTGCCCCTTGTCCCTGCCTATTCCATCACCCCTGACCCTAGTTGGTCACAGGTGTCACTCCTCACCCCTCTGTTACTCTATCTAATATGTGCCCCTGTGTCTATCCCATGCATGCCTGAAGCTCCCAACAGTCTGTGCTCCCACCACCTCCTCTGGCAGGCTGTCCCAGTCATCCACCACCCTTTCCATGAAGAAGTGGTTATTTCACACTGAAATTGTGAATCAACTGTGTCGGTTATCCTGCCTTCTTGCCTACTGTCTCCCACTGCTGGTATGTATTTATTATGTTCAAATGTGTGTACAATAGTCTCACATGGACCTTAAAACCATCTCAACAGTATTTTTATCCAGGTCTGATCTGCAAATCATTAGAAACCCCATGGACTCGGACCACTATAAAAACTTGGGCACATGTACTTGTTGAACAGGAGTTCCCCTAGGACACTGACACTATTATCCCCCCATTGCCACATGTCCAGAATTTTTCCCATAGGGATTGCCTCCACATGCAAAAGACTGAGTAGGCAAGGCATCTTGGTTTTAGGACAACTCTTTTAAATTGGTAGAGGACACCACAATTCTGTGTGAAGAATTCCAACTCCCAAAAAAACTATTTATTCTGATATTTTTTAAATAAGGGATGAGGTATACAAAGACCTTCTCAGGAAAGATCATCTGTCCCTTACCGCCACTGTCAATACTCTCTACAGCACAGCCCAGTAACCAAATGACAGTATCCACCAGGATGGACCCAAAAATCTGGTGCTGGGCTTTTTGCCTCTGGGAATCATTAGTCCAACAAACAAATACCTGTTTTGCATTTTTGATGCAGCTTTCTCCAAAGCCATTACTTGAAGATGTCCAACATAAACATCTCCTACCATCTCGGATTGGAGAAAACAAATGCAAATGAATTTTAGACATGCAAAGAATCACATAGAAACATAGAAGCTGTCGGTAGAAAAGGACCTATTGGTCCACCTAGTCTGAAGTCCCTACCTGCTATGGTACCGTTGACCCTATCATCATAAAACTGTGCTTATAGGTCGACTAGTTTTAACCACCACTGGTAGCCCTTCCTCTCCTACTTAGGAGAGACAGAGAATTCACACATATTCAAAAATTTGCTTAGGCAACACAATGCCCTCAATGAGCGTGAAATCTGGGCAACACACAATGCATTCTTTACTACTATCTTCTTAAGGTAAATACTCTATAAATGAGAGCGAGAGAGAGAGAGAGAGAGAGAGACATGTCTCCGTGGTACAAATCTAAAGAAAGACTTAAAAGAGCAGTATTTGCTATTCAGTAACACATTTTATGACATCGCTTTTTACAAAAATGTCTCCCTGACATCCTTAGATTCATCATCATTGGAGTTTTACTCACCATACTTTTTTAAACAGTTTTTATAACTAATGGTTTAATAACTCAAGTCATTAGAAAGGGCTACCACTTGCAGACCAAAAAATTCTCTGCCACTGAGGTTACCATTTGAATGTGCCTATTAGAGTTATACTGTGGATGTATTAGGATGGTGCTACCACATTTCTGATCATAAACAGTGCAGCACAGCCCCACATCAAGATATTTAATGTTTTCATGGCGGGCATGGTACAAGAGCAGGAACCTGAAAACATTCAAATCCCACATCTCAGTCCAGGAATGAAACAAATGTAAAGAAAAATGGGTACATAATTGTTTTTGTCAGAAATACATTACCGTTGAGAGAACTACATGGTGACTAACAAATACTGCTTCTTTTACAAATAACATACTTTTTTTTTTTTAATTCTAGTCACTTATGTCGGTATGTTATTTCCAGATTTCATTGTATCTGGCCATCAGTTCCAATGACAGATAACATTAATAGGATGCTCATTCATATGTCCACACCTGTAAAGTAATGAATGTCATCAGTTATGAATATTGACACAGTAAATACTTTTCTACTTGTTACTGGACTGAAGATGAATAAACTTCAAGTTAAAAAAAAATATTGTTGGGAGAAGAGGATTCTGATTTGGTCTTTCGGTATTTGGAACTAGAGAAGCTCCATTTCCCCAGAATACAGTTATAGATACTGAAGGCTGCAATGTCCTGGTGTCTCTTGGTCCCAATACTCTTCATGGTCATCTGACATTATATGGGGGTAGGATCACTGACCAGGACGTCAGGTTTCACAGCTTTGTGTTCGGTGAAGTGTCCTGCTCAGCCATCCTGCAGTTTCTCCACAGACCACCCTACAAAGTGTGCCCCAGGGAAGATGGGGCTTTGGTTCAACTACTACTGATTGAGGATGATGACGTCCTTCCCAGCCACTCTATGTCAACTAGGCCCTATGATGGAATCCAGCTAGCCCACCTTGCTGCCTCTGACCCAGTTTTGCCTAAGGATGTAGTATGCATTTCCTCCAGAAGAAGCCTTTGGGAGGCAGGCCTTGGAGGCCCCATCATGTACAGTAGCGGATCTAGGGTGTTTTAATGGGTGCAGGTGCACCCCCCCATTATAACTTACTTGCTTGCTACTGCTGCACTTCACTTTGCTGGAGAAGTCTGATATATTGATTGTAAGAAAATCTACAATCAAAACAATAGATTACATTTATATTTTTAGCCAAAAATTTAATAGAAACAATAATATAAAGGATTAAAAGATGTCAAAAAGTTGCATATCAAGTATGCACACCACCACAGCATCCCCCATTGTAAAATCCTGGATCTGCCATTTATCATGTAGGAGGTAGGCCACAGACAGGGCTGCAGACAGGATGGAGCACAGAGGCCTGGAGGGAGCACAGAGGCCTGGAGTAGAGGAGCCTAGGGTTCTCATAGGGCTCCTTGGGCAGGAGAAAGGGACTCTAGAAGTGATGGAAGGAGGTCCCCGACCATGGGGGAAAAAATTTGGATGATAAAGGTAACAGTCAATTTGCATGATAAAGAGGTCAGTTTGTACAGTACTTCTAGCCTTCAGGTTATTAACATACAACACTAAGGACACAGGAGTGACCAGTGGGGTACCAGCAGTACTGGGACCAGTCCTCTTCAGTATCTTCTTAGCAGACACTACAGAAGAACTGGAGGGGAATGTATGTCTTTTTTTTTTTCTTCAAATGACACCAAAATCTGTAATGGGTGGACATTTAGGAGGGGTGGAGAAAATGTGCAGGAATCTAGGGAAACCAGACGGGTGGTCAGAGCAAAGCGATGGAGGCTAGAACAGTGGAGGGCTTCAAGCATACATGGGAGAAACCTAAGGGTATATCAGAATAGAGGCAGGGACGGGGAGGGTCACTGGAGACTAGACAGTGTCAACAGAAGCAGAACAGGCACAGAACACTTGGTCAGGCCTGGTGGGCCAAGCAGTCCTTTTCTGCTGACAGATTCTAGGTTACAACAATGTGATGTCTGGAGAATTTAACCCTTACAGTAATGCAAAAGTATATATACATCCTGAATTTATATAGATTCAGACATACTCAGCACTCGAAGAGTTAAAATATTTAGCAATATGATTTGGCACGGTGATCATAGTGCAAGGTTGCTGCATCAGTTTGGTGCTAGCAGATTCTAACCTGTGACAAACAGAAGGAAAATTGGGTATCCTTATTTTTTGGGGTTCTAACCGCTTACTAAATCATTTCATTTTTCTTATTGTTCCTTTAGCAAATGTTTCCACTTAGCCCTTGCCTTGCTAGCTTCAGCATCTCTTGAGCCAGCTGTGTGAAGTTCTGATTTAATCAACAGTACAGGAGACAAACTTAATAACACAGTATGACGTGCTGTGTGACTTGCATCCATATATCCTCATCACTACGTCTAATTCCTCTATCCCCGGATCAACAGGCAGGAATGCATCAGCCCCAGTGTACAAAGAATGATGCCTCATTCCGCCCCCCCCCGCAGATCAAATGAGTGCTATGCTGCTTTTTTTTTTTTAATCAAGAAACTAACTTAATTCTGTTGAAGCAGTTGCACAAATTTACAAGACAGGTCAGGAAAGAGCACTTTTAATACATACAAAATCAGGACAATTCTAATGGAGACCTGGGTTTGCACCCCAAATCCTGGATGTTGGAGGCCAACTAGAAGAAAGCAAAGCATCCAACTCAGATGCTTCTGCCCTGAATGCGAGGGGAGAGTTGCTCCATTCCCCATACTACTGCACCCTGGAGTTCCAGACAGTTGTGTACCGTGCTGAAAGGAAACTGTGGGCCGGGGGAGTTACTGGGCATATCCCTACTCATGGATGTTTGACACAGAAACGTCTTTTAACCAGAATGGAGCAGGCACGGGATCCTTGGCAAGGGGCATGAGGCCGTGCCCCACAACAACCACGATAAGGGAAATTACCCTATTGCCCTCATCTCAGACCATGCTCCTATCATGGGAGGGCTAACTGGGAAGTCAAAAAGGAGAAATGCAGGGCACATCTGGGACAGACGAAAGTCCCTTCCTCCTCACTAGCACTGCTGTGTCTGACGAGGGTTGAATCAAAGTATCTCCTCAAAGAAGAACAGCCCCCAAGGACCTGCCTGTTGAAAGAAAAGCCACATGTTACTGTAACCCTAGTGCCTGTCTGGGTTATTAGACAGGTTTTCCAGAGAGGTACTAGAAAAGTAGCTTCGGTGTGTTTTCAGGTTTTTATAGCAGAGACTTTGAAATGTCAGTGTGCAGGAATCCTATGCAGTGTAGTGGGTTTCTTTTTGTTTAGTCACTCTGGGCTGCAAGTGTTAACACTTACAGGTTTTCCCTGACACAACTGCCAGTCATATGGGCAGAGATGCCAGTGGGAGAAACTCTCACAGAAGCATAAGCCACAATGTAATGTTGCAGCAGGGAGTCAGTTGCTCACCTACCTTGTTCACATGTGCAAAGTAATTGAGGAACGGGGGTCGGCGCTGGTAGTTCTGGTGGCAATGGATTCCAGAGATGCCTTTCAGTTTACATGTGTGTCTTTGTAACACTGGCAAAAGATATACAATTAATGTGAGTATGCTTAGTACTTGCTGTTGTTCATTGGCAAGGGAGAAGCAATTAAAAGCATATGACTCGAGCAACTGTTGCTGTTTACATGCAGTTCACATTCAGGTTTTACAGGCTTCGATTCCTGTGAACTGCATACTTTCAACCTGGTTAGTGCACCAATTGGGTTTACATGTATCTGTAAACCACAATTTTTTCTTCAATCCTCAATTTTACAGCACTTGAAATGGGTTGCAGTGCACATGTAAACGAGGTAACTCGAGAGTTTTGTGGTGATCTGACAAAGGGAGTTGCAGTGAGGGGTCCCATCCCTCTCCTGCCATGTTTTTGGTCTCTAGTTCAATCCTGGACTAGCTCTGCATCAACACATGGCAGTGGCGGTCTCCAGTGGCGTGCCCCTGTGTGGAGTGAAGGACTTTTCACACCTGGTCACGGGAACCATGAGTAAAACTGTGGTAAATACCCTTGACTTATGAGAGACTTTTTCTTTGTGTGACAACCCACTGTTGACCCCTCAAGGATGGCCCCCATGGAAATGCCTGTGAGGGTTCAAAGGGACAAAACTCCAGTTTGTCTGATGGGATGTTCAAAGAAGAACAATCCAAGTCATGCCAGTTTCTGTAGTGGATGGAGTGGATCACCCTGACTGGGAAAAAGGATAATGCACTCTCTGACCAGAAGATGGGGAAGGACTCGCGTGCTACAAATCCAAGTTGTTCACGTCACACAGTGTATTTTCAGAAGGACACTATCTGTCCGAAAATGTGCAGTTTCTGACAAAAAGTGTGTTCAGTATGGGTATCGAAGAAAAAAACTGCAGTTAACAGATACATGTAAATTCGACTGATGCACTGACCAGGCTGGTTTTCAAACTGGATTGAAAGTATGTGGTTCATAGGAATTTATGCCTGTAGAACCCGAATGTGCTCCACATGTAAACGGCATCAGCTGCCCGATCCTTCCTGGAGGCATGCGCTTTTAATCAGTCCTCTTGTGACAACGCACAACAGCATGTACTGAGCATACTCACATTAATCATACATCCATTGCCGGTATTCCAGAGATACACATGTAAACTGAATCGTGTTTCTGGAACTGGAATGAATTGTTCATGTAACAGCACTGCAACCGGAACCCAGCACTGATCCCTGTTCTTCAGTTACACTACACATGTAAACAAGATATGTGTTCTGCCTTTGTGGAGAAAATGGGTTTTCTTTGCCAGTGTTCAAATCCTGTGAGGATATGCTCTGTCCTGGCTCTGATCCCAGAAGAGGGATGGACAAAGAGACTTGTGCTTGATCCCCAATGTAGGGACCTTTTGGGACTTTTGTGGACAGTGCAATGGACTGTGTACCCTTTGTACATTCTGTACCTGCAACCCCTCCCCCGTGGGCAAAATGTGTTTGCTTTTCCACCTTGCCCACAGTTTTGTACCTTCTGCACCTGCGACCCCTCCCCCCAGTGGACAAACAGTGGTTGCTTTTCCACCTTGTGTACAGAATATGTGACTACTGTGTTTTACTGGTGCTCCATCACGATTGTGCACGTCCCCCGTGTCATGGCCCACCCCAGTTGCGGGGTTAAATAGAAATGTTTTTGTGCAACTCCCCCTTGACAGCGAAGCGCTTATTCAGGGCAACCCCTAACTGGGAGGGGAAGGGACAGCTTTCATTAGTATGCTGGAAGTGGGAGAAAAGGGGTTACACTGACTACACTCTGGACCCCAGGGTTGCTTTGAGCAGGATTAGGTCTTGAGGTTGATCCAAGGAAGTTTCGTGGCCAGGTCCAGAGGAAAAATGAGAATGAGTATATTTAAACAAAATCAAGGCACTGATGCCATTCATTACAGACAATGAAAAAGAAAACATGTGAAACTACAATAGTACACATTTCTTAGTGCGGGGGGTCAGTGTTAGTGTTGTATCTGATGTTTGTTTTTATTTATCCCCAAAACCAGTGCGCTGAAATTCTATCAGCGTGCAACACTTTGTTAATATCACAGTTCCCGCTATACAACATGTCTGTGGCTCCCAAAATGCAGGGCCTATGATGGCACTCAACAAGAATTCCTCTCAAAGAGGCCCTCCATCCTAGAACGCTGCACACCTCGGCTCCAAAATAACAACACAGCCCAGTACAATCGCCCTCGTCACAGGATGCATGTTGTTATAATATATACAAAATGCCAGGCTACCGAGAACAACTTCATAAAGGCATGCATAAGTTCCCCTTGATCTGCCAATCCAAACTGGGAAAACTCCAACCTCTTCACTACACTTGGACAAGGCCTGAATAGCAAGGAAAAGAAACTGAAGGCCCCGTGCAAATGATCAGATGTCACTGCAACGTTCTGGAAAGAAAGCTTTATTCTCAGATACGTCCCATGAAAACAGGTTTGGGTAGTACAGGCTGGAGCAGCAGGACAAAGGTCCATGTGGGACTGAGGTATGATTCCAGGCAAAACAAGGGACAGTCGAGTGATAAACCGTGGTGACAAATATTCCAGTCACTAAGGCTCGTAAAGGTGAGTGTTAAAAAAACAAAAAAAAAACCAGAAATAAACCTAGTAAAAAAAAAAAAAAAAAATGTGTATCACTGATGACCATAATTTGTCTTTTCAAATTAAAAAAACAAACACACAACAAAGAAGAGTCAACTACATTGATCATATTAACAGTCCATACGCAGGTATTGTCATTTGTTCTCACTCCCCTGGCAAAAAAAAATTCTGTAGTGAGGTGTCGCTGTATTAAATCTTCCCTGGTGGTGGAGGCAGCATTCCTGGCAATGCACCTGACATTCCAGTGTTGGGACCCAATAGAATCTGGAGACAAACAAACAAAAATACCGTTACCACATAGTTAAGCTTACATTCTTAAGAGTTATGCTGGCTTCAGGGCCTCTTTCTTGGCTAACTCTTTAGTAGTCAGATGAGTCAATATGCAAAAACGGAATGAAAAATACAATTACTGCTTAGCACTGGGTCCAGGAGGTATTATCCTCAGATGATCTTACTGATTTAGGAGCGCAACCAGCTTGCCAAGCCAGCCCACTAGTGCAGTGTTAGGGCTACCACCTGTGACATCAGTGACCTGGGCTCAGGAACAAGTCCAGGACATCTAGCTCAGCTGGGCAAGCACGGAGCATCCCAGCGTATGTTCTTCAGAGGGTAGCAAACTCTGCTGCACTACTGTCACCTGGGTGACCACAGGTGACAGTGCAGGCATAGCAGCTGAGAGGGAAGACACTGGCTGGCCCTGTGTGTAGCCATGCAAAAGTGTAAGCACGCACATGTGGTACCCTAGCTGCCAGAGACCAAGAAGGAAGGGAGCAACAAAAGTGGAAGCACCCTGAGGTGAGCAAGATGATGCCTGGCACTCTTCAGCCCTGCCCGACAGGTCACCCTACCTCCCACATGAGAGAGGGCCAGAGGAAGCAGTTAAATAAGCCCCCTGAAATACAATCACAGGTCAGAAGCTGCACTGAGAGATCAGAAGTAAGTGCCAGAGAAGGGATGGGACAGACCTGGGAATCAGGGTAGAATGCAGCAGCTGAACAAGCACCCCAAGAAATTATCACTGGGCAAACAAAGAACTTAGAATTTGATGGCAGATAAGGACCGCTTGGCCCACCAAGTCTGCCCATTTCCCTACCTAATGGATAAGCTGCAGATCCTAGTTAACCAACAGCCGACTTCTTCCTACCCCCACCCCATAGAATTGCCTTATGACTGTCCCATACATTCTTGAATTTCACCACTGTTTTTGACTCCACAACCTCCTCCAGAAGGCCGTTCTATGCATCCACAACTCTCTGTGAAAAAATACTTCCTTATATTACCTCTCAGCTGCCCCCCTCTATCTTCAAATTGTGCCCCCTTGTTCTTGCACACTTCTTTTTCTGAAAGATGCTACCCTCTTGGACTTTTGTTGATTCCCTTGAGATATTTGAAAGTTTCTATCATGTCCCCCCTTCCTCCTTTCCTCCAGGCTATACATATTAAGCTCCTTAAGTCTCTCTTCATATGTCTTCCGGTGCAGACCCTGCACCATTTTAGTTGCCCTCCTCTGGACTGCCTCCATCCTGTTTATGTCTTTGCAGAGACTGGGTCTCCAGAACTGCACACAGTACTCCAGATGGGGTCTCATCAGCTGTCTGTACAGAGGGATAATAACTTCCTGTTTTCTACTGGTGATGCCTCTCCCTATGCATCCCAGTAACCCCCCAGCCTTCCTTGCTGCCCTCTCACACAGCATGCCCACCTTTAGGTCATCTGATATGACTACCCCCAGGTTCCTTTCCATTTTTATTGTTGTTAGTATCTCACCCCCCACTGTGTACTCTTCTCCTGGGTTTTTGTTTCCCAGGTGCAATACCTTGCACTTCTTAGCACTGAATCTAAGCTGCCATACATTTGACCATTCCTCTAACCTTGCCAAGTCCCTTCTTATCCTTTCTACCACGCCTTGTGTATCAACTCTGTTGCAGATCTTTGTGCCGTCTGCAAAGAGACATACTTTTCCTTCCAGTTCCTCTGCAATGTCACTTATAAAGACACTGAAGAGGACCGATCCTAGTACTAAACCCTGCGGTACCACACTAGTAACCCCCCTTTCTTCAGAGTTGACTCAGTTTACTATTACCCTCTGTGTCCTGTTCTCCAGCCAATTATTTATCCAGGCTACCATCTTGGGACCCACTCCTAGGCTGGCTAACTTGTATATTAATCTTTTGTGTGGGACTGTGTCAAATGCCTTGCTAAAGTCTAGGTAGACCATGTCCACAGACCCTCCCTGATCTATTACTTTGGTTACTCAGTCAAAGAGATCTGTTAAGATTTGTCTGACATAACCTTCCTGCCATGAATCCATGCTGCCTTGGGTCCTGTGCCCTTCTGGCCTCTAGGTACTCAACAATTCTTTCCTTCAGAAGTGATTCCACCATTTTCCCTATCACTAAGATTAAACTAACAGGTATATAGTTTCCTGCTTCTGCTCTGCTCCCACTTTTGTGAAGTGGAATCACATCTGCCCTCCTCCAGTCCTCAGGTACCACCCCATCCTCCCATGATTGTTAAAGAGGGTAGTCAGTGGTGTCACTAGTTCTACCCTTAGTTCTTTTAGAATTCTGGGATGAATCCCATCAGGCCCCACTGCTTTGTCCACCTTCAGTTTTAAGAGTTCTTTCAGAACCCTTTCTTCTGTGAATGGGCTGGTATCAACTCCTGTATCCAGAGTGTTTCTACTGTTTGGTTTAGGTACCGCCCCCTCTTCATTTGTGAATACTGTGCAAAAATATTTTTTTTAGTATCTATGCCTTTTCACAGTCATCCTCTGCTCACCTCCCGGTCTTCCTTCACTCCCTGATACACCTATAAAAGGTTTCATCCCCCTTCTTAACTGAGTTGGCTATCTTTTCCTTGGTTTGGGCCTTTGCTGTTCTGACTGCCTTCCCAGCTTCCTTTGCTTGAACTGATACAATTATCTGTCCTGCTCCTTATGTGATTCCTTGTACTTCCTGAATGCTTTCTTTTTCTCTTGAACCTTCGCTGCCACCTCCTTTGAGAACCATAGTGGTTTCTTACATAGTTTTGTTTATTTGCTTCACACAAAGGCTTGTTGCCTCTGTGATGGCAGTTTTGAGATTATTCCCCATTGTTCTTCCACTCCTCCTTCCTGCCCATTTGCTAGTGCATTCCTTAGGTACTCACCCATTTTGGCAAGGTCAGCCTTCCTAAAGTCCAGTACTTTTGCCTTTGTATGGCTTGACTCTACTGCTGTGTTTATCGTGAACCATACTGTTTTATGGTCACTAGTTTCCAGATGGCTACCCAATTCTACATCTGTGATCCTCTCTCCATCTCCATTTGGGAGTACCAGGTCTAAGATTGCTCCCTCTCGAGTGGGTTCCAATGCTAGTTGTCTAAGGCATGCCCCCTGCAGGGCATCTAGAATAACTCCACTCTTAGAAGTGGCTGCTGCAACTGCACTCCAGTTAACATCTGGCACATTCAGATCCCCTATCAGCAATACCTTCCATTTTTCTGCCATTCTAAGGACACTTTCTATCATTTTCCTTGTCCATTTCCTCCCCCTGAGATGGGGGTCTGGATACAACCCCTGTGCGCATTGTGGTGCCACTGCCTGTCTCCAAACTGACCCACAGTGCTTCCTCTCCTCCCTGTTTACCCTTCTGTTTTGTTGCTTTGATTCCTTCCATTATGTAGAGAGCTACTCCTCCTCTTTTACCCTCCCTGCACTGCACTATGGCACCGTAAGGCAAAAAAAAAAAAATCAGAAGAACCCTTAAAAATTGTTTTTAAATATCATCAGATGGCCTAATGGTAAGTGGCCTGATGAATACCTGTGATGGACTGGGTTTGTGTCTCAAACCCGGGTCGTGGCACATCAGACGGTAGAGGTCAGATGTCTCCTGCCTTCGGGTGAGTGCATGACTTGTGCCATCACACGACTACCCCTGGTGATCCATAGGGAGGGAAGGAGTCACGTGGGTAAGAAGAAAAAATGACTCACCTTAGTAATGTTGTTTCTTCTAATGGAGTCTTGCTATATTATGACAAGTGCAGTTTGTCCCACCACTAGAACTGCTCCGGAGGTGAAAGAGTTAACTTCCATGCAGAGCATGGAGCTTAGAGCGCGAGCTCAGTTAAAGAAGCTCTGTTAGGGTGGTTTCAAACCGAAACCGTCAGATCTTTACAAGCAAAAACTCACTAAGGTTCTGTGTGGAAGCTGTAACCTACACTAGCCAACTGGCTACTAACATATTCACACATTTTCCTGGTCCCAACACCAAGACTCAAGTCAGTGGACCAGAAAAATAAGATAAAATAACTAAATAAACACAACAACCAAACATGAAAGAGGGCATCAATAAATGCCAACAGTGGACTGCCCACCCCATACCCAAAGTAGAAGTTCTGAGAGGGGCAGGCTGGGGAGGTCACATATAGCATACTCCATTAGAAGAAACAACATTACTAAGGTGAGTAATTTTTCTTCAAACAACATGAAGTCTTGCTATATTATGACAAGTCAGAACTACACAGCAGTACCTCCATGGAGGAGGGACAGAACCTACTTAGGAATAGGCTCTGAAGCACGGCTGTGCAAACCGAGCATCCCTCCTGGCCTGAATATCCAGGAGTAATGCTTGTGTGAAAGTGTGTACTGTTTTCCAAGTAGCTGCTTGACATATCTCCAAGATAGAGATGTCTCTAGCAGCAGCTAGAGATGCAGCTGTACCTCTGGTAGAGTGAGCCCTCAGGCCTGAGGGGAACCTTACCAGCTTTTGATAGCAAAATTGATACAAGAAATGATCCACCTGGCAATGGATCTCTTAGTGGCAGGTCTCCTTTCCCAACCTCACCATAAGTGAGAAATAGTTGGAGGAGTCAAACCTGTGACCCTTGGTACGCCTCTATGTAGTAACTTAGGGCCCTTAACATCTGTTGTGCAGCCTCCTCTCACCAGAGGAGGAATGGTCAGTGAAGAACACTGGAAGTGAAATAGATTGGTTAAGGTGGAAATCTGAAACCACCTTAGGCAAAACTTCAGTTAGTCCCTGAGGACTACTTTATCCCTGTGAAGGAAATAAAGTCAGTCTCTACTGATAAAGCCTGCAACTCACTTATGCGCCTGGCAGAAGTGATGGCTACTAGAAATACAGTTTTCCAAATCAAATACTTAAGCTCTGCCGAAGACAGAGGCTCAAAGGGGGGGTTGCATCAGTTGAGCAATGCATACATTAAGATCCCAAGCAGGGGCAGGGTCCCTGAATGGAGGACTGGTATGAAGCAATCCCTTAAAAAACTTGGAAAATACAGGGTGAGCAGAAAGAGAAGAGAAGAGGGCTTCCCTGCTGAAATGAAGGCAGAGACAGCTGACAAGTGCACTTTCAGGGTAGCTGGTCTCAGTCCCAAAGAATTAAGATGGACCATATAGTCCAATACAGTGGGTAGATCAGCAGATTCTGGGGAAATATGCTTCCCAGAACACCATATGGAAAACCTTTTCCACTTGGAGTTATTAGGTAGCCCTGGTGGAAGGCTTCCTAGCAGCCTTCAGGATTTCGAGAACACTTTGAGAAAGTTGTAGAGCAGCAAACTCTAACTGCTCAAGAGCCAAGCCTTGAGGTTGAGGGATTTGAGATTCGATACCAAACTCTCCCTGAGCACAGGTTAACAGATTGTGGTTCCTGGGAGACACAGGGAAGATGGACTGCTAAGGACAGAAGGAGTGGGTTCCAGGGCTGCCTGGCCCAGTCTGGAGCAATCAGGATCATTTTGCAGGGCTGAGACCTGATTTTGACTAGTACTTTGAACAGGAGAGGGAAGGGGGGAAAGGCATAAAGAAACTTGAGGCGTGCCCCATCTGGCAAACACTATCCCCAGTACTAGGGGATCCAGTGACCATTCGTGATGGCCCTGGGAAATCCTGCTGAGAGCATCTGCCAGGACCTTGTCCTTGCCTGGGAGGTGAACTGCTATGAGGGAAGTGTTCAGGGAATAAGCCAGAGACCACAACTTCATCGCCTCGGTGCACAAGGCCGAAGACCGAGTGCCCCCTTGTTTGCTGATGTACCACATTGTAGTGGTGTTGTCTGTTCTGACCTGTACCACCTTGTTCTGAACAGATGCAGAAAAAACCTGAAGTGCTAGAAAAACAGCTCTGAGTTCCAACAGATTGATGTGGAGCAGAGATTCCTGAGGGGACCATAACCCCTGGGTGGAGAGGTCGCCTATGTGAGCTCCCCATCCCAAGAGGGATGCATCTGTAGTAAGGGTCAAGGAGTGGGACAGAGGGATGAAAGGCACCCTTGTCTCAGATTGCTCTGATCCTGCCACCACTGAAGGGCCTGGATCAGGGTTCGAGTCACTGGAATTAACTTGGATAGGGAATCTCTTCTTTGAGACCAGAAAGCTCTCAAATGGAACTGAATGTCCCTCATCTGAAATCTTGCTCCTTGCACTACAGCTGTGGAGGCAGCCATGTGTCCTAGGAGCTGCAGGAATGCCTTGCTGGTCGAGAGACCTGCAGAGTGAAGGACGAGGCCAGGGCCACTAAGGTCCTTACCCTTTCCAAGGGAAGGAAGGCTCTGGCCTGCTTTGTGTCCAGTTCTGCGCCTATAAAGGTGAGTACCTGGACAGGTTCCAAAACTGACTTTGGAAGATTGAGAAGAAAGTCCAGAGAGGCAAGCAGCTGCTGGGTAACTAGCAGGTGTGATTTGACCTGGTCTGGAGACTGACCCACAATGAGCCAGTCGTCCAGATAGGGAAAAATGGCAATCTTTTGCCTTCTTAGATGAGCAACTGCTACTGCCAGACATTTTGTGAACACCCTTGGGGCAGAAGTGAGGCCGAAGGGCATTGCTCTGAACTGATAATGGCCTGAGGGCAGTTCGAATCTGAGGTACTTGATGGGAGCTTCTGATAAGAACATGGAAGTAGGCATCCTTGAGGTCCAGGAAGCTAGCCAGTCCCCTGGCCTTAGGGAGGTAAAATCATTCCCAGTGTCACTATTTTGAACTTTGGTTTTAAAAGGTGCTTGTTTAGATATCTTAGATCCAGGATGGCCGCCACTCTCCTGTCTTTTGGGGTAAGGAAGTACCTGGAGTACAGACCCTTGCCCTGGTGGGGAGAAACCCTTTCTACAGCTCTGAGACCCAGGAGGGTTGAGACTTCTGTTTCAAAGCAAGAGTCTCTAAAGGGTTTGCAGGTGGAAAAAGATCTGGCTCTCATCTTTGAAATTTTTGAAGCTGAGAACCAGACCCTGGCTCACTACTTCCAGGACCCACCTGTCTGATGTTAAAGACTCCCAGTCCTGGACGAAGTAAGCCAGCCTGCCCCCTACAGGTAATGGAGAGACGACCCTGGGCATCCCATCAGGGTGCCTGTTTGGCAGGGGCTTTAGGCTGAGGGGTGGGAGCAGGCCTGCTCGTAGCCCGTCTGCCTCTCCCTCTGAAGAACCCCCTCCGAGCATAGGCTGAAGAGGAGGAGGCCTGGGTCTGGTGAAAAGGCCTGCCCCTACCCCTGGGGGGCTGCCTCTGAGGAGTAGCTTGCCGTTCCTTGGCTTGTGCACTCCTACAAGTGGTTCTATATTCATCCATTTTCTTCATATAATTCTCTGTCGCTCCACAAACAGAGAATTTCCCACCACAGGAAAATCCATAGCCTTAGACTGGGTATCCTGTGACAAAGTAGTACACCTGAGCCAGGCCAATCTCGAAAAGCCACAGATGTAGCCATGACTCTAGAGGATACATCATTAGAATCCACTGCAGCATGGAACTGCACCTTAGATGCCTCAATACCATCAAGAGCCACCTGCTCCAGCTCCTTTGCAAGCTGGCCAGGGACCTGTTTAGCTAAGGCCATGACAGTATCCCATCTAGATTTCTGGTATCTAGCAACATAAGCCATATAGTTTGCTTGTCTGAGTCCCAAGGATGCTGCCATGTATTGTTTTTGGCCATGGCATCAATCTTCCTGGAGTCCTTGTCAGGAGGATGTGAAGCCAGGGGAATATTAGCTTTATCACAGGCTGCAGCCTGAACTACCCCAATATGACTGCATTGCTGTGAAAGAAAATCTGTATCAGGACCTGACAAAGTGTACCTCCTGTCCATCTTTTTATCTACAGGAGGCACAGAATTAGGAGCTTTTAAAATTTTTATTGTTTGTTTCCTAAAAGATTTATGCAAAGGGATGGACAATCTCCTGGACTCTGGGATATCCATCATCTCTACATAGTCAGGCTCCTCTTGCTCATCCAAAGCCTCCTCTAAGGGAAGCTGGAGGGTCTCAGCAACTTTTTATAAAACAAAATGAGAAGGGACTCAGAAAGCCTAGGGAGATTCACCTAAAGGTCTGTCTGGGAGATGTCTGGTTCAATGGGCACATCCAGACTTTCAAAGTCACATTCACACTGATCATAATCCTCCTCCCCCTCCTCTGGTTCATAAAACTCTTCTATATCATATTCCTGAACCGGTGGAACCGACCGAACCGACCTTTTGCCAGATAGCGGCGGTTCGGAGGGAACCAGGGACAGAGACTGGACAATCTGTATTGCCCTGGCTATCTCTGCAGCAGTTGGAGAAGGCATTTTGGACTCCAAACTTGCTGATTTTTTAGTTTTCTTTGCTGGAACTGGCTCCTCAGAGCCAGCTTTTCGTTTGCCCGAGGAAGTCTCGCCCTGGTCAGAGGGCACTCCCTCCAGTTCGGTTGGCACCGAACCGGGCTGGCCATCCAGGTCAGCGGACTTTTTGGCCTCTCGTTCCCCAAGCCTGCCCACTCTCTTGTCCAGGGTGGCTGCAGGGAAATTTTTACAAATGTGGCAGTCTGAATTGAGGTGGTCAAACCCCAGACAATAGACACATGTAGTGTGTGGGTCAGCCTTGGCAAAGGCTTCCCCACAGACACTACAGTGCTGAAACCCAGTGGGCCCGGTTTTCTTTGCTTCTCAGACATGATGCCAGCCTAACCAACAAACTTGCCCTTTTAATGGCAGTGCCAGGCAAGACACCCTTATCGGTTCCAAACCGTGTCATGGGTCGTGGAAAAAACCGTAATGAAATCCGTTTTTTTTTTAGAACCGATAAGAACCAGGAGCCGCACTCTAACAAGCCTTAAAAGGCTTTAAAACCAAGTTTAAGTACAATTCGATTGGTTCAAACCGAACCGATAACAATTTACAAGTTCCACGCAGAAAAACCTATCTATTACTTACAATACCATAGACAGAGCTTGAACCGATCAGTTTGCGGTTAAAATAAATAAATCGAGGTTAAATTCAACCAAGAAAAAGCGTTTTAAACCGAGGAAATGAACCGAGCAACAGGAGGAATCTCTGGAGCGACTGTTCAGTGAGGCGGAGTAAAGAATCTGACGGTTTCGGTTTGAAACCACCTTAACAGAGCTTCTTCAACCAAGCTCGCGTTCTAAGTTCCATGCTCTGCATGGAAGTTAACTCTTTCACCTCCGGAGCAGTTCTAGTGGTGGGACAAACTGCACTTGTCATACTATAGCAAGACTTCATGTTGTTTGAATATGTGGCTATAGAAGGGGTAAACTCCTGCTGCCAACACAACGCAGGATGTCGACATACAGTAGCATCTAGTGGCGTTATAGTCCAGTCCTGTATCAGTAACTGTCCACGAGTGGGCATGATCCCAGCTCATTTCTGACTGACCAGAGAGGTCTCCCATCTGGGCTTGTGCCCAGGACATAAGAAACAATGAAAAAATAGGTGGAAACAACAGTGGGGCTCAGGCAGATGACACCACCGTGTTTGTTTCAGCTGCCCCCAAAAAAAAAGCAGTAAAGAATTATCTGTACACTCCCACTGCATCTGGAAGCAAAGACTCAGGAGACTGCTCCACCAAACCAGTCTGCAGACTCCCATTCCCCAACAGCTGTGTATGTGGACCTACAAACAACAAGTCTCCAATGCTCCTCACCCTATGTGGCATTTCTGTGTCTTTTTTGTTTTCTTTCTTTCTTTCTACCCAGGAGGCCCTTGCAACCCAGTACTGTTCCTTCTGCCCCCAACTGCCTCCAGACCCTACCCATACCTGGGACTGTGTGTGTGTGTGTGTGTGTGTGTGTTATTTTCTGCCAAGTCCTGCACTGTCATTGCCATTCCCTCCATCACTGCCCCCAACCTTGAGGACATGTAAAGAACTCACATGGGTCGCAAGTTCTGTGTAGCTCTCACAGGGGGCAAAGACACCAGGTGACTTAGCCCTACTGGGTAGGTCATACAGGCCCCAACACCTCCAATGTTTTCCCCTCTCCTGATGCCTACACCCCGATTGCCTGCTGCATTAACCTGTACCCTCCTTGGTCATAAGGTGCAGTTACGTACTAACTGACATCATCCTCACTCGAGGCTGAACATGCTCCTGTGCTATCGTGATGTGCTAATTGGACAGCTCTCTGCATCAATAATTGTTTGGGGAGAGGGTGCACCTTCAAACAACATTTTGGTGTCTGGAAGTAACTCTTAGGTGGCCACTACAGCCTGCCAAGAGGCCTGTGTTTATTTCATTTTTTAAAATTTGCAATGTACTTTGTACCTCTTGGATCTGAAAAAGATTCATCCACCAATACCTAACTAAATGACAGTATTCATCTATTAACAGTAGCACTCAACATTTACTAAATGTTTTACAGGATGTTATATTTAACAAATAATGATGCACATTTCTGTGTTTCTTACACCTCTCCTGCCAACTTCTGTGTACAAGTTGGAGTTTTTTTTTGGGGGGGGGGCTAACTTTTTTTTAAGTTATAATTTTCCAAGCATTCATTCACTTCTGATGCATTCATTCACTTCTTTTCCTGAATGGAAAAAAGAATCATTCAAGCACCTGTTTTCAGTGATTACCTACCTGCCTCTGTTGGAGTTGCTGCTGCTGTTCCAACTGAAGCTTCTCTGTCTCAAACACGACTGGAAGGACCAAGATCATAAATGACGTTGTTCCAATCCACAGCGCCGACCTTGTGAAGCTTGTTGCATCATTGGGAAATAAAATAAGAAAGCACTTTGTTACAAAACGAGGGACTCTAGGGGGAAAAACATTTTGCCATACATGTGTGCAAAAGGACAGCATCATCTAGGGTGAAAGATGTGGGAGACTATAACCGCCACTG